>OU612071.1:5029403-5629403 GCA_914767715.1 Membranipora membranacea | reverse complement strand
ATATGCTGTAGTAGGGGTATGGGAAAATTTTCAAAACACAGATGCAGTTTTAAGGCACTCCGGCCCTTTTTGAGAGGAAAAATGACAAGTAATCTTAGTGTAACATCATATCTTATCCAACAGTTATTGATACTTTAAATTTCATGGAGCGTGGAAAGAGATTGGACAGTAAAAAAGATCCAAAATGTCAAAGAACACAAGTGAGTAGTAGGAGGTAGGAACCAGTCCTTCACTTATCTGCTTACAGAGAAGAAGTGGATGTTACCAGTCAACCAAGATGTGACAGTGCTATATTCCCCATGAATAGATTTAATATTAGTTTAGTAATAATCGGTTTTGTGGTGTGGGGGAATTTCTTGATGAAATTCTAATTTTATCGACCACCACGGTGTGCCATGAATTTGCTTACATTGAATTTTCACAAGGCCGAACTGTTGGGAGTAGAATTCACATAGTACATGTAGTTGTCTGATACATGACTCATACATTGTGTTAATTGCTTTATCATGCCTGTCATAATAATTTACTCATGTTGCCTAACTCTTGTATTCTTGACCTTTGTCACATTTTACGCTTTACAGTTTTTGCACTGTGTGTTATATGATACCGCGTAGCTGTGCTGTATATGTTATATCGTAACCTGTGTTGTGTAGTAGCAAGTGGTGCTTTGCTTGATAGACGAGATATTATCAGTGACAATTAAAGACTGTAAATAGTAAAAACTAACACGAACATCATCTGTAATCAGTTTAGAACAAGTAACGTTAAGAGGCTGCATGTTTAATTTTAGCCAAAAGGTTTTGAGACAGCCGTGGCGCGGAAAAATAACTCACATGTTTTAGTCATAGATGTATTGATGAACTCTAAACCTGGTAACAAGCAGAAAATTGACATTAGAGTAGACAGAGAGTTTAGAATAGAGATATTATATCCAACTTATGTACATTGGTGATAAATGATGACGCACATGTCAGTTTTGCGCAGCTTAACCACAAAATTCTGAAAAAAGATAATGAGCCAACAATATTTTAAAAATGAGCCATTTGGACTCATGAGCCCTAGGTTTGGCACTAGGGCCCGGGAGTAGAAAGTTAATACTTGCTAACCCCCGAATCTCTTTTACTATCTTTTTGCTGGGACAAAACCTTGCGATGTTAACCAACATAAACCCTAATTTAACTCTTAAGGAAAATTATAGAGAACTCTGTCGAAAACTTGTCTAAAATGAAAAATAAAATAAACCTAATACAATTTCACTATATTGAGGGAAGCCCACTTTTATGTTGATAACAAAAATATGATAGACTGTTAATTTTACCCGCATTTACCTTCCAGAATTAATTCTTGGGCTATGCCAAAGAAACAGATTATGACGAAAAGGATATGTGCTTCTTACTCTGAGCAGAGGCCAAGATTACAGATTACACACCATATCGTTTTTATATAACCCTAGGAATTGTACCCATCCAAATGAAGTTTGAATTCTGCATTTCTCTAAAAAAAAATCATTAAAACATTTCTTACTGAGTTGGAGTTGGAATCTAAAACCCTTTACAACACTCAAAATAATGATTTAAAATTCAAATAAGTGGCCAGTAACAATTGGGTTGTATTGTAACACTGCAATTCATAAAGGAAGTTGCATGTCTTCTAAGGATTGCATTCCCGCAGGCCTGGTTTCATCTCTGTGGAAATACCGGTGCTATGTTTCTTTGCTGGTGTGCAGTGCATTTGACCTGTAATTTTTACAGTTGGTCAGTGTACACTCTAACCACAGCCTATACAAAACCCCTTAGCTTATTATATATTTCTATTGCATTCAACCTACATGTAAGTTTTAAATTTACGCTTTTCTTTATTTCAATTGTAATTTATCTATGTAGTAATTGTTAGAAATAATACTCTATAAAATAACTGGAAAACAACAAAAAAGTGTGCGAGACTGTATGTAGAGGGCCATGCTAAATTATGAGATTGTCAAAAATATTTTATCAACATAAATCTGACATTATTTGCAAACTCCTCAAAAATTAAATCTACCCAGGAATAATTAATCCAAGAAAATCTAAGAACACCCTTAATTGATAGAAGGATTAACAATAAACAGAAAAACTGAAATTTCAGAGGCCTTCTCAAATTGACTGGAAAACGGCAGCGCTATATACTGGAAGTTGTGATCAAAATGAGGCAATTTAAGGACTAGACATGAACAAAACAAATTACTATTCTGTCCGTATTATTGTTCAAAAATATATTCGTCAGAAAAGAACTACATATACTCCATCAGAAAAATCTTTCTTGCAGGTCTGGTAAATTTTCATGCCAATTCATAAATACAAGGCCTCATAAAAAATGCAAGTTTCCTAGTGTAAGCATAGTGTATTGGGATGGGATTGGGATCGTGGATCGTCAACAGTAAATGAGCTTCGTAGCCATTCATTTTAATTGTAACCTGCAATCATGTAAAAACAATGCATAGAAAATATTCTTGTTTGAGTAGGAATTAACTTGCTTCTATATCAAATAAACAAGAGTAAAATGTGACATCAAATGTGAATACAGGTGCATACATAGAAATCAAATGCATCAGTTATCCGGAAAAATACGTACAAGTTATTGATCCAATATGCATTGGATAATCTGCATCCACAATAATAGTATGTTAATGAAGGTACAGTTTTATGTCTATAAAAACTCCCACTTTTAAATAGACGGAGTGATGGCAGGCTAAACTAACAATATCGCCATCTGAGCCAACACTGATTTAACCAAGGAAAATTGTACAAGAAGGTATTAGTCACAAATAGCTAGAAATAACAGAAAGCTGTACTCTTGGTTACAAAAGAAAGCAGGATAATGAAGTGTCACTGTAAACAAATTTCTATACTCATCAATACAGCTATTATCGTTCATGCTGGTCAGGGCATACTGAAACACATTGATGCTCTTCAATGTTACGAATATCATATTTTGTATTTGTCTTTTTAAAGAGACAGTGATAAGAAAAACAAATTGGGCTTATGGCATTTGGTTGCTAAATTTAAGCAAAGAAAAATTTCAGAAAAAATATCATGACACAAGGAAGCATAATACTTTTATACAGAGTTTGTTAGGGGAGAACACAAACTTGGCTGCAAGCTTTGAAAGTAGATGAGAATAGTTGGCGGAAACAATCTCATAAAGAGACGTGGAGATCAAGAATTGTAAAATTACTCATAACGAAGAAAACCTCATACTGAAAGGAACTGAGCTCTTATGAGAAGGTTGAACATTATGGGTCGAATTGACATTTTAGCAGATTTTAGAGGTATACCGTGTATCAAAGTTTAGAGTAAGGGTGACAGAGGTATTCTGACCTTCAAGCCCTCGTGAGTTGGACCAATAACTTAGCCATCTAAATCTATAAAATATTTGACACTTTTTCAATCTATACAGAATATCACATATGTATGTAGGCTTATTGGTCATTGTAACAGAGAAATGCAAAAGCGGGGGAGTTGTCCTCTCTTGCTTTTAGACAAGACAACTTTTAGTTTCCTTGGTAATGTCTATCGAAACTGAAGAGACGTAACGTAAGTCAAGCTCTCCCTATTTCCACTACTATAGAAAGTTCTCAGCTTCAGTGTTCTCATCTACAACCTTGATCGATCAATTCCAAAATCTTCACTTGTGTTGATCTGTACGGACTCCATTGGAACTGTACGTTAATTACGTTGAGAAGAAATGATATAGCTGCCATTAAAAAGTATCCAATTGATAGAAAACCTGTAAACTCTCACCTACCTGATGTCTTGGAGCGAGTCAATGAATGGTGCATTGATAAAACTAGTCTGCAAGAGCAAGACAAGTATTTTTAGTCACTGGTCTGTCTCATGCCCTGTAGGATTGATGTCCAGCTCTCAGCCTAGGTGAGAACATTTATTATATACAAGGTGGTTCTATTTCAACTGTTGAAAAAATAAACATGATTATACTGGATTTTTTTCAGTCTGCTGGTTACTCTGGCTATCGTTTATAAATCACCATTTGAAACCGAGGCTAGAGGACGTCCTCCATATTTACATATTTCATATATTTATATCAGTGGTTACATGACTATCCACAGCTTTATTTTTCTTCAAATGATCACATAAGTCATCCTATTAATGTTTATTCAGCAGACATAAGAGTGTGGTCACTTTAGCATAGAACCAGAGAATATAGATAGATAGATAGATTATCTATAGTCCCTGATAGAACCGATAATCAGAAAATTTTTCTTCAAACAACCATGAACGTTGAATAAAAATAGCATGTAACAACCATCAACAACCTAATATGTGGTGCACCTGGCATTGCTACACCAATGCTTTTGAGCAGTTCACTAAACAAAATGACAGCTTACAGTTATCAATGACAACACTATCATATAACAATCAGTGAGGACGATCACCAGAATGAGAATTGGCAATCACAATAATTATGATAGCAGTAATACAGTACCATGAGGAATCAACAATCAGCAAGTTGTAGCACTGGAAAGAAAGTTTGCCATTTCCATAATGATGATAGCAGTAATAACAACAAGGCTGCGATTGGTCCCCATCTTTATTACTACCAATAAAATTTGATACTCACAATGTTCAATTCCATAACCAACTTCTACACTAAAACGCCGGCAACAGTTTATTTTTGTATTACCACCTGCCCCAAACATATAACAAGAACAAAGATAAAGAACCCTGTTTACCACAGATGTTCAAGATGAGAACCAGTCAAAAGGAGAGCTGCACTCCTTGACACACATGGTATGAAACTTCCTCAGAGGAGTATAAAATACTCATGAGGAAAGGTTTTATGCATCGTAGTTTATGGCTAGCCAACATTTACCTTCCCTCATAAATAAACCTTAACTCACGTCGGCTAGAAATATTTAGGCACCTCCAAACCATCAAAACTAACTGCACTCTATCAATAAATGATGGAACAATCAGTTTGGTTGAAAGTGATCATAAAGAGAAAGAAGATCATGAGCTTGGGTGAATTCATTGATCATGATGTACTCCAAGCTCAGTTTGGCGGACTCGATATTTATGACAGATTCAAAATTATGACTTATTCAAAACTATTGTCATTCATAACACTCTCTCTATTTGACACATGTAATTGGGATTCTTTGTTTCCGCAGATATCTATGATGACAGCCTGATTAATGACAGCTGAAATCAATGATGTCCATGGTATGAGGTGAACTGTGTGGTACAGAGAAAAATAGATCTTCATCTTTTAATAACTTAATTCAGTTTCTAGCTTTCCAATTCTCAAGCGAGAATATGAAACAACTCGTCTAATCAATAGCATGTGAGCAGCTCGGTTTGCGCACTAACAGACAAACCTTTTGTGTTGAATTACAGAGTGTAAGTAACTTATTGAGTTTTAATAGGTCTTGGAACATACCGCAGATTGAAAAGTTATTTCTAGGTCCTAGAAGGAGATCCAACATCATACCTGCCTACCTCGAAAGTATGCACGAGGTGCTTCCAAATTCCAGTCTATGTAACTCCCCGTACAAACAAGCTAGCTAGGACTCAGGTAGAAAATGGGTCTACAGAGGTTATACTTACTAACACTAACAGTCACCGTCACTATAAATTATAAGTTGTTCCTGGATTATGTGTGAATGTTTTGGGGAGACAGTACAGTGGTTAGAGCAAGGAGTCTTTTACTCCTTGGTTAGAGTATATGAGAATCACATAACCAGACAGCCAGATATATGAGATAATACTTCAGTACCTGAACCTACACTTCACATCAATATTCCAACAACGAAAACAATAGCCTGTATACATATTTATACACAGAGCTGGGTCAGCAATAATAATAATAATACTAATAGCCTACTATCAATAACCACAAGTCAGAATTTTCCCTGTATGACCTGTTATTTTGATAACTTAATCTCTTAATTCTGTTAGTGCAAATTGACACACATTCTTCTTGAACCTGTCATGTACAAGGAGTGTCTCAGTAGAGTGATGTGGCTCTCTCTCTCTCTCTTTCCACCTCATCTCCTGTCTTTGACTTGAGTTGGTGTATGGAAAAATTTACCTTTTCTTTTGCCTATTTAGATCAGTTAACTTTGGAATGAAGAAGGACTCTGTAGTAACACCCCAACCTTTCACTTACTTATTGGATGATAAATCACAGCTATTTTGAAATGGCCTGCCTTTGACCTTGACAAGGAATTGCTTTTCCTTTTCAGTATACTCTATCATCATAACAATAGAAGACAACTCCTAAAATTACGCAAATTCTAAATTAATATAATTACGCAAATTATTACGCGTAATACGGCAATTACGCAAATTCACAAACCCGTTAAAGAGGAGCTACATTATTAAACTAACCATTTTGTGTCAATAAATTTAATCATTAAATAGGATAGTGGAGACAGGACTTGGTTAATATTTACTAAGCGATGCCTTCTCATTGATTGATTACACTATTGTGTAGGCGGTACTCAGTAGAGTAGTCAAATGCAACCTTTACCGGTCCATAGCTCTCATATATGTAAGCCTACACCTTTGGCTATAAAGCTCTTGTATTTGACAAACATGGCCATCTTATGATCACTAAAGTTTTAGCTTAAATTCTCTCAAAACAGTATGGGCTACTACCATATGATTGGACTCAAGGGTTATGTAATACATATATCATGATTATATTTGCCCTTTTGTAGAACACAGACGTAGACAAGTGGGTAGATATTGCCAAAGAGTGTAAATATCCCAACGAAAAAGATCTCAAGGTAGGTGATTGCTGCATTTTAGGGTGGAAAAACATTCAACGGAAAGATTCCAAGGCATAAGCAACTTCTACAAAAATTCCTGTGGGGAAAAATTGGCACAGTTCCTGGTCACATTTCCAGACATATTTTTTTCGCTCTCAATCTGATACTCATACTTCATCTTTTGGCTCCTCACAACATGTTCAGCAAGGTTGCAGAATGGTGACAGCGTACATTGATGCAAGCCTTATAGCACCCACTAGTCCTAAACAGCTTAGGGTGTCTTGAGTGCTGTAGGTCTTAGGCATGCCACATAGAGCACTTACACTGATGCGGCATCATTGTGACATTGTACTACACATAACAAAACCGGTTACTCATTCCTAAGATTGACCTGTCAATCACGACTTTATTACAGCACCTGTGTGACCATGTATGCTCTCTGCTGTTGGAAGAATCTAATGTGCAGCCTGTCTCCACACCTGTCACTGTGTGTGGTGATATACACGGTCAATTCTACAATCTCAAAGAGCTCTTTGTCAAAGGAGGTAAGTTTGACTTTATGGTTTTCTAGCCCTTTGTTTGTACCACTATTTTTTGCACTTCTCACTTGTACCATCTACGCCGTCAAAACTCAGATGGCTGATCATGTTTGCATATCAGTGCATCATTGAAGCTTTCAACGAATCCATTTACTTAGATTCATTGATCCTCAATAATAACAATCATTTGTTGTACACAAGGTTATATTTCCATACATTCCAGTTATTGAGCCACAGGTAGCCCTATTTGTACCACGGAGCAAATTATTTGTTGCTTATTTTACGCTTATGCGGGGAATACTTTGTCTAATTTACTGTTGATGATGACGATGTTTTACAGGAAGTTTACCAGAGACAAACTACATCTTCATGGGAGATTTTGTGGATAGAGGCTATTTCAGTTTAGAGACACTAACCTATCTTATGTCATTGAAAGCAAAGTAAGTTTTGTATCTATACATGGAAATAAAAACTCACGTTCATTTATAGTCTCGCTACCTTGTGAGAAATCTCAATGTTACTTTGTTTTTCTATATCAGTTCGGGTCTACTGACTGTATACTGATGTGGCACAGGATCAATTGAGGTCAGATGCCCTTCCTGACAAAATACCTCTCAATTGAAATAGGCCCATGCCTTTTGCCCCACCCATTTCACGATTACCTCTCCCTTTTTGTATCTATACATATCTTGCACATATTTGGTAGGGTCGGATAAATAGGTGATTATTATCAATCCATGAACATGGGAAACTTAATTGGATGGGTCATTGTTGAAATTGCATAGTTGATGTTCTGTCATGAAATGCATCAACCACCCAACTCCGCAGAAATAGCAGCCTTTGGCTTTGAAACTGAAAATCCCAACAATATCGACATATGTTATATCATATGGAATTTCCAGTCCTATACATAATGAATCCTACTAAATTCTCAAAACAACGCTTGCTACCAGGTTGAAGTCTTCTGGCTTTATTTGTGACTACAAATTTTAGTTAGTGTATTTTCTTTCAGATACCCGGATAAGACTTTACTCAGAGATAATCACGAAAGTAGACAAATCACGCAAGTCTACGGATTCTACGGTCAGTATATCGGTGATTGTATTGTGTTTACCCATCAATAATATACAGAAAGGAATCATACATTAGCACCCTGTAACTTGAAATGTTAGCCTTAGTACCTGGGCAACTCATAATGGATAATATGAGTTTTCCAATTACTTATTTCAACATCTTTTTGGATATGTTGTGAATCCTTGAATGTTGCATCGGTTGAGAAATTCAAAAATTCAAAATTTGGCATTGGCCGTATTAGGCTTCTGTCTGCAATCAAGCCCTCCGAACTGATAAAAGGATAAACTTGAAATGGTCTCCTCAATTATACTATAGCTCTTAGGGATGCCCCGTATATTTATGTCATCTTTTGATGCCCTCAGGCTATATGAGTATGTAGCTTTTTAACAGCACCACGTTTGTGTTATATATTTTAGCATGTGTATATCTGATTAATAAGCTCCTGTAGCTTGAGATCAGTCAGGAGGAATTAGGTGTAGCCACCAACATAAATTTCCATAATTTAGGGTCGGCACACCATGAGGTACTCAGACTAAACTTGACTCTAGCCATCAGAGATACACATGCTAACAGTTTAATCTCAATGTCTATGTGGGTGTACAGTGATGCTCTTGTTGAACTATTCATACATAACCCTAGCTCGCCCACTCCTACCTTGAACAGGGGTAATGGCAATACAGTTTATTATTTATATTGATTGTCATTCTTGTTCTACAGATGAATGTCAGAATAAGTATGGTAACGCTAACGCCTGGAGGTACTGCTATAACGTATTCGATCTTCTAACAGTCGCTGCTGTAAGTTAATGTCCAAATTACAGTGTAGGTGTTTTGCTTCACAGCAAACTCCTTTCGGGCATCTGAAGATGTCACATGACTCATGCTTAGTTATTAGCCAATAGGAATTCAGAATCAGTGGTACATATAATCATGAGGAAAGCAAGCGTGTCATCATTAGCTTACATCAACTAAGACATGAATTAAAGCTGCAGCTAGAGATCGGTGTATTTGAGAGGCTACCAAGGGGCCCCTAATTTTTCAAATGCAATGAAAATTTGAACATGTGTGTAAAAGACTCTAGCGCACAACATGGTGTCAATGATTCGTCTAGTATGGTGAACCCTGCTTGGCAACCTTTAAGGTAGCTACTCCCTCCTTACACTTTGACGATTTGGCCATTTAATAAAAGCCAATGCCTCTGCTTACTATGCAAGTTGGCTGTAGCGACTGTCAACCTAACACTGACAGAGATAATACCAAAATACCACTCCTCTAACTGCGGATATCTAACACAGTAAATAAATAAAAGCACAGTCTTATGCAAGTTATCATTCAGGTGTACGGCCGTCACACCTTAATTGGTTTTTAATATTTTTACCCGCAATGTTCAAAAGGAACATATATTTGCATTGTATTGCTGTGAGATTGAGATGTATTGCTAAAGTTATCAAAGAGTTGAATGATTTTTGTACTCAGCTATGGTTATATAATACTATGTATTTCTATTAATACAATATAGATAATTGATGAGAGTATACTTTGTGTACACGGAGGCCTCAGTCCAGATATTAAAACAGTCGATCAGATCAGAACTATAGACAGAAATCAGGAGATTCCTCATAAGGTAAGGTCAAGGTCTTTGTTAGCAGGTGATTTATACCTTCTCTTTCTCGCTACCAGAATGAGAGAAATTATCAAGAATGTGTTTGTTGAGCTACACTGCTCTATTCAGTATATGTGGACTATCGAATTTCTATATCTTAGACATATTTGGTTTGGGTGGAGGCAAATGTAAATTATTCTGATAAAAATGGCATTTAGTTAATCAGTTAGTTAGTGAATGAGTCAGGCCAACCAAGATAGGTTTGCCCGCATTTGGAATTGCTCCCCTCTGCGAACTAGCCAACGGGATATTATTGGTGGAGGAGAAACTCCGAATGCAGGCACTTGAGCAAATTTGATGTAGGTCTATTGATTTGCAGTAACAGTCAAACATATATCTATAAAAGTATTTGAGCTGTCCATTTATATGCTCACTTACTACATACAAGATCATGAGTGGGCAACCTTTTTTTTAAAGGCCACATTTTACGCAGGCTCAACATATCTATCAGGTATAAAACTGGAACCAGAGCAAAAGCTTTGTACAAACTTAAACAGATTTATGTGTAAAAACTGTGGTATGTTGCTGGAAACATAAGCTCAACAGAATTACTGGTTTAACAAAGTTCTTGAAAAGTTTTGTGAAGGGATGCATGATCTGCCTGTGTACATGACTATCTCCCAATATTTCATGTGTATGGAAAAGGGCTGATCAATAATATGATTGTACAATTATACTTATATTCTTATAGGGAGCTTTCTGGGATCTCGTCTGGTCTGACCCTGATGATATAGATGGATGGGCTGTCTCACCAAGAGGTGCTGGCTGGCTCTTTGGTGCTAAAGTTACCAACGAGGTAAGGTGTCAGTTCATACTAGAGCATGGAATATCACACAGCTGCGTACTATCAGTAGCCAGTCAACCTTAGCTACAATATTTAGTGCCACATATCTTCCTAAATAAGACATCACAAAAGATTGGCTGATGTGGAGTGACCTTGTATTGATGTTTCAGAGCGCTTATTTGTTTATGATAGCATACCAGAAGTCTGAAAATGGTCATTTAAATTGGTCACTCTCTGCTTCGTAGTAATAACCAATTAAATAATATCTGGGTTTTTAGGTATTATTTTTGAGTTGTCTGCTCTTCGACATACATTTTTCATAGGCGCACAATTCTATCGTAATTTCAAGTTTTACCATTCATTGCACGGTTTTTCTATTCACTTGCAGTTGATCAGTGCCAGAGGAGTTCTGGGTTCCACTCTAATTGGCTGAGCAATTCAGATTGATCTATTCCTGTCAATCACCACACATTGGACCGTTTTGCATGACTTAATATTATATTATTTTGTAGTTTGTACACATAAACAACCTGAGTCTGATATGCAGAGCTCATCAGCTGGTACATCATGGTAAGTGATCAATATTCTCATAACCCAAATCACATGTAAGAACGGTGAATGCCACTCTCATAAGTTGAGGAAATGACGATGCTAAAGATTTGATGAGTCAATCCAATATGCAATATCCAGTGTTCCCATAACCCAAATCACATCATAAGAACAAATAAGTAAAGATGATAGAAAATACCCACAATACATTTACTATTGTTGACTTTATCTCACCTGGACTACCAAAGCATTGCATTGTGGGATACACATTAATACAAGTACATGTTCTCTGATAAGCTGGTGACTGTTTGGTCAGCCCCTAACTACTGCTAGGGGTAAAGTCTTCTACTCGATATGAAGTATATTTTGTGACAGGGGCGACAATACTGCCCCACTCTGCCTGCATGATAGCCTTGTGTCATAGTCTATCTCTGCAGCACAGCAATAGTGGCGCTGCCTTCCATCAAGAAAGACAACTCCCAGAGTTCAAGGTTATAAGATATCAAAGCCAGTGACTCACTCTCTCAAGTTCGGTGAACTTGTAAGGCTTGAGTATTTGATACATATATAATGTTTATGTCCTAAAGGCACAACAGTCAAAAGACCTTGGTATGTTTGTTTTACAAGACCTATCACTATTGTCAATTTTCTTCAACTATAGTCTGCAATGAAACCAATATCATTGTATATTTATTTATTTTATTGTATGATAGTATATAACAAAACTCTATAGCACAGCCCTTCTTTAGATTTAGTCCAGTGGTCCAGACATCCTTCGACCTCTACAACTGGGGAATTTTACCACTCGACTTGCCAAAACTACAGGAGGCCTGACATGCTCTCTAAATAATACAGAGACATAGTGGAAATTTCATTCTTAATGTACTTTCTCATTAGCAAATCTGTTGGCTCTGATCGACTTGGGAACCGATCAGAGCCAACACATTGGCTAGTGTCTCATAGACATAACAAGATTGTTGTCCTGCAATTCTAGTACTGAAACATTATTGTAAGTACCAAAGTCAATCTAACTGATTTTACCCATGTAGAGTCGGCTTCAAGTTTGCCAGCTGGTTGACTGTTTGATTTTCTTTCTTTTACAGTACCAACCATAGATAGAGTTCGCACAGTGGGTGGAGACATCACTTTCCTACCCCCTCCCTCTCAAGGGCCAGGTATGATTTGACTCTGTTCTTGGTTTTTGCTCCTATCTTTTTATGAGAAGAGTATACTCTTGTATTCATAGTCAGGTATTCCAATGCTAAACTTTCAGACACTTTAGCTGCCTATGGTATTGACCAGATTTGACCATAGAGATATGGATTGGACCCAGCAACATACAGCTATCCCACAATGCAATTCTATTATTTGACCAATTTGAGTCCAAATGTGCAATATTTCTATTCTCTTTACTTGAGTAGTGTTATGGTAAAACACAAATATCTAGGGACAACAGGACATCTCAGATATTACAATGCAGCGATCAGGTTTTCCCCTGTGATTAGGGGGATAGATCTGATTCTGCGAGGCTGGAAAACTACTTGGCAATTTAGTTATATGTGGTTCTCTTCACACTAACATCGAGATTACACTATTATCATGTGTATATCTGATCGTTAGAGTCCATTTAGTAGCAGTACCTAACATGTACCCATCCCTAATTAATTAAATTAAACACGGGTCGTCACACCTAACTCCTGGTGACGGTACTACTACTAAGTGAATTGATTCACTCTATCGATCACAGATTTACATGCAACAGTATATAATGTGATCAGTGTGAGTTCTCTTTATAGACCTGCTGTAGCCCGGTCTGTGTGCGGCTCTATACGAGAAGGAAGACAGATGGACTCGAGGCATTCTTTACCTGCGGGTAGAGCACTGCAGAGCCAAGATAGATACAAGGTAGATGTTGATGAGATTTCGCTGAGGAAGAAAAATTTCCTCAGTTGTTCACTTTTCACTTTATCCTCATTTGACTAACTATTCAAATGTAATGATTGACCAATGTCATTTTCCTGGTTTTGGCAAGCTGTAAACACCGATATTGAATCATGACTTTACCAATGGTTGGGGAATAAATGTTATTAGTTTTTGAGGTCGGCTAGGGTTAATGACCAATGACAGACAAATCAGGAATTTGAACCAACGGGCACCACTGAGGAGGGAAACATTACATTGCAGTCAAAAGTTCAGCGTTCTATCGACCCAGCTGTTCCTGTTATGGCATAATGCATTTGATATATTTGAAGTGACAGGGATTGTTTTTTCCCGAGCAAGGGGCAGACAACTCTCAAATATGGTCCTCATGCAAAATTTCTTGTAAATGTTACAGAATATAAAAGCAGATCTTGTGGAGGCAGCTGAAGATTACTTACAGATGAATCTTCAATCAGAAAGGAAGTTATAGACAAAGCTCTCAGATCAACGTTTGTACGAGTTGCTTTTAAGAAAATCAGAAATATTGGCAATAATCTTTGAGAGTTACACTAAATGTTTTCTTTGTTTAGTCAGAGGTGGAACTACTGTGCTATGGCGTGATGCAAATGCAGGTCATTAAAGTTTGATGTTGCAGCTGTAAATTTGGAAGCAGATTATCCTTCATGCAGACCTTATAATTGAATAAAATTCTGTTTTCAAATTTGCAAGCAACAACAGCTCGAAAATTGTGAAACATCATCATCTGTAAAAAAGAAATTATCTTGACATATGTGAATTGCATCTGTGTGTATTTTTCCTTGCTACTATAAACAGCCTAAGCTCCTGTCCCTTAACCTTTGTAAAGAACATTATATCTGGTGTTTCGTAGTACTGCTCCAGCCGATGAACCAAAGAGGAAATCACAACCAGCCAACACTAAACAGGAAGTAGCTAAGTGGATAGAGCAGGCGACAGATGAAGGTTAGCGTCTCACCTTGAAATGGTTCAAACAGATAACACCTACCTCAATGTGTACAGGATATCAATAGCAGAATGTAGATGTGGTCTTTTAGTTTAGACCTCTTGGGTTTTAAGTTAGTTTTTTTTTGTTTCATTAATCATATTTGTCCAGTTTATGGTAGAAGTTTTCAGATTGGATTTTACTTTGGATCTTGATTCTGAAACATACCAGAAAAATCCACTAGCTAAGCTCCTAAGGAATATCATCAAATTAATCAGTCCCACCAGTAAAGTTCACCTTCAAGCTTTCACCAGATCCATCAATCAAATTGTATGATGCGCAAACTTTGATAATTATCTTCCACAGAACAAGAGATAGCTCTGCACTTTTTCCGCTCAGTTGGAGGGATGAGACTGATGGGTACTGGAGGTAAACCGAAGATGAATACCAGACACCAAACCTTATTATCAGCTCTCGAGACAGGGGAGGCTGGAAACCCTCAATCTACCTTGTCTCAGCTACCAGGACGAGCAGAAACGCAGAGAGAGAAAGCAGAGAAATCTGCAGCTTGTTAGACTACTTAGACCCAAAACTCTTAACAACAGGTTTGTAAATTTTACCGCCCTGAGGCCTTGCCTTTAACTGACTGAGACTCCCCATTCATGCAAAGACGGAATCCCTTAGAAAACCATGTGAGAGGACAACTATTCTGTTAAACGTTCGAAAGCAAGCTTTATCTCCCCTGCCCAATCAATAAAATTTTCTTTGGCCAAGAGTTGATGTGCTCAACAGCCTCCAAAAATCGCTGCCCATATTTGACCTCCACCACCATCATCTTGTGTGCAAAATAACAACTACCAGTAACTACTTCAGTACCATTGCAGAGATAGAATAAACATCATAATACTACAGATCAACATTTCCTACCATGCAAATAGTGATCAATCTTTTGACAAAACTGCTGTTTCTTTTTGGAGAGATAATCGCAACTTCATTAATTTGAAGGTTATTGCAATGTGGCTTGCTATAGCTGGTTTTTACTTTCCTGGTCGACTAGGGTGAATGGCCCACAACAGCCAAATTAGGTAGTACAAGACAAACAGTGCACGCGGTTGGGCTTGACCTTATGATACCAAATCCGACGCCACTAACACTGAGCTATCTCTGATCATATCCTGTTGTAGGCAAGAGCTACAGAGCTGGCACCACCTGCCAGCCTACAGACAGGCAAACAGAGCTGATAACGTGAGGTCACACTACACTCAGCCTCAGAAAGTTAGACCACTTCACTTCACTATCCATCCAGACTGGGGACCGTAATAACATCTGCCCCTCAATCGATGGGTTCTTGTGAAGACCTAAGGCTATCACCATAGTAACAACTGCCATATAGTGTGTCAAACTTGACCTTTCTTAATTGCTCAATATAAGCGACATTCTGATGTTTAGTTTTATTTTCATATATTCGTCCAGTTTTAGTTGTTTTCAAATCAAGCTGGATTAAGCTAGGAGGACGCATAAAGTCGAATCAATACAACACCAACACTTTGCTCAAATGACAGAAATGTGCTCGCTATTTTTGTGATATTATAATGCCATAAGAGAGTTTGTCTATTTTTAGAGTTTTAAAATGTGTCCAATTTGTTGTCAACTTTATTGTCACATGTAAGATAGTAGCTATAGTGAAAATAAACTTGAGAAACAGTTTCACTTATTCTGTTCTTCTATAGCAATTTGAGGTTACTCGACAATGTGTTGGCTTTGATTGCCTGGTGTTTGGATCCTTACATCCAATCAGGTAAGAAATAACACATTGACTGCAATCTGGCACACTACCAGACAGTTTTGTGCATGTTGCAGTTGTAGAGGATCTTGAGGGGGTTACCCTAAGGCGGCGATACCCGCCACTGCAACCACGCGCATTGCCTATTTATACTGAGTACGCCGACTCTCTAAAACGAGTACGACGACTCTATCTGCCTGGAAATATACCGATTACGATGACTCTATCTGCCTGTGAATATACCGCGTACGACGACTCTAATTGGGGGGGGGGGGGGTACCGTGTACGTACGTAAAGTTTTGCCTGTATTTTGTATGCTTATACAAAAAAAACCTCTGACACTTTAGTTTCTAACCTTAAGTTGTGCTTCTCGATTCACTCTCAGTATCTCTAGTTGTACTCTTTTAGCTTCAAGCTCCTATAATTAAACATATTTAAACATCTTGCAATCAGATGGAGGATTATGCCCTGGGTTCGAATCCCAGCTTGGAAATTTTCTTTAATTTTCACTAGTAAGCCTACTAGTGAAATTTAGTACTAGCGAAATTTAGTACCAGGTCCAGAAATTAAGCTCTAGCTAAATTAAACTCATATAGGCTATGATGCGTTACACTAAGATCGCGTATTATAACCATGAAGCTTAAGGGATGGAACAAAAATCAAAACAGCGTCTCCACACTTAGTGCTAACAAGTAGATAGTAGTGTTTTAGGTGTTCTAAGCTCAGGCTCTTTTTAATGTCAGCTCAGGCTATTAAGTGACTCTTTCCAACACATTAAATTGTTGCAGCGTTATCATCCTTCAGAGTGACATGGCCGTGAGGCATACACTGCCGTCTATAGTATCCAACATGCACTTTGGTTTTCAATCACAGTTAATTCCCGTCTGTTTGAAACACAGAATTTAGCCTTTGCACACAAGCAAGACCACACACAGAAAATGAACCAGAAAACAGCATATTAAATTTTACATGCTTATGCCCTCCAATCACACTGCACAGATCTGAGCACAGCTAAAAAGTGTGGTGCAGTGACAGGCTAAATTCTGTGTTTCAAACAGACGGGAATTAACGGAGATTGGAAACCAAATTACATGCTGGATCCTGTACACACTGGTGTATATACCTCACGGCCATGTCACTGTAAAGAATGATAATACTGCAGCAATTATATGGATAGGAAAGAGTCACCTAATACCCTGTGCTGACATGAAAATGAGCCTGACAGCTTAGAACACCTAAAACACTGCTGTAAGCTTGCTAGCACTAAGTGTTGAGATGCTCAAAGTAAAACATAGGCACCAATCTGGGGAGGGAAAGTTACACTATGACCTTGGATGAACTTTCATTGTTGTGTTGGCTTATCATCGTAGGATCTGATTACAACACCTTTTTGGTTTTGTCATTGCTGGGTGATCGCTTTACATTGACTGGGCCTTCTATGACCAGATTTCAAGCTCCATTTGATTATATACATCAATCATAAAAAAAACCTGATAAGACAATTTATTCAATTGCCATGAATGGTCTCGGCTGATAAGGCTGTATATTTCTTAGATAGATTGGTAAGAAAGTGAAAAAATCTATCATATTGCTTCATTTGTGTAGGGGTTATCTCGACACCAATAATGAGATTTTATTTCTGAACTTTTCACTGGAAAGTTTTACACTTGTGACTGAAAAATTTATCAACCAACACTTTTCCATTCACTAAAATGGTTTCGTGTTGAGGGCATAACTCCAAAACGAATGTAAGATCACATTATTAAATGAGGCCTGGCCTATCGAGTGCAGGCTCCTCCCCTTCCATTCTCCCTGATCGGTGTATATACATAAAAGAAAAAAAATCGCATGACTTGATCTGAGTACATTTCCAGAATTTTTTATGAACAAGGAGGTATCCTTGCATCTCAAAGGAACCTGTCCCCCCATCCATTAATTAATTTAATTGATCCAATTCATTAAATCAAATTTAATCAATCATTGTTGTTTTTTTCCTACTTTCTATTCGCACATAACGAAAAGCATATTTCTTTCTTAAAAACGTTTATGATACCAATAAACGTAAGAGAAAAAAATTGTTGTTTATGAATTCCTTGTGCTAATAAAATATTATTTCTCAATGTTTCAATATTTGAGGACACACCAGGCAGAATTCTCCCTGGACACAGCGATTGGCATCATGCTTATCAAAACAAGTACTGCGGATAGCTTTGTAAAATTTGAGAGAAAGGACATCGGCTACAATCTCGCTAAATATTCAATAGGTGGATAATATATCCAAACATTCAGTATGTTATTATTATCAATCTGATGTGGCACTCGTAATTTTTATAAAAGCCAAGAGAAATAATCACAATCAGACTTGCCCTAGGCTAAACTCGTGTTTGAAGTTGTGTTCTATACAAAATGGCTAGCAACAAAGTAGTCAACTTACCGTCATAAGACATGCGACAAATGTATACTCTTCTCAATGTCATAGGTTAATCCAGTCTCATCTATAATAAGGTCAGGGTAGAATTGGGGTAGCTCCCAAGACTAGAAGTATGAACAGAGAAGGCAACTCTGAGGTCCATCTGCAAGGTACATTTACAACAACAAAACAACAAACCTTATAATAGGTAAGCTCCTCAAGTGTAGCTAAGAAAAATGTCCCTTAATAACCCCCCCCCCCCTTGCAACCTAATATTTATATCCACCACTGACTATTGCATGACATAACATGTGGGAATAAACAGATGTCAAAATGATCATGATGATAATACGCTTCATCAGCTGATTGTGTGTGATTAAGTTGGGCGGCTGATCTGCCCTAAACTTGCAACTTTCCATGTGAATCACCATGAAATTTGAATACTCAAGTTATCTGCTGTTTGCCGTATTAAGCCTCTATCAACCCTCTGATGCCTCCAAAGTACACCATTTCTCCCATGAGGAGCTTGCAGAAACAGTGATAGAGCAGGGGCAGATGATAAGGTCACTCCAAGGACAAGTGTCACAGATGTCCAAGACAATTGAAGAGCTTCACAAACAGTCACATATAAAGTCGGATGAGGTATGTTTATGTTTAGTATGGAAAATGACATGCTGTTAAACCCCACCCCCCCCCCCCACACTGTCCTAAATGGTTGATACTTCTAATAGAGTCAAATAAGAGTCAAATGAATGTCATTGCAAAGCACACTCATTTCAGCCTGTGAATTGATCCTTTTGGCTTGTTAATGGTGTGCTTTAGAATACTGAATTCATTTTAATGTGGATTAGATCCTAAACTTAACTCAATTGCATAATATTTGACAGAGTAGTGTTCTTTTATAGGAGTATTTGGTTGATATGAATCAGGTACTTTAAGTAGATCAGCCCATGTAGTGCCCTTCATCTTAACTCAAATATGTAAAAGTATGACTTTTGCTTGTATTACAATTCTGAGTAAGTGTGTATGTAATATGGTTCATTTACCACTATAAACATCCTGAGACAAAGTTTGATATCATCTTGTAGACAATAGGAATTAGTTAGGGTATAAACTGCAAAAAAAAGAATGAACAGACAAACCATTGTTGAGATCTACCACTATTATTGTTTTACATTTCAAGCAGAGTGGAGACTTTGAAGGAGGCGTAGATAAGAGACAGGTGCAGCTCACCTCTGCTATTATGCAGCACAGAAAAAACAGAGGTAAATATAAACTACACCACTCTACCAATAAAATATAAAACCTTAGTTCCATAATTCTTGAGAGAGTTCGCCATTCGTCATTCCTTGAAATATTTTCCACTCTTTACCTTCAATACTAACTGAAACAAGCTTTGTTATGAATGAAGACGCATTAACTCATTCCGATTTTCTGATCAATGTTGAATAATGACAGAAGCTGTGACTTATTTTCTGCTTGCTGTTGACAGTGAACGCCAGTTCTTCAGTTAATCCAGTCGGCTCAGTCTACACCAGGTGGGGGAGAAAATCCTGTGGATACAGATCTAGTATGATTTATGAAGGTAAGTTTAATTGAATAGCACTGGTAAAATTGTTCTAAATTTGTAAAGCTATAAATAAATGGAGCTTTGTTAACGGAAATGATCACATTCCTGGCTTTCAAGTGTGATGTTTCGGGTTAAATTCCCATTCTTGTCCCGAGAAATTTACCCTGGCTCCTCCGTACCCACAAGTTGCAATACTCAGATCAATTTCAACCAACAACTCTCACAAATCTTCTATATCTCAGACAACTCCCATAATCACAACTACACTGTCTGATGGTACAATACTCATCCTTCCTCATCCTAACTTCAATGTGTTCTCTTAGTAATAATCGAAATCATTCAGGGGCTTTGAGAACTTTATGCATTCTGTTCTCTGGAGAGTACGTTAGGACAAGACATCAATTGAGCAAACTCCCGAAAATTGATTCTCTTCCAAATAAGCACTGTTAAATACTTTGGTGAATTTTTTGTTGAGATGTGGCAAAACCAGCACCACAATGCTGTTGCAGGTGCTGCATGAGGCAGGTCTTATACTTAAGTCTTACATTGCAGAGTTTTTTCTATGCTTTTTTGTTTTGTATTAAGTTTCTGCAATAACTACATGACAAATTGATAAAATTATTTCAAATATTATAAAGGAAAATGCAGCGGTGTGGTCTATTGGTCCATGCATGGGAGCTGAGACTAGAATGGCGACCACCAGATTGAAAAAAAACTGAGACCACCCCAGTTCGCCCTGGCAACTAGGGGAACTCAAACCACCAATGCATCCTACCCACCACCCTCCCACAAGGCCCCCGCCAGCCAATCCCACAGACCAGGAGGTCAGCCCCCTCCTCTCCCATAAGATAGCTGTTGAATAACTGTACCCTCTGTTGTTGGTGGTGGGAGGAATGTTTGAGTCTGTCCATCAACTTAGCTACAGTTCTCTGCTAGAAAGACACATTGTAGTTGTTTACCTTTACCTACAAGCTGATTTTTTTTCAGGATTCACAGCAGGATCATGGTATGATAATGGGGGCGGAGTTAACCATCAATGTCTGCCTCTGCAGCCTCAATACAGCCGATACAATACTAAAACATACAACTCTAGAATATATGGAGCTGAATACCAGACACACACTAACGGCGGAGGTATGTTAAGTCTGTTGAGAACTGGGGCATTTGACAGCTATAGTGATCACTAGCAACATTACAAAGCGAAGATAAACCCTAATTACCCACAAAGAATTGCAGTGATAGGCCAGAAGCAGCCTAGCTGTAACTGCTCTATAAAATAATGGTACGGACAATTTTTGATGGCAGGAAACTGATCGCATATTATACTTCATTGATGTTTCTTCTGTAAAATTCACCGGGTGTACCCAGTTGTAGTGGTCATATTTAGAAATTAAAAGGTGTTCCGTTTTTGCATTACATGTGTGGGAGATAACTCCTATTCTGTGTAATCTTACTAATCTAATCTTCAGGGAATTCCAGGTTAAAACTGCATTGTGGGGTTTTTGTTGACTTGCCAATTTATTTACCAAGTAAACTTGAAGGAGTCTGCTTGTGTTAGATCAGGGCAAATTTAAAAATTTCAATAAGTATAATGTCAGATCTTTATGAGGTTAGTATGATACTGTCTTGCGGCAGCATATCCGCAATATTTCTCAAAACTGCATATAAATAAGTGAAATGTTAAGAATTCAATAAAGCGTGTTTCTAGGTTGGAACAACGTGCTGAATTCAAAATTAAGGATGTACCCAGTTGTAGCAATCATGTCAGCGGCAGCGCGGCAGCATATCCTCATTTCTTCTAAAAATTGCTTTAAATGAGTAAAATATTAAGAGATTAAACAAAAGGTGTTTCAAGGGTATAACAATGTGCTGAATATAAAGAAATAAGGGTGTAACCTAGAACAAGTTTGATCCAATTGCCTGCATGCCTGTTGCTCCCGATCCACTGGTCATGCCGCGGCGTGACCAGTGGATCGGGAGCCACTCGGAATGCAGGCGAATGGACCCAATCGTAGCAATCATGTCAGCGGAAGATCGGCAGCGCGGCAGCATATCGCAATTATTCTCACAATCGCTAATAATAAGTGAAATGTTACGAGTTTAAAACAAGGGTACATCTAGGGTAGAACAACGTGCAGAACCCAACATTGAGAGTGTATCCTGTTGTAGCAATCATGTCAGCGGCAGCGCGGCAGCCTAACTGCAATTTTCTTCACAATCGCTTAGGTAAGTGAAAATGTTAAGTGATTAATATGGTCAGCAGGAAACGTGACTATATGTATGATTTTTACAATATATTCTATCACATCCTTATAAAAGGTGGTTAGCGACAGCACTACATCTCGACGAGAGCAAGACAAAAAGCAGCCTAGACGTAAAACTGCTCAACACATGATAGCGTGAGACAAATATGATGTAAGAAAAAAGTGTGTGCCCAGTTGAAGAGGTCAGCCGCAGCACTACTGCATATCCCAAATAATCATACTATCGATATGTTATAAGAAGTCAAGAGTTTGATGCAGTTGGCACAAGTCAAGACTATAGTCCTGGGTTCTACATTGTATATGTTTTATCATTGCATGAGGTGGTTGGTGAGAGACAGCGCTACCGCATATCCCCATATCATGTCATTAGCGTGTTAGGAGAGAATGCGAAGCTGGCATATCTAAGTTTTTCAGACTCTGACAGTTGGGTTTCTTTCTGAAAAGTGAGGCACTCATTGAACTCTTTGCTCATGTGTTATACAAAAGATATCCAGCCGAAAAATGACATAAGAGGCAATTAAAACATCAAAAAATGTTTTTTTAATTGCCCAAAGACAGTGGTCTTAAGACCATACAATATCATACTAGTCCCATAAAAAGTTTGACATAATTTAATTGAATTCTTTCTACAAGTTTACTTGGTGAATTAATTGTCATGTCAACAAAATCCCACAATGCAATTTCAACCTGGAATTCCCTGATGATTAGATTAGTTAGATTACACAGAATAGGAGTTATTTCCCCACACATATAATGCCAAAACAAAACACCTTTTAATTTCTAAATATGACCACTACAACTGGGTACACCCGGTGAATTTTACAGAACATACATCAATGAAATATAAAGCGTGATCAGTATCCTGCCATCAAATATTGTCCGTACCATAACAACTTATGCTATAGCTGCTTCTGGCCTATGAGGGCCCGCCTATCAAAAAGTAAATGCGCCCTAAAAAAAAATTTGTACATGCAATCAGTCTCAAATTAGAATATCTATATTATTGAAATAATGTTATCTTATTATGCTCATAGATATCAGTTATCCAATTTCTCAAACTTGGAATGGTACACTGAATATAGCCTCAACATGTAGAATGAAGTAGTGGTGACTTAAACAGTTTGTTAAATCATAAAAAGTCCTCAAAATATGGAGCAGTGCTTAGATACTTGGTCAGTAAGAAGTCATCACTTACCTGTTTCTAATTGAAGTTCAAGGGTTAGAAAGTTTAGCCTGCTGGGCGTCCAGGTGTGCTCCAATCTGCCAACAAACGGAGAGCAATGGCCATAGATGTGGCATGTGACATGACCTTGAATTTACACAACCTGATCATCTTATGATAGTTTACCACCATCAAAACTCCAGGGAATTTTTTTAATTTTCAGGACCTTTCCCTGACTCAGCTTATCAGCAGAATGTCCCGTGTGCTCGGTGCTATGCTCCCCGATCAGCCACCATGATGCTCCCTGGTCGCATTTCCTGTCCCTCGAGCTGGACAAAGGAATACTCAGGTTTGTGTTTTACCCTGGATGAGTGAAGTTTTGTACATAAGATCAACCCCCTAAACATAACTCCGACTGATATTTACTCATTGTATCAATAATTATTCTCTGAGATGTAGCAGTCGATGTTACAGTCACTTACAATTTGGTGTCATATTGAGTGCTGATACAAAAATGGCACCTTTAGGAGATACATAGTGGCAAACTTTTATCTTCCTCAATCCAGAAATGTCACATGCGCCCATGACCGTAGTCACATATGATTATGAAGGTTTGTAAGCTGACAGTGACAGGGGAGATAACATACAGTAGACCCTTGTAGACTCTAGATTTTCGCACTTTGAATTAGGTTAAATCATTCAATAATGTCTTTGTGCAAAAAATTTACTTTTTTTGTTCGTTGCAATGGCAAAGCTGAACAGATGTTGTTTTTTGCTTTTCTAGACACTTTAAAGTGGTATGGGCCACACCCTTTTCTGTATCACATTTTACTTTCGATGCATCGGTCTATCATATGAACAAGTTTCAGCATAAGAATCCTCTTATTGAGGAAGGTAATGGCTGGTAAAAAAGCATTACAAATCAGCCGGTCGATATACAAATTTCATGGTGCAAGTGGGCATTGCTCTTAGGTACAGATTCTACCAACGCCGCAAGTAATCTGAATTTTAACAATTGCCCTCCTGAGTTAGATAAAAGGCAAAACCTTGCCGCCTATTCTCATTGTGTTTCACTAAAGGTTATCTGATGAGTAATGGAGACAGTATGGGTTATACACCCTCTACATATCTCTGTGTGGATG
Source organism: Membranipora membranacea (assembly GCA_914767715.1). NCBI lineage: Eukaryota > Metazoa > Bryozoa > Gymnolaemata > Cheilostomatida > Membraniporidae > Membranipora > Membranipora membranacea. The sequence goes on along the minus strand of OU612071.1, from coordinate 5,604,814 downwards.
CCTTCGTCCCTGAATACATACATGGTAAGTTGAACGCAATGAATCAATTATTATACCTTGTAACCATGAACATGTCTTGATTTTGCTTGTTGTCACAATCAAGCTAGTTTCTTGAAATACTGACGGGTTGCAGGAGTGAAGCTTTTAGAAACAAATTCTTGGAATCCCATACCTCAGAATTGCTGCCTGTTTGATCTTTACATTTAGAACATTTGTTAAAAAATGGTTCACTCAGAATAATATATTTCCATCAAAGTCAGCGGCCCAGGCGCAATACCTCAAGCAAAGCAGGTCTCATACATTCCAGCAATGATCCATCAAATATCAATAGTAGAGCCCTGCAACATGAGTACCTGCTTTGAATATCAAATGTTCTAGTGCTAGTGGAAAATATTAACTATTTTGTGTTAATTCGTGTAAACCGAGAGACCTTGTGAAGGTATTATATAAAAAATGGGCTCAATAATAGCCATAAGCTTGCTTGATAAAGCATGTTACCAAAGCAGATAATTAACTTTACCAAACAAATTTTTTCTAATTGGAAAGCGGAATATAACAAAGTATTCGGTTCATTAAAATTTTACTCACAACTATAAAAATATATAATTTTTTTTTAGGAATGTCAGCCAATCATGATGGGGCTCTCTTGTACTTTGTTAAGGCAGACTGCAGCGGGTCTGGAGATACAGGTCACTGTCCACCTTATGATGAAGATAAACAGCTTACATGTGCTGTATGCACCAGATAAAATTATGTATTGTACTAATTACAGTATACAAAATGAAGTACAGAATGTATGTTATACTGTATGTGGCATGCCATATGTGGTACGGTATGCATTGGGTGATGTAAAAGATTATTGTAATAAAAGACTGCATTACATAATAATAATAAAATGAGCCCACAGGTAAAGCAAACATCATGGAATTCTGACAATTTTCTTCAGCTCAATGGTAAGACCAATCCAGTACAGAGGACAGTGCATTGTCTGCCATCCTTTTGTGAGTTTGGTGAAAAGTACAATCTAAACATCTCTGTGACTCATCTGATCACCTTTTCTCTATAAATCCCTAGATTTATGATCTGATCTGAGGCATCTAGATCACAAAGCCCCCTGTGTTTAATTCCCCAAACTGCACATGGAGTCTTTGCCTTCTTATGAAAGTATGTAAAGACAATGAATTGAAATTAAATGTAATTAGAACACTGTCTCCTAAAATAAAGCGTGAAAGCTTGAAAAGACTCAGACATGGGTGGTCATACTCTCACAGAATATGACCATCCATGTCTTTATGATATAATATTTGACCTCGATCGTTAAAAGTTATTTATGTGTGACCTTATACATGAACCTTTTAAAAAACATTATCCGTTTCATGCTTTCTTGAAGCTTGATCAGTGTTGCTGGACAAGTCTTAAGGGATGTTGGGCAAATGTGGCCATCCAAGATTTGTCCAATCGAATAAAAATTGACGGCCATTGGACAGACTGCGTGAAAACATGGAGAGGAACTGACAAAGAAATTTGTTCAATGTTGCCCGACCGATGGATGGACATGGATGGACAAAATCAGAAGATGGACAGAAACGGGCTTGGAACACTGCCCAATGCTGCCATACAGACGAACATGGACGGACAAGATCTAGGGATCGACATGAACGGGCATGATTTACATGTCCGCCGTACACCTCTGAAGTCAATACATGATGAGATCTCGTGGTCTACATTTAGTAGAGCTGTGAGTGCATTGACATTCTTTGACCAAGCATAACACCAGTAAAGATAGTTTTTTTCACAAAAAGTTCTTGAAATAATTATTTTTTCTGGTCTGGTCACTACAGAAGCTCTCTGGTCTACAGTTTAGTAGAGCTGTGGTCGCAATGAAATTCAGAGACAAACAAGAAAAAAAAAAGTTTTCTACATTTCCAGATTACCAACCTAACATATCCATGCCACTTCTGAAACAAGTGTCAGAAAATTAACTTCATCAAGATAGCCAGCTTGGGCTTGGTTTACCTGATCCCAGTTGCCAAATTGTTCGGATGAACACATAACACCTAAAGGCAACCTGCCAATCGAAAAGTCTGTTTAGAAACAAGGCTCCCAGCCAGGCATAAAAATATGTGGTTTATAAACTATATAAGGATTTTATTTTGTACCACTTACTAATTAATTAACATGTACGGAGAAACAAAGATAGAACTCGATTAATAGGGAAAAAATGATAGGTACACAAGTATTTTATAACAGATAAAACATAGTGAAGGAAGTTAATGCATTAATAGAATGTAGTTACCACAGTATTTAATTTACGTATCAGTCAAATACTGAGATAATTGAAAATAAAACGTAGTGAATTATGATGTGAACTTTGATCATAGTCTGCTAGCAAACATGAAGTGAAAAGTTGTAAGAGAAATGATTATCAGGTTGTTAAAAACAATTACAGCAGTAGCATTGAATTGTTATAAAAAAAGGATTATTATAACAGTATTTAGTTTATATAACAGTCAAAGACTGGTTATAGGCTGAAAACATATAGAAATGTTTATAGAACTGAAAACAGTGAACTATGATTATGATGGTGAAGTTTAAACAGTCTCTGTTCAAGGATTACATCTTTAATAGCTTCACAAACCTCAAATGTATGCATAAAGTTTAGTTACGGTCAATAGAAGTGGTGATTGGTAAGTAACAGGAAGTAATAATATGGTGGAAACTAGTGTGAATATCTGTAATATGAATGTCACTTTTTTACGTAATACATTTGTACTAGAATTTATGTCTATGAAACACATTTTCTGACAAGCCATGATTTACATTTCAGTACAAACAGTAAATAATATGGTGTGAATTTGCGCAAAAAAACATAAGAAAATTGTCAATGGTTTATGTGTGGTGATCAAGTTGATTCAGCCCATACAATGGGCAAAATGTGATTATGAATGACAAATATTAGTATAAAACATGCAGAATGATTCAGACACTTACACACATTTTGATAAAATTAGCTTACCAAGCCCAACTAAGCCTATCACTATTCTACCAGGCTAGTAAGTGAACTGTGAGGAAATGATTGTTTAACAAAACTATAATTTCTCTCCCACTAATTGACCCTTCTTGTTAGCTGGTCATTGATGAGCAGTGCTCACGTTGTCATGATCCTCACTTTGCGCCATTATATCATCAATACAATTAAAGGAAAGATCAGTGGTATAACTATATGTATATAGATTTTCTGCGTCAGAAATCGATTGATCAGAATAAGAGATCAAAAAGGGTTATTCCAATCAGGAGTTATGCCAAGTGTTATACTATGCATTAGCACAAACAAGTTATTTTACTACTTTGCTAGACCTTAGCTCCCTGATTAGCAAATAGACATGTTGTAAAAGGATTATTTTGGCATTGAATCATGTTGCTGCTCTGCTGCTCTGTACAACAAAATGTCTAAGAGATAAAGTAGTATTTTGATCACGGATGATCAAATGATGATGTACACACCTAATATCTTAAAACCAAAGCCCATCAGACATTTTCTGACCATTCCGATATATGCATATTAGGTATGTTGTTTCCCATACTAATTAACCAGAGATTACTTCTGTGTTGTTTCTTTCTTGATGTGGTGGTCAAGCATCTGAAGCAAAAGTGCTATTTTATCTATCTCATGTTTGTTTTTTTGCCTTGAAAACCTGACATGTGCATTATTGTCTCGAGGGGAGGTCATATGAGGACGTGAGCTATCAACTACTGAACAAGAATGTTGCACAGATAGCTGGTTAGGGAAGGGAAGGAGGAGATTTTTGATTTGGATAGTTGGATATTTAGTGGAAACGGGGATAGTTGGATATTCAGTGGAAACGGGGATAGTTGGATATCTAGTGGAAACGGGGATATCTCGGATATGTTTTTGGATGAATTTCTCTGCATCATCTTCTTTGAGGAAATCCCCATTGACCTTTTCAAGCTTTTCGTACAGTTTCACAAGTGACTTAAGATCTTCTCTGCTGGACTCATTCCCCATTATCTGATTATATAGGGCTTCATATCTAGGATTGTGTGCATATATCTCTAGCAATGGATGTTTAGAGCATGATCGACAATCTTTATCTGTAACATTATGGCTCTCCTTTTCAAACATACCTCCTGCTTTTTCTCGGATGAAAACTGCAAATTTTGCAATTTTGTTGCTCTCCTGCACATCTTTCCAACCATCTGTGACAGTAGTAGCTACCTTCCGCTCGTGATCTCCTCTTGTCTTTATTTCCCTAGTAACATAATCCCAACCGACCATCGGGTTGCTAAAGGCTGAATCTCCAAGTTTCTTGTCGATATCCGGTCTTTTCTCATTGGTCACTATCACAGCTTCTAATCTCTTCGGATTGCCCACCTGAATGTTCTTGCCTTTTCTCTTTGACATCCTTGTTACCATCCTGTGAGCATTGACTGTTAAGGTAACATCTGCATTTGGTGCACGCCCGTCTTTGACAGGCATCTTATCCAGCAAGCTAGTCATAGAAGGATAATACTCCAGGGTTTCCTCTTTAGTCAGAGGATTTGTCAGCTGCAGCAAAAAATAAAAGATAAAATCTGATATGCATCATTGATTTGATTACGATATGATTATAGCAAATTGAATTCCCAATGATAATAATATGTTGACTTTAAAAATATTTACCCAACTGCTGTCACCTTTTAGATGTGACTGGAACAGATACTCATTTTCATTCATAATAATGATGTTTAGAATTTTCCACTTAGGCATACATGGGATGATTTCCTGATTGTTTGTTTCATTTCTAGTGAAAGAAAGAACTGAACAAACTTTGAATTATTCATCACTCCAGAGACAATTGGATAGTGATGCATCATGTATTTGCATTACTCACATGTCGCCGTTGAGCTATCTTGTAATTCCGCCACTTTGTTTTCTCTCTCACGCTCAATGAAAGGTTGTGTGTCTGGTCCTTGGAATCATATTCGAGACAGCATTCAGATCCCTGAAGTGTAGTTGTACTCTCCTGTACTGATATAGGGCAGGAAAGCTTTAGTTCTGTAGCTTGGTTAGAATGCAAATGGTCAATGATGCCAAGGAGCGGCTGTCCCTTTAGCACCTCTTTCTGGTCAGGGTTTGAATATTTCTCCTCGCGAAGATATGCAAACATGCCTTTCAACTCTTTCAATGCTATCCAGTGTGTTGACACCATCCAGCCTGGCTCTCGTTTCAGCTCTAGCCCCCAAAGCCTTTGATCAATGTCAAATATAATACCATTCATGAAGAAAATGGTAGAAAGAACGCCGAATTTGTCATTGTCTTTTTCTTGGAGTGTGCTTGCAACCAGTGCCGTCATTGAGTGCTCGGATGGCAGAGCACTGCGATCACTTTTATCAAGGCCTCGGAGAAAATTGGAAATTCTCTCTTGTTCAGTTTCCAGGATGTCTTGCCTTTGATACCATGTCTTCGAAATCTGTAAATTACAAACTTATGTCAGGGAGGGTTTTATTTAGTCAATAAAGTCTATAATGATGGACAAAATAACAGCTCTTATTAGACAAAATAACCAAATGTTTTTTTAAGAAAGATTGATCTGCGGTCTTTGCCAATGTTCGTGTTATAAAGCAAATTTGTAGTGACATTTGCATACTTCTTGCTTTATAGAAACAAAAGTGAAAGTGTTGAAAATGATTTTTGTATCGTTGCTCACCTTTTGAACCTCACTCGTTGCAGTTCTGGTACCAGCTTTAAACTCTGCTTTTGGGGGACTTTGTGGCCACAGCATCGTTATGCAGAGCGTTTCCATCTCACTATGGGCATAGCTATAGCCTCGCTGAACTTTCTTCTGGGGTTTAACCCTTTGTTTGATGAGCTTGTCATTATGGAACGGGAATTTATCTGTCACAATAAAACCTGGGCTATTTTCGATCCAAACCAATTTCTCCTTTGGTTTCATAAGTTTGAGAAAATTCTCAGACCATCCAGCAGCAATTTCTTCATGGATATTGTCATTGAACAGTGTAACGGAATGAATTTCGACACCCCCTATTTCCAAAATCTCATCTTTCAAGACTCCAGCAATACAGAGGAACAAAGCTTTCTGATCGTAGTTGTTTTGGTGCAAACAGACCACTGTCACAAGATGGCTATCTTCAGCCTTGTCAAAAAGAGCGATTTGATCAACAAGATTGTCCAATGAATGATCACTTTTACTGATGATAGAACTTGCATCGCTGCTGTCTGAGTCATGAAGTAAGGAGCAATCATCTCCCTGAAAAAAAAACAGAGCAATCTGCTGATAGGTAAGATGAGGACCAAGAAAGCGACCTCCATAGTAATTTAAGAACTCCATCGCACTTTTATACTAACAGATGAGGGCCCCATATCTGATCTTCCACAGGCGCACGGCTATTTATGTATGGTTTGAGGAACGCATTTTTTTTATTTCTCTGGTCAAGAGTTCAGTAATGGTACAGACTAACACTATACATTTTGTCTTAAAATTGCTAAATGAATGAAAAACCAAACAAAAACTCTGATTGTGTTGGCAGCGCTCTCTTCCCCTGGGTCCACAAATTAGCCATTGTATGGACTTGTTAGTACCAGCCACAGTATCATGTTTTGATTGTCATGAATCAAAAACTTCATATTCCAATATATCTTCAATTGTGATGAGATTTGAATCTAAACTAACCTGACCAGAGCTGAAATTTCCTTGGACAGCGTCAACCTCATCGTCATCCGAGAGCAGGGCAAATCGAATAGAACCTCTTTCACTGTTCACGTAGACCTTCAGATTTCCAGCTCTGTATACATGCTTCCCTATCTCGTCTTCAGTCTCCTCACCGTCAACTTGTGAGTGCTTCATTTCTTCATCAAAGGCTAACACCAAATGCCTTGAGTGTACCGAATCACTGTTGCCTGATTTCAGTGAAGCTGCCATACTTGTAACTTCATTTGCATGTTTTGTATGCAGTGTTGAGATAATCCAGGAGGCTTCGGACCCCTTGAATTCATAGTTCATAACCGATGTAATGTGACCTGGTGCGACAATCGATAGTTGATTGATTTGTTGTGAGCTAGATAGCTTTGAAGTTACTGTTGTGCATGTGAAACAGGCCTTCTGGAGGTTTACACCAGCTTTGTACTTGACAAGTTTGCTTTCCAATAGGTTATGTGCTTCATCAATATCCTGCAGAAATTAAGTTTTAGCTTAATCTTCGGAGTGCATACAAACTTCGCAAATAATATAAGTACACATGTAGTTCCAATTAGATGAGAGGTCCACCCAGCCATAAGGAGTGATCAAGGCAGAAGGTAAATAAGAGTAATAGATGCAGTACCCAGCTAACCAAAATTTTCCATTTGAGGAAAGTAAAATAGATAGATTTTTTAACATTGAGCTGGCCCAGCGCGATAAAGTGCTATCTGGCAAAGCCAAAAAAATCTTTTATAATTTTAGCTTTGGGATATTTCATGCTCAAGACATCAAATCTGGTTGAATTTTATTTCTATATTTGTCCATTCTCCAAATATCTGGTGCGAGTTTTTTTTATCTGGCAGGGTTAAAATATTTCGTCAGCGGGATAAAGAACTATCTGGCTTCATTCAATTTAATTTGTCAATGCTATGTTATGTTATGTTATGTTATTAATGAGGGATTAGTGACATAAGGTTTGTTCATAATAGTTTATTATCTGTATGTATAATTTCACTTTCATTTATCGCTTCAAATCAAGGCTGTTCAATGACCTTACAAATATATATGCTGACAGTTGAAAAATAATACTATAGCAATTTTGGATATCAAGTTATAATGACTGTCTTTCTATGCAATTATTTTGATCTGCCCTTTTCTCATATAGTTCTAATTGTAATTTATGTATGCTTGTGAAGTAAAGGAGTAGTTTGTAATAGATTTGACTGCTTGACTGAAAAAAGATAGTCAAGTTACCCTGTTAAGTTGTCGTTTCACTAAACAAATCAGTTCAATTATTGCATGTCGATGTAATCTATTGAAAGCAGATTAAGAAACTTGGTATGTCTCTTCCGTTGTAATTATTATGTTTGTTCTGCTTAGGGATTATTTGCTTAACACAAAAAAAATATAAATGTAAATAAAATCTGAGACAGACTCCTAATTAAAATTCCCCTTTGCTGGCAGTTCCCTTTGCTGTGTAATGAAGTAACGTAATATTTTTAGCCAAGGTCAATGGATATGAAACATAGCTAAGACTAATTTTCGGTAGGGAGATCCCTACATAGCCAAGAAGAAGGACCTCAAACTCGAGTTAAAACAGTGGAATTTTCTAATCACTGCCAACTAAAAAAGTGCAATATGACAGAAAAAGATTTCTCTGTGTGCTGAGTTTCTTCCATAAACTAATTTTATTTGTAATATAGATACAAGAAGAAATGTGGCGTGTTGACGTGTTGATTGTTGAACGTGACTTGGCAACAAGCTGGAATTTTGAGCTTCTCGTGGAAAAAAATCTCAAATTATCTAAAAAACTATCAAATAGACAATAGAACAATACATGAAGGAAATAGCCAAGATAAAACTGCAAAACAGATTCTCGCCCTTTACAACAGGGCGAGAATCGAGATCTCAGAATGTAGAAATGTCGGATAATTTACTGCCTTATGCTATGAATCATGCAAAGGCACTCAACCAAAAGATAAAGAATGCAAACAACAGACTGAATTACCAAGGTGAGCTAACCATCAAAGGGAATGCCCGTGATCCTCAAATAGTAGGTCACTACAGCTCTGCAACCTATGAATATATGCGATCATCTTTCCTGTCATACATTGAACATTGTGGATATGGGGCTGATATTTGCGACAACAAGGACAAATCTGGTCCAGTGGTACATACCAAAATAACAATGTATAATGAGATAAACAGTGAAGAAGTCTACTTCACTATTAATTTCTATCATACGACCAATACCATTTATTAGTTAATCACGCGTAGCCAACATAACATTGATTTGCATGTCTATCAAAATATCAAGTCTGAGAGCCCGTGCAGAAGTCAAATGAGTTAAATGACTATATAAAGTCAGCCTGCCATGATGCCCTTCAAGAACTAAGAGGAGGATCTGTGAAGGTAAATCACTGCAGGTCACATTGCTCTTCTCTGAATCTGTCATCTAATAGTACACAAAGGAGTTCATCAGGATGCCATCACCTTTAGCCATACATCACCCTGGTATACACAAAATGGTGATGTTGATCACTGTAAGAGCAGAGACCAACCTCAAGACATCGACGTTATAGTGAAAGCTGTCTGCAAAGACACACTTATGGGAAGAGATATACACTCTTCCTTGAAGCGTAATAAAAGGTCAGCTAGGGTCGATTGTACTGAAAATGATGTTTGTCTTGAAAAGATGCAGGCCAAGAAATATTGTCATGGTATGCCAGGTTGTTCATTTGGGCAATGGAAAATGATAGTATGCCACGATCACCCACTCATCACTCAGCTAGAAGTCTACTAGCCGACACAGTTCATTGCGATACAACTAACCAGCACTCACCGACAAAAATGTCCACAATTGAAGCCATTCAATTACAACTGTTGTCTGCACTTGAAGGAATTAATGACTTGGAACGAAACAATTAATATAATTACCAACGAGAACTCCAGCTTGAAGAAAGAGGTAGAAAAATTCAAAACACAGCAATCTTATATTCCCAAGGTGTCTCAATCAGTAACTGCTAACAAGGTGACATTTTTTCAGTTAGCACAAGCAATGAAAAACCAAAACTCTGATAAACCGATGCAAAAGCATGAGAGACATAAGCGTACCATCACATTCAAAACACAAAAGAATATAGTAGTAACTGTTAAAAGAGAGGGTACTATCGTCAAGAATGATGATGACATCAGAAAAGCTATAGGCGGACTCGACAGTGACATTACTATTGAGAGAATTAGTAGAAGCAGTAATAACTGCTTCAAAAAGTTCTGTGTGCAATTCAGCCAAGAAAGAATGGTAGATACTGCCATCACCAAATGGTCAATAACATATTTGGACAATCTTCGGTTAGAAAACCTATGCGACAGTCCCAGGCCATATCGGTCGGAGTTATCAAAGGTGTTCCTTTTTTCGTTGATGAGGCTGACATTGTGAGGGACCTCGAACAGGGAAGATTTGATAAAACTATGGTGTCAAGAATAACTAAGTTTAAAAATCCTACAAGATCTGTCAGGGTATACTTTAAATCTCCCGAACTTCTACAAAAAGCCATGAAAGATAGAGTGCGCTCTAATAACCTTACTTTCGTGGTCGAAGAGTACAACATGCCATCTGTCATTAGATGCTACAACTGCCATAGATAACAGCACAAAGCATCATCTTGCCCCAATCAAAAAGCCTGTTTCAACTGTGGTGGTGCGTACCATGGTGATCAATGTTCTGAGGTCCCTAATTGTGTCAACTGTAAGGGAGATCATCGAGCATCATCCATAACTTGCCCAGTATATCTGAAATTATCTCACGCAATGCTCTCAAGATCTGTTCATGCAACTGAGTCTTCACCCTCAAGTTCCGATTGACTAGAGAATTTCAACACAAACAACAATGTGTCCGAAAACTGCGTTCATCCTGCAATATAGATCCATAATATCAGACCATTAAATCTAGAGGAGTATAATGAGCTAAAAGTTCTGGCGAAGCACTATGATCTTATATTTCTGACTGAGTCTTGGCTTACTTCAGATAAGGAGCAGCTTTATAATATTGATGAATTCAAATTACATACATGCCGTCGAGCCAACAAACGCACAGGTGGCGGTGTAGCTGTTTATGCCAGGGATACACTTTCAGTGCAGAGGCTATGCACATATTCTGACCGATCTGTATCTGCCTACTGATTTATGATTCACCAAGCAAACATGCCAATTGTTATATTTGCTGAAATTTACCACCCCCAAGTTTGCCGAAATTGTCAAAGGATGGGACAGTGGACCATATTATATCCACTGTTTCCGAACTACTGCATAAGCACTCATCAGCAAAATTATTCATATGTGGAGATTTTAACGACCTGGATACTGAGTCAATAACAAACAGTATCCCAGTTCAACTTATAGTGAAATTCCCTACTCGATATGACAGTTGTTTAGATCTCACATTCACAGATATTGCTGAGTACGTTGAATCGGGTTGTGTGTCTTTGCCACCAATTTTGACTAACGATCACTGTGCCATTCCTGTGCCTTCGGTAAATAGTAAGAGAGCTCCGAATTACAGTACCATAAGAAAACGCAACATCACTCCTGCATCGAAAGTAGCTGTAACAAGAGAGTTGGCCTCCCTCTCATGGTCAAATCTAATCAATGCAAACACAGCTGATGAGAAGGTTGATATCCTTCACAACACTATCAATAGTATACTAGAGAAACATTGTCCAGTTAGGAGCGTACCTTCGAGGAAACCGGTATTAACATCACCACTTATCCGCAAACTTCAGCGTGCTAAGCAGAGAGCTCATAAGAAAAACAACCCAACCTGGAAATTCTTGGCCAAGATGGTGTCATCACAACTTAAACAACAACTGACTAAGCAAACTTCGGATAACGTGAATGAGACTGTTCAAGGTAGCAAAAGCTGGTGGAAAATCCTCAAACAGCTCACTGGAGACTGGCGCAATGCACGTCCTGCACAGTTCATATCGATGAATGGTAACTAGCTGTCCCGCTCTAAGTTTGTAGAACAGTTAAACACCTATTACCTCGATGGGCATCAAATCTATGTGCCCATATACCCTTCTTTACCTGATGATTGTGGTTCTGTCTCTGTTAATGAAATGGAAGTCTTCAAACATCTTTGGGGTATAAACACTCACAAGTCTACTAATAGAGAGGATTATACTAGCTGGGTCACCAAAAACAACGCACATCTGTTGCCATTTCCAATAACTAATATAATCAACAAAGTTCTTGAGAGCGGTCATTTCCCCACGCTTTGGAAAAGAGCAGAAGTCACTCCATTGAATAAAGTGAAGACAACTTCTACCTTCAAGGAGCTCAGACCTATCTCGTTGCTCTTGCATGTAGGAAAAGTTACAGAGAAAATCATAGCTGAGCTGATCAAGGCGGAACTCCCCAGTTTTGATGATCAGTATGCATATACTAAAGGAATGAGTACCACTGACGCTCTAATGAAATTTACAACGGAAATTGCATCTAGTTTTGATGACAAACAGAATGTTGCCGTTCAGGCTGTGATGCTGGATTTCAGCAAAGCTTTTGATAAAAAGCTTCCACACATTGCCATTCAAAAACTTCTAGCCTTAAATATCAGTCCTAGTTTCGTCAGAATGATGATGAGTTTCTTCAATGATAGATGGCAGAGAGTGAGGTACGCAGATGTAAATTCACCATAATGAGTGTAGCAAAATCGGAGTTCCACATGGTACTATTATGGGACCGCTCTTGTGGAACATTTTTGTGCATGATCTGCTGCCCGAAACACCTTGTATTAAATACGCAGATGACACTACAGTTTATAATGTGGTAGAAAATTCGGAAGTGCGTATAGAAAACTCAACATCTCATAAAGCATCTCGTATTTCATGACAATCCTCTACAGTCTGCAGCTGATTATGCGTCAAGCTGGTGTGAAGAAAATTCAATGCTGTTAAACGTAACTAAGTCACAATCACTGACTCTAACCCTTCAAAAGAACATCATCTGTGATCCTATCAAGATAAATGACATGCCCATCTCACAAAATTCATCAATCAAATTTTTAGGGGTTTGCTTTGACAATCATAAGAAATTCAGTGCTCACGTCGACTCTGTAATAAATAAGTTAAGGCCAGCTGTGCATGCCATTATTCAGCTCAGGAAATTTGGGGTCTCCGCGTCTAGTCGGTCACATTTTATAGATCGAGGGTTCTGTCAGTGATCTCGTACGCAGCATCAAGTTGGTTCTCATACTTATTGAAAGGGGACAAGGAGATTCTTGAAAGACTACAGAAGTTATGTCTCAGGGTTATTCTGCCATGGTTAGAACATTATGATGAGCGTCTTGCAGCATTAAATTTAACAGAACTAAGTGTTTATCTGGACATATGCTGCCTATAGAATGTCAATAATGAGAGAAAGAACACCAGCCATCCACATCACCATCATCTACATCACCTAGCAACAAATGACAGGCACCATCACAAAACCACGACCCTCCCTTAATCCAATACTGCTCTTTGCAGAAAAAGCCTTTTTTATAAATACTCATAAATACGTCATTCCCTTCTTATTGCTTCTTTTATTTTTTGTTTTCACATGGTCTTATTTGCTTCATGCATTGATCGGTGGTTAATAAAGTTCATAATAAATATACAAATCCTGTTCAAAAATCTTGCTCTCATCCTAGTTACATCATTATGAATACTGGTTTCATTGCCAGTTAGATCTATATCGCGCTGTGATTTGATTATTTTTCCGGCGATAAAAGTCTATCTGGCTTTGTTTATTGTATTTAAGGGATTTAAAAATCCTCTTATGGAAATTTCAACTCTTGGTAAACATATTATATTCTTATAACAAGCTGACAAGCTGGAAAGATAGCTAAACCTACTACAAGGGGTCCCAGCAATGGGCCATGTAAGGCCAGTAACCCAGCACGTACGCTGTGTTTCATATGGTGGCAATGGTAGATTGGAATGTGCTGTGGGATGAGCGAACACAACTCCGAGTAGTGAATAGCAGGCTATCTAATTAGCGCCATCGACCCATTCTTTTTTGGGGATGGTGAGATGGCGCAATCGGTTAGCGCGCTTGCTATTCACTGCCAGGCAATTAATGCCGCAGGAGTTGTGGGTTCGAGCACAACTGGGGGAGCTTTCATTGCTGATTGTTCCAGCCCCCAGCACCCTCAGGTGTATACCTCTCCTAACAAAGTTAAAAATTTAAAACTATCAAGTTAAAAGTTTACAAGAAACAGGCCTGTCAATCTTAATATTGAATTCCTGCAAATTAGCAAATTGACCAGATAGTACTTTCTCACACTGGGCCAGCGATTGGTTGGCAAATAGGCAATTATTTTTTAGGATTTTTTACAAGGGCCTCGATAACTCAGTGGCTAAAAGTTATCTTTTAATCTTGTGTGTAAAGTACAAATAGAATGTTTTACAAACCATCAGTGTGTTTCATTTAAATGTTGCAACATCTTGTGAACCACAAACTTCAATACTGAATTGCAATGGTACTATGGAAACCGCTTAATATGATTTGTGCCCCAGTTTGTGCCCCAATAAACTAGTTCGCTCACCTTCAGCTTGTGATCGTTGGGAGCATCAGGTGAGAGCGTCCTCTCAGAGCAACTTATCATGCCAGCTTCTTCACTTTCTACCTTTGGCAAATTACTACCATCTACAAGCAATAAAAACACAATGTCGAGAGTCATAATCATATTATCAAGATTGATGTTAAGCATGCACGCAAAGTATTGAGCGCATAGGGATTAATCATAGTTAGTATTTACAGGTGACAAGCAAGACCAAAGGCTAATGAGTGACATAGTTTTTGTTATTCTATGTTATCAAATTTCAGAATTATAGGATGTTATTGCAACAGAGAATTTTAACCATGGCAACAGTATCTAGGCAACATCTGATATCGACCAATAAGAGACCGTATAATTTGCAGCGGATAATTTGAAATCACTGTAGTTGGGAAATTTTGAATGAATATTTTCACACCTTTTTTAAGCGATTTGTTGATTGAAACTCAATTGGGTATATGTAACACAAAATTCTGCATCAGCAAATCCCGATCTCATCAAAATAAATACGCTGCTGCTCTTTTTATTCCCTAAAAAGCAGGTGAACGACCGGATGATCCCTTTACATTGACTTGGCCTTTTATACCCTTCTCTGATCATTAAGACAGTCTCAATATTATATGACAGTACAGCAATATTTGCTTTACAAACTTTTTGGAATACCATGTATAGGATATCTGTCATGAAACTGACAATCCACAGCATTTATAAGTCATAAGCTAGTTCTGCAGTAGTGACGCAATATAAATTTACAGTGAAAAAATTCATAGCGCTTCTAGGTAAAAGTTATGTATACTGTTAGTCTCAGCAAGCTTATTTTTCTTCAAGCTCACTATGCTGCCACGTCCATATATTCTTTCTATATAAATTAAAAACAGAAATATGTTTAATGCCAGGAGACATTTCATAATAGTAGATGAATTTATTCATAAACTATAGCTTCGCTGAACTCAACCTTAATATTTTTTTAAAGTAGATAGAAACAGCACCTGCCTACCCAACATAGATAAGATAACATGGATAAGCAGGGGGGCTATTTCTGAGTCTATCCACAATTTTCGCCCAGAAAATTTTCTCATTGTATCATTATTGCAGAACTACAGCACAACTAGCTGCCTGGCTATGATATAGTCAAAAGCAATATATTATATTGCTTTGGTCTTTTGAAGCCTTTATAGACTACACACAGATCTCAAAATAAAAAAGTCATATGGTTACCTCCTTCGCAAATGCTACATCCAGAATCTGCAGCAGCCCTTAGCCTGCGGTTCCATTGAGAACTGACAGCTCGATCCTTTTCTGAGAGCTTTAAAAAGTCACAAAATAGTTTATGGAGAACATATGTAGCTACTGAAAGTAATTTTGTATCAGACAATGATAAAAGCCCTTTTAACTCATGCTGCCACTCATTGAAAGTTCTCATTGAATTCAGTATAGGTTAGGAGATCACTAATTGATGCTTTTATCTCAGATGTCACATTATGGGCTAATGAATTGCCCAAACTTTTTGTCACAATCATGCAATGAAATCAATGAACTAGTTGAAATAGTGAAGTTTTGCCAGGTTATCACTTCACTTCCTGATTTGGACAATCAATTTGCCCATTAGGTGACAATGCTGAGACTTAAGCTTCATTTTGTTATCATTGAGCTATACTACATCCTTTGGGCAAACATTTCTCTCAGTGGTTGCAACGGTTTAAGTAAGATTTGAGAAAGGGACAGGCCTAGAGGTATGATGTTTTTTCAATAAAATCACAAGGGGTGTAAATAATGTACCCAGCCTTCGTAAAAAGTCAACGGCTAGTTTCCTATGTCGCAAGGATCATGAGTTTCATCATCAAAGTCCTTGGTTGAAATAAAAATTGCAAAATACACTTTCAAAGCACCCCCTATGCCATCAGGGACCGGCACTGCATCTCTCCATCTGTTGGAGTGTCCCGAGAGTATATCATCTTGTTAGCATGTGGAGTCGGTGTCAGTTGCCCTACGAGGATGAACCATACTACTTGCCATAATAGGCATGCAAAACGGCGTAGTTTGTTGTCAGTAGGCTGCTTGATGCTGTTCTTTGCTGGTTAACAAATATCACAGGTCTTGATTAGCCTTCTGATGTCATTCATCATCCCATGTCAGTCTGAGTAATGCTCGTCAGTTTTGTTTATCCCTTTGTGGTGCTGAGTGTGTGTATTCTCTATGGCTAGAGCTCATTGGCATAGGGCGAACAGTAAGCCATTACTCTGTATTTGAGATAGGACTCTGCTGACTCCCTCCCCACTGACATCTGTGCGCTGAATGAAGCCAACTTTCAGGTCTAGATAGGCTAAGATTGGAGAGTGTATGACAAAGTCCCTCTGCTGCTGGAACGCTGCATCTTCCTCCATCATCCACTGAAAAGTTGTTCCTCTTGAGGTAAGTTTTCTATGAGGCTTAGCTACTGTATTGTACGGACAGAATGTTCTGTAGTATTTGATATATCCAAGAAAAACCGGTACTTGGCACTATGGAGTTGACCACTCTGCTTCGACCTCCTAAGTACATAACCTCCTGGTTCTTATTTACTTGGTTGAGTTTTAAGATAGCTACCTCTCTAGGACAGTGGTTAGTACATAAGATGGTCTTAAAAAGTGCTGGCAAAAACATTTACATCATCGCGAAGTAGCCGCAAGTTCAAGATTATTCCAGCTAGAACTTTCTCCTTAAATCGAAGGTGGCCGGAAAAGACCTGAATCTAAAGGGTAATACCTTTGGGCTTTAGAGTCCGCTTTTGTTTACGAAGAGGGCCTTGTTGCTGGAGTGTTCCTCCTTGGAGAGTTGCAAGTACCTGCTTACTAGATCCAAGTACTAAATAATACACGTCTTGATAGAGTCAAGGCCATCGTCAAACCTGGGTAGAAGGTAGGCGTCTCTGATTGTGCAAGCAATGATAGCTCGGTCATCTAGCCATAGTCTGTAGGTGCCATCTTTTTTCTTCACCAGCGCCACTGATGAGCTTCTAACAGGCCTCCTAACTTCAGTCATTTCAGTCCTGCTCGACTAATGTACATTTTGCCAATGCATTGATTGCCAATCACATTTTGCCAAAGACATTTTGCCAATCTCATTTCGCCAAAGACATCCTACCAAAGTCTTTTAGCCTATCATTAAATCACATTTCCCCATCCCCAAGTGCCAATTAAGATGAGCAATTATTCGTCCAAAAACCTTTATCGTTCACGTCCATCATTGACAGCTACCAGTTAGTCCATACAATTCAAGCTGAGACCTTCTCTCCAAAAAAAGATTTATATCTCAAAACATTGATATACATGATGGACGGAGTAGTGCAGGCAGGCAGGCAGGTGGTATACATACTGTGCATATATCAATGAATAAAGATAAAACAGGAGTGTCTAGAATAAATGTTAATGGGTTAAACTTTATTACACATAGTATATACACAGTTTTAAGTGTTATTTTGCCCTCACACTACATAAACTTCTATCGAACAGAAAATTGATTATAACTAGCTGCTAAATTTGAAAAATGTTGAATTTAAAAAAAGATTGAACTTTCTTCTTATTGTAAGGCCAGGGGTCATCGGTTTGACTCCCACTAAGGAAACTCTATAGATTGCTTGTTCAAACAGCCATGTTGGTTGTTCTAGCCACTAGAATTCCTCGGTTTTAAATTTATTAATGCTGCTATGACAATACAGATTTAACTTGTTTTGATATTCTCTGTTTTCATGACAAATATTAACTTAAATCCTATTAACTATTTCACGGTGTTCCTGAAATATAGCTATCTTACTGATTGCCCAGGCTTATTAAAACCTAGCGTTCCTTGGCAAAGCTTGCTCCGGATATCTGGTGCGATTGAAGGAGAAATCTTTGGCTGGGTTGAAATGGATACAAGTACACAAATAATTAGCATGATTAATTTTATTAAAACAATACTAGTTCACTTTGACTATAATATCTAACTGAATTTCTATAATTGCGCAAAATTTGCAAACTTCACTGAACAAAGCTATGACGAGATCTTGTTACAACGCAGTTGCCCCAACTAGTGACACAAAAGTGACTTTACTAGGTTACATACACATCTAGGCAAACATTTCGCATCACCCCTGGCCAGGGGGCTGTCGGCCGGGGAACAAGAGTTTTTGGGGTCAGTCTATGCGTGTGTTAGTCTGAGCCCCCAAGAATTTTGCCCCTCGCCCGACGGCCCCTGGGGAGGGTTTAGTCTGAGAAAAATTCAGGATCTTGCTGGAGTTGTCTGCTCTTGAGTGTTATAAGTTAATCAAGGGGAGCACTAAAACTGCAATATATACTGATTTCTATTCATGCCACCTACTATATTGCTCCAGGTATGAGAGTTTTCCAGTCAGACTCTTGGAAAAGCAGCCTCATGTTTTGGCAATACCCATGAGCGGAGATATTCACTGCCAAGTAGTGAAGGTAATGTCAGCCAGAATTTCTTTCATTTTGAATAAGGGCGGCCATTCATGACATTGACAAAAGGTCATTCGATGTGTGTTATTGGACCCTTAGGCTATATGAAGTAAGATAAATGTAGAAGCAATGAGAGGAAAAATCCAAGCAAATCCTGCAAAGTGCATTGACTACGCATGTGTATGTGTGCAAGAATCAAAGCAGTGTGAGTCACTTAATTCAAGCTCCAGGGGACCCAAGAAATTTGTTCTAATCATGAATTGTTCTAATTACAATAATGCCAGCTCGCTGGGACTTTCAAAGAATGTGGGGCATATTTCAGGGATTTGACACCGAGAAGTGTGAATATGCTAATGCTGGTGGTGAAGAGCGTGAAAAGATTTTGCGCAAAAAGGGATTGATGAACAACGGAGAATGGCAGGTGAGATGCGACCTCACAGAACAGCTCAGCATAGCACAGCATTTACACTATGGTCCCATGCTTCGAATTTTTGGTTCACTCCAATTTCGGATGGTTAGAATCCAGTGGATTCTAACCATTCCCATGATGGAAAAAACATGAAAAACATCTGCCGCCGCTGGGACATGAACCCCAGTCTCCCACATGTAATTCCTTTGAAGGCATTGTGTGCAAGCCTGCTAACCATTCAGCCACGCCGTCAATTAGTAAGTAGGGCGAACTAACACGGTATGGGTATTCGCGTCCAAAAAGTCATTCGTCACAATCTGAAAGTGACTTTAATTTCATTTCCATGTGGAGATTACTCCCGAAATCCTTATAAAATCGCAACATGGGATCATAGTGATTGTGAGCACGAACCAAAGACCAGACTTAATTGTCTGGTCTGACAAAGAAAAAGAATTAATACTGATGGAATTGACGGTGCCTTGAGAAGAAAATCTCTCAAAGTGCATGAGAGAAAACTGACAAGATAATACGACATCTGGTGACAATGCGCGTGCAATACAAATGATAACGGAAATGAAAACTGATGACTAGTGAACAGTAGTAACCACTGGATTGGATACGGGGGTTGGCAGCTTTGTTTAAGAATCTTAAATCCAGATATTGATCACTCCCTTTGTCTGCATTATCATAAACAAACATCTAAAGAAGTAGTTACATTATGCCCGTCTACCCATCCTAGTCCGCGCCTGCCAATGTTTCGAGATAAAAATATGACTGGATGGACCTTCTCAGCAAGAGTTACATGGACTGTCTGACAGCAGTCAACGGTGGACTTGAATGGGAAAGACTTTTGGAGAATTTTCAAACACCTGTATGGGCAATCAGGGTTGACGAAATGAGATTGGCGAAATGTCTTTGGCCAAAATGTGATTGGCAAAATGAAATTGGCAAAATGTCATTGGCAAATAGTGATTAGCAAAATGAGACAGGCGAAATGTCTTTGGCAATATGAGATTGGCAAAATGTTTATGGCGAATTGTGTTTGGCAAAAAATAGCATTGGCAAAATACACATCGGCGAAATGTAGTCGAGCTGTGGAAGATCCTATTTTTATTTAGCAGTGCTGCATTCTGTTAGTACTTGTTCGAGAAGAGTTTGTACATGAGTAGGTACTATGCACATGAGACTGAATGCCAGTGTGTCCTGGACTTGGTTGAGGTGCACAGAGGTCGGTGGCAGACTGCCATCTGAAGTATGGTCTTTTAATCCTCATTTTACTTGGTGTGGAGTCCGATGCTGGTTCTGGTCGAATGTAGACAGATGTAGAGTGGGTGTTGAGACACTGTTGCTCTTCAGTAACTTGAATAGCATTAGCTATTTAGAAACCAAGATCTTCCTCACCGTGGTAGTTTATGAATCCAATGTCTCCTGCTGGGAGTTGCAAAAGTCAACAGGTTAGCTGATATTATAAGTTAGCTGGTATACAAGTCTGTTTGGTGATTTTGGTGCTCAGATTTGTGCCATACTTCATTATGCAAGCAAACACCTTGGAGCCTATCCTGGGTATCCCTGAGTGTCCCAATGAGCAATCAATAACTGTTAAGAAACTATTTCCGAGACACCTTATTTTAGTTAGATGGTGCCGTTGAGAGGCAAACCACTCCAAACTGCCATCATTGCTGTTACATCTTCTGGAATCAGTTGATCTTTGATCTTGGTGGGAAGCCGGTTGAAGAGTTTTCTAGATGGCATGTTGTCACTGGATCCTGAGTCCAAAAGATACCTTACTAGCTTGTCACTATCTACTCTTCCGTGAATGTACAGGCAGTGGCCATGGGTTAAACTCTTGGTCTCTGGTTCTGTTGTTGTAAAAGTGTTGCAAGACTCACGGATGCGGGCAGATTTTCTGAAACTGGTGGTGTTCAAGTTGAGCCTGCTGATGGGCGAGATGAGAAGAGTTATTTCGCCGGCTGACTAGTTACTGGAAAAGATGACTTGTCAACTGGCTGTTGACAGGGTGCTATTTTGAGTTGAGTTTTATCAAACTTTGCCTTCAATTTTCTTATTCGCTCCGTAGACGTCCTTTGTACCTGCAGTGGTGACATGGTCTTTTCTGAGTTCAAGCAAGGCAGTTTGTCTGGGGAGGATGCGCATGTATCTGAGTCTGAGGCAAAGACTGTCTGGAGATGTTGACCAGGTCTTCTACTGCTTTCAGCAGTGTAACCAGTTGGCTAGAATTATCTGAGCTGTGGGAGTCCTCTGAAGGGACGGTGTTGTCCGTTCTGCTGTTGGCTACCGTTACCACCTCTTCCTCTGTGTCACTGGTACTGGTGATGGCATTCTTCCGATAGCCTGAAAGCCTCTGAGTTTGTACTCGAGTGGAAAGCAGGTGTTGGTGAAACATCGTATGGCGGAGACTGTTCTGAAATTTCTGAATCACCCTCTGTATTTTGAATGCTCTGTCTTGGTCTGGCTTTATCCACTAGTCTGGTGATCTCTGCTCCATACTCGCGAAGGCTCTTTTTTGTGGTTGTTCTATGTTTGCGGAACTAATCCTGGGCAAAAATTCTGCGCCTCAGCTATTTTTAACTGCTACCACCAATGTTGTAAATTGCAGGCTTTACGGGGCATGGCTATGAAAATAGGGGAGGAGACATATTGGGGCATTTATATCACATTGGAAAGCTTGGAATCAGAGTCACATCCTTTACTTACCTTTGTCCTTGCGCCTTCTTTTTTTGTGGTCTGCTGCTGTTCACCTACAACATAATTGAATGTCGGTAGAATATTGCAGCCTATTTCTGGAAAAAACAGTTAATAACCACTTAAAATAATTATTGAGTTTGACTTCCATGGTTTCTCAAGTCTGGTGCATTGATTTTACAGGCATGCCTGGAACTGGGTATGACTATTTGTTTGAACTGCGGTACTTTCTGCATTTTTTGGCGACGTTTTAGGCAATGTTTTTACCATGGTTGTATCCATACCTGACCCGTATCCAAATCTTTGAAATACTCGACGGCTAAGATATTTTCAGGTCAGAAGAGACATCATAGTTCCTTCGCAAAAGTGCCCCTTGAATTTCAAAACCATGAAAAATTGCCCTTTACCTCTAGTCAGAGTTCTATAATTTGAGTATGGGTTTATGTCAATGGCTTGCCAAAATTAACCACTTGTAGAAACACAAAGACTGCAGCTGAAATATTATAAGCGCTCCGAGTACCATTATCAAAATGGCTCTGTGTGCGGAGAAGTTGGTTTTTTTGGGAAAAGATTCACTCGTGACACTTACCATCCGCTGATCTCAGTGCAGACCTGAGTCTGTGCTTCAATGGAGGCTCGTCCACATGATCCTTTCTTACTCTCTTGCGCTATAAATTAAGAAAGATGGAGTGAACAGTTAGTCCAATAAACAAACAAAAAACATTAACTGGAAACTACCGGACCTTAGAAAGTAACAGAGTAAAAGGATTGTTGTTTATGATTAGTATATCTAAATGTACAGCAAATATCTAAAATATCTTAAACCACTGCTGCCACACAGGCAGATGTGTGCTTATTGAATTCTGTACAGCTCAAAGCAAACACTATGAGGCTGCAATCCCAGCATAATCCCAGCATTGTCACATTGGTTATATAGTTTGCTCAAACTAATCGTCAAAAACAGGATGAAATTGATTATCTAGCGTACTACATTGTGACCGGCTTACAAGTGGAAAATAATGAAGTCATCACCTAGTGTGTTGATTTAAAACCCTGACTTTGAAGATCAGTTTGTGCAAACTATTTGCCCAGTAGGTGAAAATTCTGAGAATAAAGCCTCAATTAATTATCTTGGAGCTATAGAATTCTGTGAGCACAGATTTGCCTGAGTAACAACAGAAGTTCAAAGGGAAGAAAAGAAAGAGTTAAGGTAGCGCTGGTTTCTAATCTTTACTACAGGTGTTAGATATTCAATGATTGGAAAGGAATCTTCATAAATGGCTTTGTCTTGCAGGTGTCACAAAGAAATCTGCAGTTCACTTCAGCACACTCTACAGAAAACCAATGTTGTTTTCATCAGACAAAGAAAAACTTTTTTAATTAGACATACTTTTCTCTTGATGTGAGATGATTCCAGGTCAAGTCTTTGTGAGTGGCTTGGTCCTTCTATAATATAGTTACAGTATATTATGTGTAAGATTTACAGAATGTTTTCTGAGACATCTATATACAACACAGCAAAGAATTGTTTTTGATGATGCATTTATTGTAATCACACAAACTGACTTGAGTTTAGACTGAGTAAGCGGAAGTGGGAGTTATCTTACTGGTGCATCGAGGGAGGATAACTCCTATTCTGGTCTAAGTTAGTCAATTAGCTGATTAGTATACCTTGCAATCAGATAGAGGGTTATGCCCTGGGTTCGAAACCCAGCTTAGACATTTCCTTTTAATTTTGACTAATTAGCCTACTAGCGAAATTTAGTACTAGCGAAATTTAGTACCAGGTCCAGATAGCCAAATTAAACTCTAGCGAAATTACACTCTAGCTAAGATAAACTCCTATAGGTCAATATATATAGATTGCGAGGGTTCTGTTGACTGGGATTAACATGTACTTATCTTATGTCATAGCATAGGGTTGCGGAGCTTGGTTATTAACCAGCGGATGGTTGTTTCAATACACAACTTGTGTGAGTGTTAACTCGAGTGAGGCTAATCACAACATGTGCATGTCGAGAGCTGTAATTCTGACTGGTGCTTTGTTTATAGTAATTGAGTGAATGTCTGATTTAACTTGTGCACAATGAAGTTCATTGTTGTGCAGTATTAATTCTGCGTGGCTAGCTTATAGGAACTAACACTGATGGTTATTTAGTATGATTGTCAACTTGTGCGGCTTTTACTGATTCTAGTTAATTCTGCGTAGCCAGCGCATAGGTATAGCGGCCCATAGCACCTAATTAGTGGGCATTATCTAACATGCTAACACGCTAAGTCGCTAACTTACTATCTCGCTAACTCGCTAACACTCACTGCGCATTACTTAAATGGCCTCTGTGATTGGCTATACTTTCAAAATAAGACCAATCATAGAGGTCATACTAATCTCTGCTCTACTATTCCTCCACAAAAATTTATTTAGATTTTTGGATTTGAACCTGGGCCTCCCGCAAAATAGATTTTGATGCTACCTTACACAGCAATATCTTTTCATTACAGCATATCTTGCCTGGTCATCTAAATACAAACTCATTGAATACAATGTCAATCCAATTGTATGATATTGAATAGAACTGTAAAGGCTTATACTATGACTATACAATAGCAATAATGAAAGTAATTTATTTAGCAGGCAGGGTTAATTACACAATAATGGTTGCTGGTTGGGTAATGATATATAGGTCAGTTTCTGACAATTCTAGAATTGTACAGAATTGTCAGACAATTCTTGGGTATGAAACGCAGTGTATGTTGCTGGTGATAAATGTGACCAACTTGATCAGAAAAGATAGGTTATTTCCGAAATATAATAGCTCAGTCATGTTTGCTATTAAAACTTACGAGTTTGGACCCACTCGCTACCTTTGTTATGAAACTAGATTTGAGCTTGAAGAGACTTATTGGTCACATTCTCAGCCTAACAGTGGTATACTGAAACCGCACAACCCTATTTGTAATAAAATGCGTAGATTTCTTATTATTTGCCCCCCGCTGTAAAAGCGCTGGACAACTTTTGATTGAACTGTATTGAACCCTGATCCAGAATTTATAGCTTTCATCAGAGTTTGATATGTCCATTAAATCATCAAATTTATTTCAGATAGATATTTTAAAATTATGAAATACATGGGATCATATCCCAGTTCCTTCTAAGACTTTGAAGAGATAGGTGATATACCAGCTCACAACCCATTATTCAATCAGAAGTATGTACCTGTATACGAATTTTTATTCAAAGTTTGAGAATCACAGGAAGAAAATGATATTGCATTGGCCATAAAGACATATCCTCATACTAATTTTTATTGCAAATATATTCACAATTGTGTGTGGAGATCGGATAAACCTCAAATCAGAGGATTGAAAGTGAGTTGTTTGTATGTTGGTTGGCGGCCACCATTTGAATTTACATTGCTCAGTTTTTTTTTTCTGTTTGTCAAGGAGAAGAGTTTGAGAAAACTTAGTTTAGATGAATAGATATTACAGAAACTTAGTTGAGCTAGACTAAGGCCAATCTCTTGCTTTATTAGGCTGTCACTTACTGCCAACACCAACACAGTAATTCATCAATCAGACAAAAGTCTTCCTTCACATACAGGACAAAGTACCCCATTATGTTCTTTACATAAAAAAGTTATGTTATGCTATGTTTTACCCCAATTTTGTTTGCCTGCATGCACGGCCTTTGCTGCCTGCTAGTAATTGATATGTCTATCTTTCAAAGGTACTGTGAGGGCACTGGGCTACAATGATATTGTAGTGATCGTGTGCTGTATCCCTGCTGTATCAGTGTAGTTGGACCAAATGCATTGTAGGACACCAACTGTATTAAGAATGTGTTGTTATTCTCCTTTTAAGAAAGTCATAGAGCTTACTCTGAATGGTGAGAGCGATGACTCCTGCAGCAAAGCTATCAAACCAATTTCATTTTTCTCCTCCTCCATTTTTTACTTTTGATAAACAAAATTTTTCATTTCATCATAAATGCATATATAAATCATTAAACAGGTATTTTGCAATGAATAGAACAACCTGGAAAATCACCACACTCTTTCCTAATAAAATGACAATAAGTTTAATTTGAAAGCTGACATGCTGCAGCAATGGCTGTTGTCTTACTGTCATGGCCGTACTGTGCAAGTCGCCTAGTCATTTAAATCAAGAAATTTTAATGGGACTCGGAGATGACGAACTTGATTGTCATTATGGTGTTATATAAATAGCAGCACCACACATCAAGCAAACCATTGCTTTTTGTGGAATTTGGCGATGACAAATTGGATTGTCATCACGGTATTATCTAGACAGTTTCTGCAAATATCCGGTTAAACGCGCTCAGGGAACGCCACAATATGGGGTTTCAATGATAAATACTTTTATCGTGAATCGGATATGAGGACATTTTGAAAAGACATCGTTCACAACTATTATCATGGCAATAAAATTGTGTCTACACATTTTACTATTTCAATATCGTTGCACGGCGCCATCAGATTTCCACAACATTTTGCGTTTGCTGCGGGGATGGTATGGAATATCTATAAAAGATTATATACATCGTAAACGGAAGCAAGTTAGATTCCCAAAACAAAGTGAGAAAAGATCAAAACAAGACACATCTAATATGAGGTTTGGAGTTGGACTGAATTAGCCATTATGTTATCAAGAAAATAATATCACATCACCATCTGTTGCTCAAAACCTACAGGTATGACAACTAAGGATAGTTGTCTACTCTTTGAAAGAATAGGGTTATCCACTTGTGGTCAAAGGTGAAAGTGACATGAATAAGGTGAGAAACCAAAATACTTGCGCATTGTTGGAACTGCGCATTGTTAGAACTGCGCATTGTTGGAACTGCGCATTGTTAGAACTGCGCATTGTTAGAACTGCGCATTGTTGGAACTGCGCATTGTTAGAACTGCGCATTGTTAGAACTGCGCATTGTTAGAACTGCGCATTGTTAGAACTGCGCATTGTTGGAACTTCGCATTGTTGGAACTTCGCATTGTTAGAACTGCGCATTGTTAGAACTGCGCATTGTTAGAACTGCGCATTGTTAGAACTGCGCATTGTTAGAACTGCGCATTGTTGGAACTTCGCATTGTTAGAACTGCGCATTGTTAGAACTGTGCATTGTTAGAACTGCGCATTGTTAGAACTGCGCATTGCTTGAACTGTGCATTGTTAGAACTGTGCATTGTTGGAACTGCGCATTGTTGGAATTGCGCATTGTTAGAACTGCGCATTGTTAGAACTGTGCATTGTTAGAACTGCGCAGTGTTAGAACTGTGCATTGTTAGAACTGCGCATTGTTAGAACTGCGCATTGTTTGAACTGCGCATTGTTAGAACTGCGCATTAGAAATAGCAGCTTCTTTAAGCATCATTGTTAGAACTGTGCATTGTGAGAACTGTGCATTGTTAGAACTGTGCATTGTTAGAACTGCATTGCACCGAGCGGGGCGCGCGCGAGCGTCAAAGCACATCAAAAGCACAACAGGCATATGTATATACAGTGTATGATGAAGCATGTAATGTATGTGTGGCAAGCGACGAGTCAATCAAGCAATGTGAACGGTTTGTTAGTAATATGCATAACAAACTTAATACCCTAGTACTGACCTTAATAATTTGCGGAGGGCACAACTCCAACCTTTTTTCGTATTGAGAATAAGAACTGATGAAAAAGTGCTGTGCACGGGCTTTTATGCCCTGAATGGTAACATATAGGCTACATAGAAAATAGAGTAAATGGCCAATGAACATGGGCGAAAATCCTCATGACTCTCAGTAACCCTCCACGTAACTAAAAGGTGGGTGGGCTTTAGCGTATTACTACGTAATGAAAACAGTAACACATTAATGGCTTGATGAAATCTATGATGCTTGTATAATAAAAGCTTGTTTAGGGAGGGAGGCGTTTATGACACATTTACAGATTAATTAGTACAACCCTTCTCTTTGGCAGATAGACACCGTATTACATGTGCAATGGTTGAGGGGACCTTATCTTCAAACCTAGTTGTAAATTTAATCAGAAAACTTATGAGGCACAGCAATATCACATTGAAATGCAAAGGTGGTTACCAATTTAAACATCATCAATGGTCAGTTTCATACATGGCTGTTTCATTTCTATTCAAGCTCCTTAATCCTTCCCATATCAATATCACTCTAGTAAATCACCTTCAGGTGAGTTTGTTGTGAGGTACTATCACCAATATAAACTGCTAATGTAATGTAGTTTGTGTACATTTTACCTTTGAAAGTGACCACAGGTGTAGCAAGGAACTTGAGCTTTGGTGGAGACATTTCTGTCACGAAGATATTCAGTTTTCAGTCTCATATATCAGCTAAATCCTTCATTTCAATCATCATGGGTGACCTTAAACCAAAATATGAAAGAATAAGAGATAAGAAATAAGTCAAACTTTCGAATTTGTCAACACTGCAGATTCGAAAGCCGCATTTTTTGTTCAGTTTTAAATTGTCAGTACTTTCTTTTGTTGTTGATTTGTTGGGAAATTTGTCAAAATTAGTAAGATAACTAACCAAGTCACCTCAGATATTGATTCAATAGTAGATTTGTAGACCTAGGTGGTAAAACCTCTAAAAAAGATCATAGTCATCGGAACATAGTGACTTAAATTGCTTTTTAGAAAACTCAAAAATAAAACAGCGCCGGTTTTTTGACGGATATTTTCAAAATCAATTTCGTACCCCAGCACTTTAGTATTGATGACTTAAGATTTTGAAAACTCAAAGATCTGTTTACGGACATTTTTGCCTTTGGCTGCTTTTCTCCGGAGCGCCATTTTGAGATTTAACCATCTGCATCGGTTTATTGCGCCATGCTCGTTTAAACCTATGATTTGTCTCGTTTTTTATGGGATATAGATATGCTCGTTTGGTAAACTTTCAACCTTAGTCACATGGGAATGGCATATGAAATTAATCTAGGTAGGAATTGTACGAAGCACTAGCAAGGCTCATATGTTATTCAGATTTTTTAAAGGAGGCATAATTGCATATCCAAATACCACTTGAAGTACCGTTCAGTACATTTTTGAATGTTTTTTTTACATTCTTTGGTTGTTACTATAGGCAGCACTAGAGTGCTAGAAAAATGGCAGGTGGTCATACCGGGGGGGGGGGTGTGCATCGCCCATGTCACGCTGACTCCCGCCCTTGCAACACCAACGTCCAACACCTCTATTTATATCCCCATTGCTTTGCATGCAAACTATGTTAACTTGTCACCTCAATAGGCCTGCTTCAGGTTCTTCCAATACTTTAACCAGACCACTCAAGATGATGATGTGCTGCTGTTCTTGTGACTATGGGCTGAAAACTGATTGTCAGAATATTTCTGTGGCCCCATATATGAGGCCCTTGCATTTTTCACACATTTCCGGTCTAATTTACATTAACCCACCCGTATGCATTGATCGTAATAATATGATTTTGCAAAAAGAATTTCAAACTTTAAATCAATAAATTTCCATTGCAAATACACCTTAGAATATTTACAGGGTTCAATATCACTGACAGCAGTGCTTTTGAATTGCCTTCAGCCTCATTTGTCATCAGTCATACTAATCAATTTATTTGAGGAGGTAATGTGTTATATCTGAAATAAAATAGTATTCAAAAATTATTCTGTTGGATTGATATCATAAAACTATTCAAAAAGAATTATTGCACAAAAGAAAATATAGTTTGATAATAGTTTAAGTAAAAAATAATAAAGAAATTGAAAATTTTGCAAATATATTTTTAAACAGCTATTGCTGACAATATTACACTGTTGAGAGACATCCTCGCTTACAATGTAAAAGTTAACAACAAGAGGAAAGCTACCTTTCTTTGTGCGTACATACAATAATTTGATATGTAATTGGATTCCGATTGGATAATATACCAATTAAACCTCAATCACAGAACAGATTTATTGGCTGCTTCAGAACAAAGAGTAGGAATTTTGTGACTTGAACTGTGTAATATTAGTAAGGATACGTGCATCAGGGGCATATACCAGACGAACTGGTAGGGGAGGCAGGAGTTCTGGACGGGGTTTCCACTGAGAGAGAGTACAAAGCTTGAGTTTGTATAGAAATATTATAAGGTATATAAATAGTAATAAATGAAGGGTTTTAAGCTGATTCTGATATGGTTTTCTCAATTAATGTGTTTTAGGCCACTTTATTCAGCTTTTTTATGGGAGGCAGTGCCTCCTTGCCACCACTAGAACTATCATGTGCATGATGGTGACATTTTAAATTTGAGCGGTGATGATCACTATAAGTGAAGGGTAATCAATTCTGTTTGTTGAGATTTAATTTTGCAAGAAAGGACATTCTGTTTGTCTACTTGATATTTTTGAAGTAAGGCGACATATTGTTTAGAGTAGGACCCACAAATGCCAATTCGGAAAAAACAATGGCCCTCTCACAGTAGTGATCCCTACATGGGATACCCGCAATCGGCCAGGTAAGGCGAGTGACCTTTGATTCCGTGACAAAATGCCTGGGTCAAAATGCCATTGGGACAAAATGCCAGTGACACAATGCCATGGCCATAATGACATGGCTATAATGCCATAGGCGATAACACCACTGCACACTATACCAATGCCAAAATACCAGTTGTACAAAAGGCCAGTTGTACAAAACGCCTGTTGTGTCAAAATACCAGTGGATATAATGCCGCATCTGACATAATACCATTCGGGACAACACACTATATCCCAAAATACCATTGCCATAATGCCAAAATTTGTAACCAAAGGAGATCAAGCCACGCTGTATTTTCTCGGTTAGTTATTTTACAGCCGCAAGTTGCTCGGTCAGATTGGCAGGTGGTTGAGCTGGTTAGAGCCATCTCATTCACTGTTCAAGTATGATATCGAAGTTTCAACATTTGATTTTTGTTGATCTCTTGGGTTTGTTGGGCCCAATGTGTACTGAAGGCTAGTGTATGTTACAGAAATTGCAGCCAAATATTGCCCCGCCACCTCTGTGGGATATGGCACATTAATTGACTCTTTAAACTTGACCAACTTTATGTCTTGGGGTTTGAAGGAGTTAGAGACAACTCCTTGGCTTGACTAAAGTTAAAATTTGCACCTAGACAGCTGCTAGATTTTTCGTGACCATTGTTACCAGAGCATAATTTAGTGTCCTGTACGCCGACCTGCGTGTTTCAACACTGATGGGTTATATTGTGGCATACACATCGGTATAAGAGAATTTTGCTCTACACTACAATATTCACACATTTCGTTATATTACTAAGTTTAATTTACACAAGTTTTGTTAGTTTTCAGTCCCATGCATAACAATATAATTTCACTTTTGCCAATAATTCCAAATTTTGTGGCAAAATTTCTGTAAAACAAGTTCTTTCCTGTGTATTACAGCTTAGATGCTTGCGCTATATGAATGATTATTGTCAGATTTTTCATTATGAACAGAATTTTGTGTCCTGTGCACATCACCCAGTCCGCTACAGGTGGTTGTACATATAAAATTCTACACATTCTCATTAAATGGAAGCAAAAGAATCAATTGCTTTGCATGTCTATTCGAGAAAAAGAAAAATTGTGTCTAGTAACACCACATTTTAAATGAAACAGCTCTGCAAATTGGCTTTTATACCTTCGCTTATAAAAAAAAGTATGTTGTATGTGTATATGGTCGGAAGAGATCTAAAAAACTTATCTATATCCTCATTATCATATACTAAATTTACAGCATGAGATTCAACCTTGAACATCCTGTTTGTCACAAACCTCTATAAAATGCATGAGTCAAGACTTGGCTTTCGAAAAAAAGTTAGTAATAATTCATAGGTATTTGTCATTTATTATTCTAGAGAATAGTTTGGAAATATTTGTTACAAGTCACTACCTTTCAGTTTGTGAACCCCATCAAACCCCAGATATCATTGAAATTGAACGAAGAAACTTTATGACCTGCACGGTGAAGGGGACGGCTCTAAGCAGCTGAGCCATTTCCTACTCTAACCAATTGCTCTAACAGAGCAACTCGCAACTGTAATACAACAAACAGACAAAAAATACAGCGTGGCTTGAACTCTTTTGGTTACATATTTTGGCATTATTACAATGGCATTCTGGGATATGGTATTTTGTCCTAAATGGTCTTATGTCCAATTGTCTGGATTGTTGAGTCTTGGCAGGATGTGTGCACTGTGCTCGCTGTCTACCCGGCAACCCCGGGCTCGCTGTCTACCGGGCACCCCCGGGCTCGCTGTCTACCGGGCGCCCTCGGGCTCTTCAGCGGCTTTTCTTGGGGATTTAGCTCTGGTTTTACCCACTCTCCCCTCGAACTCACTTGTTGTTGGCGACATCAATATTGATTTAAATCCAGAAAATTATCTGGACTCAGCTTCAGAAGACTATAGCGAGATGATTCAAAGCCAATGTTTTTATAATCTTATTCAATCCCCAACAAGAATTGGCGAAACCAAAATAAGTATTTTAGATCACATTATTGTTAATAATTCAAATCGGCACATAAAGTCGTGCGCTCTAGATTTTGACATTTCAGATCATAAGCCGGTGCCTTGTGTGCATCCTTTGTTTACAAAAAGCACAGCCAAAATTTTAACAAAAATCCCTCACCAATGAACATGCTCTCTAAGTTTTACAAATTTTACCAAGTTCTAGCGGCGATACACTAACTATTTTACAACACCAGAAGCTTCTTATTACTGTGGTTTCAGCTGTCTATGAAGATTTCACGTATCTCATAAAGAAGAGAGGATATTCTACGTTTTAAAAAATGTAACATCTGATATCAAAGGATTAAACATTGCGGATCACTCGCTACTAAATAATTTGTCATTACAATCATTACCAGCTCACAATGGATCTATTGTCAAACTCAGGACCAAGCGTGGTAATCGTGCAGGAAAGCGCTGTAAGTACACCAAATTACACAGCAAACGATCTCGTATCGGTTACGCTTGCAGCAGAAAGCCAAATTATCTCATACCTGTACCTGAATATAGAACAATACCAAGATCATCACTCTTACCTACAATCCTGTACACAAACTGCCGTTCTATCAATGCATGGGACAACTCCTGACACAACCCCTGAGCATCAGACCTATGTTGAAATACATAAACCAAATCTAATATGTCTAACCGAAACCTGGCTTGATGCAACCAAGTAGGAGGTAGCTCAGTTGGTTAGAGCGCCTGCCCTTTAACGCGCAAGCGCTGGAGGTCCTGGGTTCGAATCCCGTTGCAGTCTACTGACTACTGGGCTCATATGAAGCCCCAGGTGTACTCTATCCTGCCTGCAAACTGAGAGCAACTCGGCGCCGAATACGGCTGCTGCGTCCTTAAGGACTGAGACAACACTTGCGATTTCAACCGACATTTTTTTTGACCCACATTTAACCCACAACAACTCAACCAGATCGATGGCTACAATATTCATTTTTCACACAGGAAAAGCCGAATAGGAGGGGGTGTTTGCATTCTCTCCTCATCCAGCCTTAATGCCCGAATTGTATCATCACACAGTTTGGATCTTAGTCCAGATTAAATCTAATCGCCCACTCATCATAGCTTGCTTATACCATCCCCCAGCTGCAGACCAGACCACCACATCTGAATATATTGAATCAACCATAGCGAGATTAATTCCCAAGCATCCAAATGCTAACTTTATCTTAACGGGCGATTTTAACAGACTTCCTGTTGACAATCTGTGCGCACAGTTTGGCTTGAGAGATCTAGTCAACTTCCCAACTAGAGATCAAGCTAAATTAGACCTGATGCTGACAGATGTTCCTGAATATGACCACCCACCACAACGACCACTGTTGCATCCTACTAGAAGGAAAAAAGTTCCACAGGAGTAGCTCCACTAAAGTGAGAAGGAGGCTTGTAACACCCGAGCGTAAAAACTCCCTGCTCTCCGATCTTGTTTCTGAATCCTGGGAAAGTGTGCTCAATACAGATTCTATCCATGATAAAGTCACAAATCTCAATAGCACAGTGACACAACTCCTGAACAGACATTGCCCAGAGAAAGATATCAAAATACGAACAGATAGAACACAATGGATAACATCATCCATACTAAAATTGATTAAAGCTCGTGATGAAGCTTATGATAGAGGATGCAGCTCTTAAAAATTTATTTTATCTCTGGTGCAGAAGGCCATACGCTCTAGCAAGCGAAGATTCCTTGACCAAAAACTCAACAGTGAAAAAAATACTAAGGACTGGTGGCAAACTGTAAAGCAGATTACCAATGCCAAGTCTTCAAAACCAATTTTAGAGTACATGGTGATAGAGGGTGATAGAGTAAGCAGTAAGCAGCTTGATGAGAACTTGAATATGTACTACAAGAGTGTGGGTGGTGAGGCGGCGGAGACAACCAACAGCAGTAGCACCAGTATAGCAAGCAGCAGAGTACCACTAGATCTCCTCAGTCTCGGCGAAGTGAAACAACTCCTACGCAAACTAGACACATCAAAGTCAAAATGAAAAATTATGGTGTGAATGAAAATCACCAGCTTGGTTCTCACATTTATCAGATGGTGATAAGTCTGCTAAGGCTACTCAGATTAGGTGTTTTGGACAAACAGCTCCGAGCAATAACAAACTTAAACTGAAATTCAGTCAAATAATTTGGAGTTAGCTACTCAGATTAGGTGTTTTGGACAAACAACTCCAAGCAATAACAAACTTAAACTCGTCAGCCTATCAAAACAAAACCAAAACTCAAGCACATGGGTCATTCTAAGCAGAAATGAGTAGATAACACAACGATCCAGTTGTTTTGAAGAATTAAGTCTGAAGATGGAAGTTTTAAAATTGAAGATTGCGTTATTTTCTCTGAAGAAATTGAAGACAGCTTTGTGTGCAGGAACCCCCAGGGACGCAAAGTGCCTTAAATGCTCACACTGAAAATGTGATACATCCTAGAAAACTAGAATGCATCCTAGAGAAGATGCACAGCTCTTTGTTACTCTATGCTGTGTGGGTTTAAAAATTTTACCGAAATGGAGAGAGGGCAACCCCAAAGATAGGTTTAAAGTCAAGCGAAGTAAACTGCCTAAAAACAAGATTTGGTCTAACATCTGCAAGATACTAATCTAGGATCCATTCATTGCATAGTTGATTTTGCTGACACTTGTTATTGTATTCGGTTAATTGCAAACGGAACGGATGATTGATAAACAACCAAGCAACTGTTGAGAAGTTGGGTTCTAATCAGGATGGCAAGATATAAGGCAGTCCACTCACCATGAAAGTCAGTAGACAAGTGCTCATGTGTGTCTCTTCAATCAAGGTCAGGGTCAAGTCAGTCTCTGTCATATATAGGTCAGGGCAGCTGACGATAACTCCTTAGTATGTACAGAGAGGACAACTCCAAGATACATGTACAAAGTACATGTATGACAACATGACAACAAACCTTATGATAGGACTACTCCACAGCAACATCTCGGAATGAATTTTTTTTTATCCAAAATCTTTTGAGATTCATCTTGGTAGATATGCCGCGGCCTTCAATCAAATGGCAGCGCCGTTTATTTCAAATTTTCTATCAGCTCAAATGATAATGCAAAAAATGGCACTTCTAAAGCTTACACAAACATTACAAAATATGTTATCATATTGTTGCAGCTTGGCCAAGTGGGAGTCTCCTACTTTTAATAAAAACTTTCACTTCAATGTGTCTTAATCTTTATTCACGACTATTGAAGACATAATATAACAAATAAAATTGCTAAACTTGTTATCCTGCTGTGCTATCACATTGCATGTCTTCTAAACTACATTGATACGTTCAGGTGGTTCTTCCTACTTAAGTTGATCGACAAACTAGTTTCATGATGCAATCAACAGGTATGCCACTGCACCACATTGCTACAAAGTCAAAAATGTTTTAGTTGATTGAAGTACACAAAGACAAGAACAACATCTAGGGAAAACTTAGCAGAAGCAAAATGGTGATATGTTGTGAATGGGTCGTTATTGGTGGGGATTATTTCCAGCCTTTTGTGCCTGGTTGTTATTCAGAGCTAAGCGGACACTTGCAGTAAAACTGCAAAAAATTGATACCATTGTACCACTTATCACAACCGAGACTTTGTGTACAATATCATTTCTTTTCAAACCCTGGCCAGTTGATTGTACTCAAAATTTATTATCAACCATGTTTCAATAGCGTGACATAGCAGTTTCCTTATCTGAACACTTCTGCTATATGATATCACAGAGTAAGGATATATATTATCCTTACTCTGTGATGATATCCTTCAGCTTAGACAGGGCTGCTTCATAAACACAATATGATACAAAGCTGCTATTGTCTTACTAGTGTCATACCATCTATCAAGCTGGTACAAATGACACATTGATAGGTTATTTATCAACTTGCAGGCAGTCTTGCCAAATATTTGTCAAAATTCTTTGACCAGCTGCCAATCATTGTTGCTGAAATGTCATCAAAATAGTTTCATCAATCAGATTCGCACAAAAAATTATCATGAAACCTTGCCAGAACCTCTTATCATTTCCTTATGCATAGATCATAGCAATTCTGAGCTGGCTGAATTTTGATAACACCGACCGTTAGCCAATTTTTTCACATGCCTAGTTGAGGCATGACAAAGCCTGATGAACAATCTGGCCAGAATGGTGATATCATCCTGAATATGGCGAAAGTTAAACTGACTAGCGGAATGTGGTCTACACTGAGAACCAAATTCTATGAAGCACAACCTGGGGGGGGGGGATATGTTGTGCCGATACCTAATCATCGGACCCAGCCCACAACTTGGATTGTTTATCAATATCAATCGCTGTCCTGAATTTCAAAGTTTTTTTATCACTCAGTGACTTAAATGAAAATAGGCTATGATTTGTTCTAGGAGTTATCAACCCGTGAATTTTATAGGCTTTTATTCAGCACAGTATAAATTGCTGAACCCATTGTTACCATAAATTCATCTGCAATTCGGAGTACCTGTTTGAATACACAATGGGAACTAGGATTATATGACGTATATATATGAACATATCGGTTCTATGGACCTCCTATGCTCCCATCTATATTTTGATAACACATATTATTTAGTTTGGGCGGGAGGTTACTGAGCAACAACGGTGTGATTGTAATTTGTAATTGAAAAATGGGGATAAATAGGGGACGCAAATATTTTACTTATTTCCTTGGATAAGGGGAAAGAGGCAAGGAGGGCATTGCGCTTCAAGATCAATGTCTTAGTTTGAGGACACAGAGCAAAAACTCATTACTGAAGGATAACTTACTTTCAACTGAAGCAAAATAGTGAAGCTATATCTCTAGTGTCTGTTTATATGTTGTGTTCTTTATTTCCAGCTATTTGAGCCTTTCTGTTTTGCAGCAGTATATGGTTACCTTCCAAGAAACTATAAAACATTATTATTATTGAGACTATTATGAACATGAAATTCAGCTTCGACTATACATAGTCTAACCAGAGTCAACTTGCAGGCAGCCTTGCCAAATATTTGTCAGATCGCTTAAGTCGTTCGGTCGGCGGTGCCACCATCAACCGAGCCAGAGTTTGAGCACTTGACCTGAGAAAACATGCAAAAACTTACTTACATTTATCTGGAATAAAGCTGCGTGACTATAATAGCTTTGTCATCAGTGGATATGAGTTACAAATCCATATCTCCGATGATATACGTAATCTCCAGCTTCCCTAGTGTGTTTTAGCAGGCTTCTTATCTGAACCCTTATGTTATAAGATAACCTTTGGCTTCGACTGTAACCTACTACACGGCTGCTTCATAAACACAATAAAACCCAGGCTGCTATTGGCTTACCAGAGCCATACGATTATGCTGGCACAAATGTCATGTCGAGAAACGATATGTTATTTATCATTAACTTGCAGTCCCTCTTGCCAAATATAATATATCATAACAAAAATGTAATGCAGCTGCCAATCATCAATCAGTTCATCAACAATATTATTTTTGTGTCATTATGCCATAAACCTCTTTTTCAGTGTGTGTCAAATATCATTCTGAGATGACAGGTTTGTAAAAACTACCCTGGATAGAGCCAAATATTTTACATCACTTCTTATTGATACTGTGATTTGTGAGATAAAATAAACAACTTGTCCCTCGGTAGTTGAACAGAGATAATATATGAACTATGTACGAGTTTCTCAAATGTGTATTCGGCTAGGATCTAGTGAGATTTAGTCTCATTTCAGTTCCTGTACTGATATATGTATATATTTAAATATATATATATATCGGCTTCTTCTAGATCTTTTTGGTATGGGCCCATATGTGAAGTTTGGTGTTCTCATGCAAAAGCAAACAGGATTCCTCTGCGGAACCATGGCACAGTTTGTTTCGTGTCAGATCCAAGCAGAGTCTTCTTGTACAGGAAGCAGGCCACTTCCAGCATCCTTCACCTCAGCTGGAACTTATCCACACTCTGTGACTGTTCACATAATATGAATACGAATGATGATCAGGTGGTGTGTTTTGCTGTATTCCAATAATTTTGAAACTCAAGAAACGAACAACACTCGGAGATATCATTGCACGTTGAAGCATACATGAAATAAAGCCCAAAACTACCAAAGATATTTCTTCAGCTAAAAAAAGCCTAAGAACAGCTAAATTTTGCAATCAGGACAAACATTTCTGAGTTATCAAAGTCAGGCATCGCTGAAATGATCTCTCAGTGATGCCTGGGGAAGGAGAATGTGATGTCAGAAAGATGTGTGTACCATCTGAAACTTTTGATTCTTGCATTTTACTCAATAATTGATGAATATAGGGGTGTTGTTTTGGTCTTTTTTGAAGGCATGGTTTCAACTGTTTTGAGCCAGGTATGACCAGGATCTTTTTGAACGCAGGGTATCAACTGTTTTGACTCAGGCATCTACAAACTCAGACAACTCAGCCAACAACAAACACCATGACCTCAGAAAATCTAGCCACTTCATAAGGATACAAGCATTATGCGTCATGTGGTATTTTCAGGAAACTTAATAACTGCTATTAGATAGTCAAACCCCCTCAAACCAGGGACCCTTTCAAACCCTGTCAAACCCCCTCAAACCCCCTCAAACCATTCTCCCTGCTCAAACCAATGAACTTGGAGTTTGTTGCTCAAACGCTCGACACTTTGTAACTTGTAGGTAGTAATGGTTTAAGCAGCTCTTATAAAATCACACCTTCTTAGAGCATAACCAACTTCAATATTTTTACTGCTACTTCTTGCTGTTCATCATTTCACACACTGGTCCCCCTCCCAAACCCACCCCTCCCAACTGCCCTGCTGTTACATCTGAAAAAATAATCTTAAGAATTGTCTTCCCTTGTAAAAACAAGAGTTGTTCTTTCGTTGTCCATGACATAAGAATCGACCTATTTCTAAATAGGCCAATTATTGAGTCCGGACCAGACTCTGAGCCAATCATATTTCACATCCTCTTCTAGCGAAGTATTCTTTTTTATTTCTATCAAATAAGTTTCTAAAAATGCAATTTATTTCATGATCACCCCAGTTTCTCTACAAGTCTGCTTTACTAAGAGTTTTACATATGCATGATACTTCGACCGAGTACAGGAAACTGTCATCAGTCTGCTCAGATAAATAGCTGCTATCAAGGTAAAAACTTTGTCCAAAAGGAGAGATAACATAACATTTTTAAAAATCTGGTAGTGTTAGTTCACCAGCCAGTACTGAGTACTACCTTCAGCTTACTACTTCTGCTATTAGAACATAGATAGATTAGAACCTACATCAAAACATTGGTCTGAGAGGTACAGTTGGTTGATTGACACAAATGGTTATTTTTGGAGCTATATACAAGAATACAAAGGCTTGACCGGAACCCTTTGAATTGCATCAATAACTAAAGATTAATAAAGAGGCTACATTAAACCAACCATTTTGTGTCAATAAATTAAATCATTAAATAGGATAGTGGAGACAGGACTTGGTTAATATGTACTAAGCAATGCCTTCTCATTGATTGAATACACTATTGTGTAGGCGGTACTCAGTAGAGTAGTCAAAAGCAACCTTTACCGGTCCATAGCTCTCATATATGCAAGCTTAGGCCTACACCTTTGGCTATATAGCTCTTGTATTTGACAAACATGGCCATCTTATGATCACTAAAGTTTTAGCTTAAATTCTCTCAAAACAATATAGGCTACTACCATATGATTGGACTCAAGGGTTATGTAATACATATATCATGATTATAATTGCCCTTTTGTAGAACACACAATGGCCGACGTTGACAAGTGGGTAGATATTGCCTAAGAGTGTAAATATCTCAATGAAACAGATCTCAAGGTAGGTGATTACTGCATTTTAATTTGGAAAAACATTCAACGGAAAGATTCCAAGGCACAAGCAACTTCTACAAAAATTTATGTGGGGAAAAATTGGCACAGTTCTTGGTCACATTTCCAGACATATTTTTTTCGCTCTCAATCTGATACTCATACTTCATCTTTTGGCTCCTCACAACATGTTCAGCAAGGTTTCAGAATGGTGACAGCATACATTGATGCAAGCCTTATAGCACCCACTAGTCCTAAACAGCGTAGGGTGTCTTGAGTGCTGTAGGTCTTAGGCATGCCACATAGAGCACTTACACTGATGCGGCATTGTTGTGACATTGTACTACACCAAACAAAAGCGGTTACTCATTCCTAAGATTGACCTGACAATCAAACCTTTATTACAGCACCTGTGTGACCATGTATGCTCTCTGCTGTTGGAAGAATCTAATGTGCAGCCTGTCTCCACACCCGTCACTGTGTGTGGTGATATCCTACACGGTCAATTCTACGATCTCAAAGAGCTCTTTGTCAAAGGAGGTTAGTTTGATTTTATGGTTTTCTAGCCATTTGCACTTCTCACTTGTACCATCTACACCGTCAAAACTCAGATGGCTGATCATGTTTGCACATCAGTGAAGCTTTCAACGAATCCATTTACTTAGATTCCTTGATACTCAATAATAACAATCATTTGTTGTACACAAGGTTATAGTTCCATACATTCCAGTTATTGACCCACAGGTAGCGCTATTCGTACCACGGAGCAAGGTATTTGTTGCTTTTTTTACGCTTATGCAGGGAGTACTTTGTCTAATATACTGTTGATGATGACGATGTTTTACAGGAAGTTTACCAGAGACAAACTACATCTTAATGGGAGATTTTGTGGATATAGGCTATTTCAGTTTAGAGACACTAACCTATCTTATGTCATTGAAAGCAAAGTAAGTTTTGTATCTATACATGGAAATAAAAAGTCACGTTCATTTATAGTCTCACTACCTTGTGAGAAATCTCAATGTTACTTTTTTTTCTATATCAGTAGGGGAAGGCGGGGTACGTTGAGCCAGTTTTTACATATTTAATTGTAACATGCAGTTGAATTGTGCCAGATTAACAAAAATTGGCACTGAAATTGGTCTTCATGTCTTCCATCAACATGAGTGAGGTCAGAAACCCATTGCAGCAAGAAAAGAAAATATTGCTGTTTCAAAAAAAATCGGGAAGCGGCTCAACGGGGCACGTTGAGCCGGGTCGGCATTTTGTATGGGGCACTTAGAGCCACTCTGTTATGGTCATCTCTTTGCTGGTAATAACTTTTTAATTCATTGCAACCATAAGAAATAAAGGAAAGGAACCAAATTCATTGCAACAGCGCATTTTTTTCATCACTCCAGTGAACTATAAAATATAATTCGCAACACATAAATCTCTGAATTTTTTGCGGTAGAGGAATACTTGCACACGGCAAACTTGATCATAAGTGAAGGGAAAAGTGAGCTCCGAGTAATTGCTGATTTCATTGAAGAAACATCAATTGCAATGTTTTTGTTCTTGTGTACATATACTTCATATACACTTTCATCATGTAACATTTATATACTGCGTTGCATGGCTCAACGTGCCCCATCGGGCATGGCTCAACGTGCCCCAACAGCCTGTTTTTCACTTTCAATTCGAGTTCAACAAAATCTCTCCATCAGAGATAAGTTTAGATTATGTGATTTTGAGGCTAAATATGATGTTATCACATAATAAAAGTTGCAACTTCTCAGTCACGCCTTGTTGGGAATAAATGACATTGCCGTCGAATGGCACATTATTTACTTTTTACGCTAAAACTGATGAAAAACTAAATAATTATCTTCCCTTAGTAGCTATCTTTCTTTTTGTCTGCTCAAAAAGGGGACCTTTGGTCACATGACCTCTGATGGAGGGGAAAACTCAAAACATAAAATGGTATTTGAAAAAAGTGGGGTGGATCAACGTGCCCCATGGCTCAACGTGCCCCGCCTTCCCCTACTGGTCTACTGACTGTATACTGATGTGGCACAGGATCAATTGAGGTCAGATGCCCTTCCTGACAAAATACCTCTCGATTGAAATAGGCCCATGCCTTTTGCCCCACCCATTTCACGATTGCCACTCCCTTTTTGTATCTATACAAATCTTGCACATATTTGGTAGGGTTGGATAAATAGGTAATTATTATCAATCCATGAACATGGGAAACTTAATTGGATGGGTCATTGTTGAAATTTGATAGTTGATGTTCTGTCATGAAATGCATCAACCACCCAACTCCGCAGAAATAGCAGCCTTTGTCTTTGAAACTGAAAATCCCAACAATATCGACATATGTTATATCATATGAAATTTCCAGTCCTATACATAATGAATTCTACTAAATTCTCAAAACAACGCTTGCTACCAGGTTGAAGTCTTCTGGCTTTAATTTCACATACAGGCCTCTCTTTCACAGAGTCTGCAGTATATGACTTTATTTGTGACTACAAATTTTAGTTAGTGTATTTTCTTTCAGATACCCGGATTAGAAAACTTTACTCAGAGATAATCACGAAAGTAGACAAATCACGCAAGTCTATGGATTCTACGGTCAGTATATCGGTGATTGTATTGTGTTTACCCATCAATAATATACAGAAAGGAATCATACATTAGCACCCTGTAACTTGAAATATTAGCCTTAGTACCTGGGCAACTCATAATGGATAATATGAGTTTTCCAATTACTTATTTCAACATCATTTTGGATATGTTGTGAATCCTTGATTGTTGCATCGGTTGAGAAATTCAAAAATTCAAAATTTGGTATTGGCATTGGCCGTATTAGGCTTCTGTCTGCAATCATACCCTCCGAACTGATAAAAGGATAAACATGAAATGGTCTCCTCAATTATACTATAGCTCTTAGGGATGCCCCGTATATTTATGTCATCTTTTGATGCCCTCAGGCTATATGAGTATGTAGCTTTTTAACAGCACAACATTTGCGTTATATATTTTTGCATGTGTATATCTGATTAATAAGCTCCTGTAGCTTGAGATCAATCAGGAGGAATTAGGCGTAGCCACCAACATAAATTTCCATAATTTAGGGTCGGCACACCATGAGGTACTCAGACTAAACTTGACTCTAGCCATCAGAGATACACATCCTAACAGTTTAATCTCAATGTCTATGTGGGTGTACAGTGATGCTCTTGTTGAACTCTTTATACATAACCCTAGCTCGCCCACTCTTACCTTGAACAGGGGTAATAGCAATAAAGTTTATTATTTATATTGATTGTCATTCTTGTTCTACAGATGAATGTCAGAATAAGTATGGTAACGCTAACACCTGGAGGTACTGCTGTAAAGTATTCGATCATCTAACAGTTGCTGCTGTAAGTTAATATCCAACTTACAGTGTAGGTGTTTTGCTTCACACCAAACTCAATTCGGGCATCTGAAGATGTCACATGACTCATGCTTAGTTATTAGCCAATAGGAATTCAGTATCAGTGGTACATATAATCATGAGGAAAGCAAGCATGTCATCATTAGCTTACATCAACTAAGACATGAATTGAAGCTGCAGCTAGACATCGGTGTATTTGAGAGGCTACCAAGGGGCCCCTAATTTATCAAATGCGATGAAAATTTGAACACGTGTGTAAAAGACTCTAGCGCACAACATGTTGTCAATGATTTGTCTTGTATGGTGAACCCTGCTTGGCAACCTTTAAGGTAGCTCCTCCCTCCTTACACTTTGACGATTTGGCCATTTAATAAAAGACAATGCCTCTGCTTACTATGCAAGTTGGCTGTAGCGACTGTCAACCTAACACTGACAGAGATAATACCAAAATACCACTCCTCTAACTGCGGATATCTAACACAGTAAATAAATAAAAGCA
Source organism: Membranipora membranacea (assembly GCA_914767715.1). Taxonomy (NCBI): domain Eukaryota; kingdom Metazoa; phylum Bryozoa; class Gymnolaemata; order Cheilostomatida; family Membraniporidae; genus Membranipora; species Membranipora membranacea. The sequence goes on along the minus strand of OU612071.1, from coordinate 5,560,674 downwards.
CAGTCTTATGCAAGTTATCATTCAGGTGTACGGCCGTCACACCTTAATTTAATTGTTTTTTTTAATATTTTTACCCGCAATGTTCAAAAGGAACATATATTGGCATTGTATTGCTGTGAGATTGAGATGTATTACTAAAGTTATCAAATAATTGAATGATTTTTGTACTCAGCTATGGTTATATAATACTATGCATTTCTATCAATATAATTATAGATAATTGATGAGAGTATACTCTGTGTACACGGAGGCCTCAGTCCAGATATTGAAACAGTCAATCAGATCAGAACTATAGACAGAAATCAGGAGATTCCTCATAAGGTAAGGTCAAGGTCTTTGGTAACAGGTGATTTATACCTTCTCTTTCTCGCTACCAGAATGAGAGCAATTACCAAGAATGTGTTTGTTGAGCTACACTGCTCTATTCAGTATATGTGGACTATCGACTTTCTAAATCTTAGACATATTTGGTTTGGGTGGCAATGTAAAATATTCTGATAAAAATGGCATTTAGTTAATCAGTTAGTTAGTGAATGAGTCAGGCCAACCAAGATAAGTTTGCCCGCATTTGGAATTGCTCCCCTCTGCGAACTAGCCAGCGGGATATTATTGGTGGAGGAGAAACTCCGAATGCAGGCATTTGAGTAAACTTGATTTAGGTCTATTGCTTTGCAGTAACAGTCACACATATATCTATAAAAGTATTTGAGCTGTCCATTTATATGCTCACTTACTACATACAAGATCATGAGTGGGCGACCTTTTTTTAAAGGCCACATTTTACGCAGGCTCAACTCAAAAGGCCCCAAAATATCTATCAGGTATAAAACTGGAACCAGAGCAAAAGCTTTGTACAAACTAAAACAGATTTATGTGTAAAAACTGTGGTATGTTGCTGGAAACATCAGCTCAACAGAATTACTGTTTTAACAAAGTTCTTGTGAAGTTTTGTGAAGTGATGCATGATCTGCCTGTGTACATGACTATCTCCCAATATTTCACGTGTATGGAAAAGGGCTGATCAATAATATGATTGTACAATTATACTTATATTCTTATAGGGAGCTTTCTGGGATCTCGTCTGGTCTGACCCCGATGATATGGATGGATGGGCTAAAGTTACCAACGAGGTAAGGTGTCAGTTCATACTAGAGCATGGAATATCACACAGCTGCATACTATCAGTAGCCAGTCAACCTTAGCTACAATATTTAGTGCCACATATCTTCCTAAATAAGACATCACAAAAGATTGGCTGATGTGGAGTGACCTTGTATTGATGTTTCAGAGCGCTTATTTGTTTATGATAGCATACCAGAAGTCTGAAAATGGTCATTTAAATCGGTCACTCTCTGCTTCGTAGTAATAACCAATTAAATAATATCTGGGTTTTTAGACATTATTTTTGAGTTGTCTGCTCTTCGACATACATTTTTCATAGGTGCGCAATTCTATCGTAATTTCAAGTTTTACCATTCATTGCACAGTTGGTGTGACCAAATAGTAACTGATGAGTTGGCATCAATCTGAAAGCGGTTTTTCTATTCACTTGCAGTTTATCAGTGCCAGAGGAGTTCTGGATTCGACTCTAATTGGCTGAGCAATTCAGATTGATCAATTCCTGTCAATCACCACACATTGGACCGTTTTGCATGACTTAATATTGTATTATTTTTTAGTTTGTACACATAAACAACCTGAGTCTGATATGCAGAGCTCATCAGCTGGCACATGATGGTAAGTGATCAATATTCTCATAACCCAAATCACATGTAAGAACAAATAAGTAAAGATGATAGAAAATACCCAAAATACATTTACTATTGTTGACTTTATCTCACCTGGACTACCAAAGCATTGCATTGTGGGATACACATTAATTTGCCCTCTTTGAGTTAAGAGCGTTAGTCCATAGAAATGTGAGCTGAGGTATGCCCTTATAAGGGAAGTTCCTGAAATTTTGACGATTATTTGCTTGAGTATATTTACTAAATGTATTTTGTTTCTCTGTAGGATACAAGTACATGTTCTCTGATAAGCTGGTGACTGTTTGGTCAGCCCCTAACTACTGCTATAGGTAAAGTCTTCTACTTGATATGAAGTATATTATGTGACAGGGGCGACAATACTGCCCCACTCTGCCTGCATGATAGCCTTGTGACATAGTCTATCTCTGCAGCACAGCAGTAGTGGCGCTGCCTTCCATCAAGAAAGACAACTCCCAGAGTTCAAGTTTATAAGATATCAAAGCCAGTGTTCTATTTTGGCCCAAATATTTCCAAATTATGGGTTTCCATTGTTTTCTCAATTTAGGTTCTTAGTTTAGGTTAATTAATTCAAGCCCTATGCTGCAGAGACGAATGTATGCCTCAACAGTTCGCACATGCGCAGAGTGATACTGCCCTGAGCTTGCAAAACAGTGCCACTGACAAAAAAATACAATATTCCCAAAATCTGTCGAACTTCACCCGAACCTTGTAAACACCGTATCTGGCTTACTTACATTTGTTTGATTGCTGTCTCTGCTGTAAACTTACAAATGCAACAGGTACTTTGTTTTGCATGCCCAGAGCTAACTGATCTGGTGTCCCATTCACTTCAAAGTAGCTCCAGTAACTCATGACAGATCATAACTGTTCAAGGGTAGATTCTAGGATACTATCAGCCGTTCACTGCACTCTGAAACACTAATATCCAAGGTCTTGCCAAAGCCAGTTACCCTAAATTTGGAAGATTATGTTCTCATTTGTGGAAGTTGGACATGTAATTTTAATTTTGTCTAAACAATTCCTGTGAGACAGTTTTCAGTCTGAACGCTGTAAGCCGAGATCAGGGTGTTTTATGTTATTTTGTTGATAGTTTGTAATTGAAACATTAAGTTCACATGACCCACTCTCTCAAGTTCGGTGAATTTGTAAGGCTTGAGTATTTGATACATATATAGCGTTTATGTCCTTAAGGCACAACAGTCAAAAGACCTTGGTATGTTTGTTTTACAAGACCTATCTCTATTGTCAATTTTCTTCAACTATAGTCTGCGATGAAACCAATATTATTGTATAGTTATTAATTTTATTGTATATTAGTATATAACAAAACTCTATAGCACAGCCCTTCTTTAGATTTGGTCCGGTGGTCAAGACATCCTTCGACCTCTACAACTGGGGAATTTTACCACTCGACTTGCCAAAACTACAGGAGGCCTGTCATGCTCTCTGAATAATACAGAGACATAGTGGAAATTTCATTCTTAATGTACTTTCTCATTAGCATATCTGTTGGCTCTGATCGACTTGGGAACCGATCAGAGCCAACACATTGGCTAGTGTCTCATAGACATAACAAGATTGTTGTCCTGCAATTCTAGTACTGAAACGTTATTGTAAGTACCAAAGTCAATCAAATTGATTTTACCCATGTAGAGTCGGCTTCAAGTTTGCCGGCTGGTTCACTGTTTGAATTTCTTTCTTTTACAGTACCAACCATAGGTAGAGTTCGCACAGTGGGTGGAGACATCAGGGGTGACTTTCCTACCCCCTCCCTCTCAATGCCCAGGTATGATTTGACTCTTCTCTTGGTTTTTGCTGCTATCGTTTTATGAGAAGAGTATACTCTTGTATTCATAGTCAAGTATTCCAATGCTAAACTTTCAGACACTTTAGCTGCCTATGGTATTGACCAGATTTGACCATAGAGATATGGGTTGGACCCAGCAACATACAGCTATCCCACAATGCAATTCTATTATTTGACCGATTTGAGTCCAAATGTGCAATATATCTATTCTTTTTACTTGAGTAGTGTTATGGTAAAACACAAATATCTAGGGACAACAGAACATCTCAGATATTACAGTGCAGCGATCAGGTTTTCCCCTGTGATTAGGGGGGGATAGATCTGATTCTGCGAGGCTGGAAAACTACTTGGCAATTTAGTTATACGTGGTTCTCGTCACACTAACATCGAGATTACACTATTATCATGTGTATATCTGATCGTAAGAGTCAGTTTAGTAGCAGTACCTAACATGTACCCATCCCTAATTAATAAAATTGAACACGGGTCGTCACACCAAACTCCTTGTGACGGTACTACTACTAAGTGAATTGATTTACATGCAACAGTATATAATGTGATCAGTGGAAGTTCTCTTTATAGACCTGCTGTAGCCCAGTCTGTGTGCGGCTCTATACGAGAAGGTAGACAGATGGACTGGAGGCATTCTTTACCTGCGGGTATAGCACTGCAGAGTCAAGATAGATACAAGGTAGATATTGATGAGATTTCGCTGAGGAAGAAAAATTTCCTCAGTTGTTCACTTTTCACTTTATCCTCATTTGACTAACCATTCAAATGTATGAGTGGCCAATGTCATTTTCCTGGTTTTGGCAAGCTGTAAACACAGGTATTGAATCATGACTTTACCAATGGTTGGGGAATGAATGTTATTAGTTTTTGAGGTCGGTTAGGGTTAATGACCTGTGACAGACAAATCAGGAGTTTGCACCAACGGGCACCACTGAGGAGGGAAACATTACCTTGCAGTCAAAAGTCCAGCGCTCTACCAACCCAGCTGTTCCTGTTATGGCATAATGCATTTGATATATTTGATATGACAGGGATTGTCTTTTCACGAGCAAGGGGCAGACAACTCTCAAATATGGTCCTCATGCAAAATTTCTTGTAAATGTTACAGAATATAAAAGCAGATCTTGTGGAGGCAGCTGAAGATTACTTACAGAAGTATCCCCAAACAGATAGGAGAGTTATAGACAAAGCTCTCAGATCAAGGTTTGTACGAGTTGCTTTAAAGAAGATCAGAAACATTGGCAATAATCTTTGAGAGTTACACTAAATGTTTTCTTTGATTAATCATAGGTGGAACTACTGTGCTATGGCGTGATGCAAATGCAGGTCATTAAAGTTTAATGTTGCAGCTGTAAATTTGGAAGCAGATTATCCTTCATGCAGACCTTATAATTGAATAAAATTTTGTTTTCAAATTTGCAAGCAACAACAGCTGGAAAATTGTGAAACATCATCATCTGTAAAAAAGAAATTATCTTGACATGTGTGAATTGCATCTGTGTGTATTTTTCCTTGCCACCATAAATAGCCTAAGCTCCTGTCCCTTAACCTTTATAAAGAACATTATATCTGGTGTTTCGTAGTGCTGCTCCAGCCGATGAACCAAATAGGAAATCACAACCAGCCAACACTAAACAGGAAGTAGCTAAGTGTTTAGAGCAGGCGACAGATGAAGGTTAGCGTCTCACCTTGAAATGGTTCAAACAAATAACACCTACCTCAATGTGTACAGGATATCAATAGCAGAATGTAGATGTGGTCTTTTAGTTTAGACCTCTTGGGTTTTAAGTTAGTTTTTTTTGTTTCATTAATCATATTTGTCCAGTTTATGGTAGAAATTTCCAAATTGGATTTTACTTTGGATCTTGATTCTGAAACATACCAGAAAAATCCACTAGCTAAGCTCCTAAGGAATATCATCAAATTAATCAGTCCCACCAGTAAAGTTCACCTTCAAGCTTTAACCAGATTGATCAATCAAATTGTATGATGCGCAAGCTTTGATATTTATCCTCCACAGAACAAGAGATAGCTCTGCACTTTTTCCGCTCAGTTGGAGGGATGAGACTGATGGGTACTGGAGGTAAACCGGAGATGAATACCAGACACCAAACCTTATTATCAGCTCTCGAGACAGGGGAGGCTGGAAACCCTCATCTACCTCGTCTCAGGTACCGGTACGAGCAGAAACGCAGAGAGAGAAAGCAGAGAAATCTGCAGCTTGTTAGACTACTTAGCCCCAAAACTCTTAACAACAGGTTTGTAAATTTTACCTGCCCTGAGGCCTTGCCTTTAACTGACTGAGACTCCCCATTCATGCAAAGACGGAATCCTTTAGAAAACCATGTGAGAGGACAACTGTTCTGTTAAACGTTTAAATGCAAGCTTTATCTCCCCTGCCCAATCAATAAAATTTTCTTCGGCCAAGAGTTGATGTGCTCAACAGCCTCCAAAATTCGCTGCCCATATTTGACCTCCACCACCATCATCTTGTGTGCAAAATAACAACTACCAGTAACTACTTCAGTACCATTGCAGAGATGGAATAAACATCATAATACTACAGATCAACATTTCCTACCACGCAAATAGTGATCAATCTTTTGACAAAACTGCTGTTTCTTTTAGGAGAGATAATCGCAACTTCATTAATTTGAAGGTTATTGCAATGTGGCTTGCCATAGCCGGTTTTTACTTTCCTGGTTGACTAGGGTGAATGGCCCACAACAGCCAAATTAGGTAGTACTAGACAAACAGTGCACGCGGTTGGGCTTGACCTTATGATACCAAATCCGACGCCACTAACACTCAGCTATCTCTGATCCTATCCTGTTGTAGGCAAGAGCTACAGAGCTGGCATCACCTGCCAGCCTACAGACAGGCAAATAGAGCTGATAACGAGAGGTCACACTACACTCAGCCTCAGAAAGTTAGACCACTTCACTTCACTATCCATCCAGACTGGGGACCGTAATAACATCTGCCCCTCAATCGATGGGTTCTTGTGAACACCTAAGGCTATCACCAAAGTTACGACTGCCATATAGTGTGTCAAAGTTGACCTTTTATAATTGCTCTCAATAAGCGACATTCTGATGTTTAGTTTTATTTTCATATATTCGTCCAATTTTAGATGTTTTCAAATCAAGCAGGATTAAGTTAGGAGGACGCATAAAGTCGAATCAAGACAACACCAACACTTTGCTCAAATGACAGAAATGTGCTCGCTATTTTTGTGATATTATAATGCCATAAGAGAGTTTGTCTATTTTTAGAGTTTTAAAATGTGTCCAATTTGTTGTCAACTTCATTGTCACATGTAAGATAGTAGCTATATTGAAAATAAACTTGAGAAACAGTTTCACTTATTCTGTTCTTCTATAGCAATTTGAGGTAACTAGACAATGTGTTGGCTTTGATTGCCTGGCGTTTGGATCCTTACATCCAATCAGGTAAGAACTAACACATTGACTGCAATCTGGAACGCTACCAGACAGTTTTGTGCATGTTGCAGTCGTAGAGGAGTTTGAGGGGGTTACCCTAAGGCGGCGATACCCGCCACTGCAACCACGCACATTGCCTCTTTATACTGAGTGCGCCGACTCTCTAAAACGAGTACGCTGACTCTATCTGCCTGTGAATATACCGAGTACGACGACTCTAACTGGGCAGGGAGGGGGGGGGTAACGAGTACGACGACTCTATCTGCCTGGAAATATACCGAGTACGACGACTCTATCTGCCTGTGAATATACCGCGTACGATGACTCTAACTGGGGGGGGGGGGGGGTAACGAGTACGTACATAAAGTTTTGCCTGTATTTTGTATGCTTATACTAAAAAACCTCTGACACTTTAGTTTCTAACCTTAAGTTGTGCTTCTCGATTCACTCTTAGTATTTCTAGTTGTACCCTTTTAGCTTCAAGCTCCTATAATTAAACATCACAATAGAAGGTTTTTAGCAGTTGCTTCTCTCTGTCGATATGGTAGACGGAAACATCAATGCATCCTGGAATGCACCCTATAGGAGTTTAGTTTTCGCGGCATTTAGGATTCGCTTTTCGCGTTATTGCCCAAGTATTGAAATTTAGTGTATCTTAAATTATACTCACTCACCATAGTTTCATAAACAATGTACAATTATACAGGAATACACGTTACCCACACATGCAAGGTAGTGTGGTGTAGTGGTCTAGGTGTCTGCCTTGCAATCAGATGGAGGATTATGCCCTGGGTTCAAATCCCAGCTTGGATATTTTCTTTAATTTTCACTAGTAAGCCTACTAGTGAAATTTAGTACTAGCAAAATTTAGTACCAGGTCCAGATAGCGAAATTAAGCTCTAGCTAAATTAAACTCCTATAGGGTATGATGCGTTACACTAAGATCTCGTATTATAACCATGAAGCCTAAGGGTTGGAACAAAAATCAAAACAGCGTCTCCACACTTAGTGCTAACAAGTAGATAGTAGTGTTTTAGGTGTTCTAAGCTCAGGCTCTTTTTAATGTCAGCTCAGGCTATTAAGTGACTCTTTCCAACACATTAAATTGTTGCAGCGTTATCATCCTTCAGAGTGACATGGCCGTGAGGCATACACTGCCGTCTATAGTATCCAACATGCACTTTGGTTTTCAATCACAGTTAATTCCCGTCTGTTTGAAACACAGAATTTAACCTTTGCACACAAGCAAGACCACACACAGAAAATGAACCAGAAAACAGCATATTAAATTTTACATGCTTATGCCCTCCAATCACACTGCACAGATCTGAGCACAGCTAAAAAGTGTGGTGCAGTGACAGGCTAAATTCTATGTTTCAAACAGACGGGAATTAACGGAAATTGGAAACCAAAGTACATGCTGGATCCTGTACACAGCAGTGTATATACATATCCCATGTGCCCGCTGCTATGCTCCCAGACCAGCAACCATGATGCTCCCTGGTCGCACTTCCTGCCCCTCGAGCTGGACAAAAGAATATTCAGGTTTGTGCTTTACCTTAAGTTAAGTAAAGTTTTCACAGGAGGGAAAGTGGCCTCTTTTTCAAATGATATAGCAACTAAAACATTATTTCTAGCTATCATCCACTCACCCACTTTACTTTATCTGAGCTGAATTTAGTAAGCTAGCTAACATGATGTCACTCCAAAACTAGCAGAACAGAACTCCAGCTTTTATTAAATCTTTTAGTGTATGATATTCTCTGAGATGTAGCAATCAAAGCTACGTAGTAGCAAACTTTAACCTGTATCAGTCAAAGAAAATAAACTGAAGCTCATGCTGCCCTCCAATAACAATAACAATGGAGCTGAGCACGATGCAGACAAATTAGGCTGGTAATTGTCTGGCACGCATAAGTTGGATTTACAACTACTACCGCCACAAATGAAAGCTTGTGAGTTTTAGGATTGCCGTTTCTATTTTTACTAGAGTTTTAGCTAGGCCGGCCCTTTTCCTATGTCACGTTATATTCACATTTTCTACTTTATCATGTGAAGATTCAGCAAGAGAACCTCAATATTGCTGAAGTTTGGTCTCTCTGACATTTAAGGTGAACAAATCACACCATTCAGCGATAGCCCAAATTGTCACATTGGTCAATGTGACCATGATGCTAATAAAACAACATGGAAAAGTTCTTGTGATTAATGTGTGTAAGCATTGTACTCAGATACAGATATTCTACAAACGCTGTAAGTGATCAGAACTTTACAAATTTTGTCTTCATGAGTTAAATGCGATACAATTCTCTATATTTTAGTATTTCTCTCTGTCTGAAGGTTATCTGATGAGTAATGGAGACAGTATGGGTTATACACCCTCTACATATCTCTGTGTGGATGCCTTCCCTGAATACATACATGGTAAGTCAAATGCAATAGATAAAACAGAAAAAACAATGTCATAATCTTTTACTAGTTATCTACAGCAGGCTGAATACATACATTGGGTTAATCAACCAGATACAACTGGATTTTATTGTTGCTTGTAACCAAACTAAGTTGCTTGAACTACTGAGTGGTTGACTGAGTGGAGCAATCGCTCAGGCATAAGATTTTTCGTAAATAGTTTGCGCCGAACATTACTATAGCTCCATCATAAAGTGACCGATTCAGAAACAGTACCTCAAGCAGGTCTCATCCGATTCCGCACTGGTTCTGGATGTTTTGGCAAAGTTTAACTATTCTTTCTTATTTATATGATATCTAAAAGTGGGTTCTATCCAAAGTGGTTTTTATTCCAAGCAGACTGATTGAGGAGAGGAGAATAACAACTATTAAACAATCCCTCATTTATCACAGGAATGTCAGCCAATCATGATGGTGCACTCCTGTACTTTGTAAAGGCAGACTGCAGCGGATCAGGAGATACGGGTCACTGCCCACCTTATGATGAGGATACACAACTTACATGTGCAGTATGCACCAGATAAATCATTTATGTAAAACACTGTATTTGAGTTTTATATGCAGTAAAAGTATGTAATTTACAATACATGTATGCAATATGTGGTTTCCAAATTGAATATGCGATATACCAAATGCGAAATATGATATACAACAAAGGGGTAAACAGTCTCATTTCAATGAATAAATGTGCAACATGAAGACATCTTGTACTGCAACATGCTGAGGTATGTCATGCTCATTGTCATTTTTTTAAAGCGGAGGATCAAAATACAATCTGGCCTGCTCAGTCTCAAGTGTACACCAAAGACGCTTACCGAGATGGCTATACCAAACTTGATATCAATGAGATAGCCTTCAACTGACCAATATAAGGTTTAGCGTTTTATTGGATTACTGTGTTTACCTAAAGCCTGCAGAAATTAGAGATATGTAAAATTGCTTAGCACCACATACAAACGACCCCCAGCATGTCAGGTCAGGAAACATACACATGCAATGCGTTGCATAGGGTGATAGCATAGAGCTTGTGGGATAAGAGTGCACAGCTCAAGGTAGTGAATTGGAGGCTTGCTCAAATGTGCCATGAACCTGTTCTTATTTGGAATGGTGAAATAACACAATCCGTTAGCAAACTTGCATTTCTCCTGTTTGGTGGCTATGTGGGTAGGTGGGTAGGTAGGATATTTTGAGGCAAATTTACATAGCACTATCACAAACTGTCTTCAACTAATATACAACGTAGTTTTGATTCATCACATTAGGTGTTTGGTATGGGCTTGTAATGATCAGGAACTATGATATTAATCATTTACACTTAAGTTGTTAGCACTAACATAGACATAATACTCACACCATCCATATGTGACTGTGAAATTAGATCAGGATTTAACCAATATTGACAGTAACGGACAGCCTCTAGTAATGAAGTAACATTATGAACAGATGTGAGAGATGTACCAAAGTTAACATGGCATATCACTCTCGATTATTGCAATAATCAATAATATTTTTTCAGAAAAATTATCAAAAATGGATAATCTCTTATTTATAGTGGGTGGGATATATCGAGTATAGTAAATACTTTACCAGTATCAATTTTTATACCTATGTCAATTGATAAAACATATTTAAGTCCGAAAATCAGAATTTATTTTGTTAGATTTCAGCAAAAGGGAAATAGAGAGTAAGCAAGCTGGAACAAAAAAAATAGTGATAAAGATAAGCAATTAAAATCCTGAAGTATGTCAAAATTGGATAAAAATCAATACAATCAATATCATTCCTGGTTATTGAGATACAGCAGTGTAAGGAGAGTTGTCAAGCAATATAACAAATTTGATAAGCATAAAATTTTGAATGTTAAAAAAAATTTAATTGAAAGAATAAGGCAGTGAACAATAAGCATAGAATCAAAGTAGATTTTAAAAACAAATGCTTCAAATGATTAACCTTTCCTCAGGGTCAAATATTGACCGTAGTCTTGGTCGGTCAATAGGAATGGATGATTAAATAGTGATCATGGTATAATCCTGTGAAAATTAGAGATCATAATGATAGCAAAAGGTGGGGAACTTGTCTCTAATGGGAATAATCAGTTATATAAACTTTTCTACAATGAAAGTCAGAATGTCAGTCAACAAGCAATAGAACAAATTTGATGGAAATTAAAATATTGAATGTAAAAAAAAACTCACTCAACTAAAAGAGTTAGTCATTGATTTATATTATTGGCCTTGACCTAGGAAAACATTATGGAACAAAGACATGGGTGGTCATAAGAGAGGGATGATTTGATAGTGATAATGACATATTCCTGTAAAAAATGAGCTTTGATTTGATAGTACAATAATTTGGATAATATCAGATTGGATCTATCCACAGAAGTTAATGCTGGTTGACTGATTGTGGAAATATAACAATATAATATCCATAATCTAAATATAACCATAATGAGAGTGAACGTTGGCAAACTTTTCACTAATGAGAATATTCAGAAGTTCACACAAATTGCCGACATGAACAGTTTTTGGAACATCCCTGGTTTTAGCAAACCTTGGTGGTGATTGAATATTCCTGTGAAAATGAGCTTTGATACTTTTAATAACATCTGATTACCTCCCTAATGAATTTTCTACTTGAATGAGAAATATGAAATTTGGGCATAATCAAAAATTCATGGCAATGGCAAAATGATTATGAGCCGTATATGAATTTCTTTGACTGATTGACTGACTGATTTTACATATTTTCTGCATTGTACAGCTCGATAAGCTCGCACAAAATGTCGATATTAACTTGTCTCGGTTCTTCCCCAGATTTAGAAAACTTGATATGAGCATTGTTGTTACTTGGGAATGTTCGTTGTGAGGGAGTCGGGCTTTGAGCGCAGGCCCCATCTCTTGTTACATCTGGCAGACATAAATGATTGGGCCTTGGAAGAATAGTATTGACAATCCCCATTGTTGCGTATTTGAAGGACATGGGTAGGGTGGCCAAATTTGAAAATATCTCAAAAAATCGTTTGACTTCATCATCTAACTCAAGCTTTGTCTTGATTCTCTCATCACTGTTTGTAGGCTGAGCATACTTTCGTTTCAAAGATTTGTGCTTTGCTGCAATACTCTCAAAAACAGGCCTCACTTCCTCATTTTCTAGGACGTGGCGCAGCAGTGGTTTTGTTCTAGCGTTATGAGCATGGATATCAAGCAGAGTTTCGCTGTTGCGGACTTCTGATTCATTAGGCCAGAGCCTGACACTGCTGAGCCTAGTGTCGACAGGAGTCTGCACGAAAAGTGCAAAACGGGCAACCTTGTTTGTTGTATTATTTTCCCAGTCCTTCTTGATATGGGTCATGAGCCTAAGATGACCATCATCATTTGCTTCAATTTGTTTGGTTGCATATTCCCAGCTGTTCATGGGGTCATAGTAGGCTGAATTGCATAAGTTTTCGTCAATGAATGGTGGCACCTCATTCGACACAATACAAACTACAGTCTGTTCAGGTTTACTCGAAAATTTGATAGGCCTATTACAGCCCTTCTTTGGATATTTGAGCTTCGTTTTGACTTGATGTGAATGCATTGTGAAGTTATCACCTTTTTCCTGCATTTCACTGTTCTTAACATCAGGTAAGTCAAGGACTTCGGTAACATCGCGTGGTTGAAACTTCTGATGTTGATATACTGGTTTTCTAGGCTGAAAGATACAATTTTAAGTAATACTCACAGAAAAGGGAGTAAAATAGTATTCCGATTCAATAATGTTACGGTCATTAGGGACTCAGTGACAACAAATTTGCAGTGAAATGATAACTGTTTTGTGATACTTCCTTACCTCGAGCTCTTCAACTTTCCTGTAGTACCGCTGTAGAGACACTGCACCATCTCCAGCAACTGACGAATCTATCTTGCAAGTATAGACTAGGTTGGCTGAAGAGTAGCTCATAATGCAACGTTCACCAGCTAATTCGGCATTGCCTCTGTTGTTGAAATCAGGAAGCTTGAATTGCTGCACAGAACTCATTAAGTCAAGTTGCTCGCGATCGATCTCAGCAAAAACTGGGACAGTTTTTGCAAATTCACGTAGGGCGGAGGACTTGAGCTCCTCTACTGTTTTGTTCCATTGCTGGCTAATCATTTTAAACAACTGGGGATTAGTGATCCAGTGGGTAGAGATTGTCCATCCAGGTTTTTTTTTTAGCTCCAAGTGGAAGAGTTTTGGTGCCTGATCGCAGACGATTCCTCGAAAGCAAAATACGGAAGAAGCAGCATCAAATTTACATTCCTTCTCTTTAACCATGCTCAAAACAATGAAAGTCAGGGTGTTATTTGAATCCATACTGCCGTTGCTTGTATCCAAAGCACGAAGCTGTCTGAATATCTGTTCCTGCTCTTGCTCAAGAACTCTCTGTCTAGGGTAACGGGTTGGGTCGTTCTGTAATATAAATTTGTTAGTCATTCTTACAAAATTTGGCCAATGAGTATGTTTCGTGAAACATCAATAACAGAAGCATCTATAAAGGATATACTTTTGTTGGTATTTCGGTATGTACAAAACAGCTTGGTAGACAATGAATGGTGCATCTAGTATTACTCACCTGCTGACGCATCAGACGGGTGGAGATAGGATCTTGGTTGGGGAATCCGTGCTCCTGATCAGATGGACTTTGAGGTTTAAAAACTCTCAGGTATAGCAACTTCTCTTCTGGGTGGTAGAAAGTCACAGCCTGTCGCTTGTTGACCTCTTGAACCTCGAAGGGTGTTACGTCAGCCTTACGCAAGTCATCTCTGAATGGAAAGTGACTGGTGACAACAAAAGCAGGGCAGTTTTCCTCCCACAGAATTTGTTCCTCTTTAGACCTTGTTTGAAGGAAGCTGCTCTTCCACACAGCTACAATTTGATTGTGAATGTCATTATTCATGAAGGTGTTGATTGACCAAGCCCTTCCTCCTCTTTGCTCAGGGTCTTTATTGATGCTTCCTGCTATACATTCATACAGCATAAGAACACGGTTCGCTGAGTTCTCAACTGACGTATGTATGACTGTCACCATAAGATTGTCCTCAGGTTCATTCAGCGCATCTAAACATTGAGCCATAGAGACATCATCTGTAGAATAGTTGCTTAAGTTGTCATCACTATCATCAGAGTCATGAACATGGAAGCAGCCATTGGCCTGAAAATAGATTTATATTGATATTTATAGATTTATAACAACTGTTAACCTTATGTTGTGAATGCCAACAAATTACCAGGAGCAGCTTAACTTGTTTATGAATACTTTTTTGTATATAAAGACAAAGATTTTGCTCAGTGAGGGCTACAATAGGGTGTTACACAGGTTCAATGATATTGCATGCAGATTTGGTTATGTTCAGATATCAGTTTACAATGTGAGAGCATGATTTTATGTGTAGAATAACAAATTCCTTACATGCCCAGCTCCAAATACACCCCTGACTGCATCTGTTTCGGTTTTACCGTCGCTTGAGCACAACACAATACGTATTGTGTCATCTTCAATAACCAGCTTTACGTTTCCATGCGAGTATGAGACATTCTCATGCTCAAGGCGCATATTTTTCTTGATTTCTTCAAAGCCCTGAAAGAAATCCGAGGCGAAGACAGCATATGCAGGAGTTTTAGGCTGCTGGTCTGTTCGTGTCGGTTGGCTTTCCACCTGACTTGCTAGCTCGGTGGCCTTACATGGTGATTTGGTATGGAAAGTAGAGATTTTCCAGATTGAATTCTGCCCACACCATGTGTAGCTAGGAACCGATGACAGATGTCCAGCAGCAATAATAACCATAATGTTTGGTTCAGGACTGCTTGAGGTCAGTGACGTGATGATGGTGCATGTGGTGCAATTTTCTGGCCGGTTCAATTTTGGCTGAGGGTCTGACAGGTAGCACTGTAAGTCTCTGTGAGTTTGTTCTATCTGAGAAAAGAATATTAACAGGACAGGTGAGTGAGTGAGTGAGTGATATTAGAATTATCAATAGCACCAAGTGAGGACCAATAGATATCAGTGTACCGAAGTTTTAATTCCCCCGGGGTCTGTTGGGTGCTGTTGGTAAGAGTTCAACCTACAGTTTCTTCAGCATAGATGAAGAGTCACCATTTGTACTGTTCTTGTTTTCATTACAAACAAAAAACAATAAATCTTCTATAGATGGGAAATTCGGAAAAAAAAAACATTTTAGACTCGACAAAGAATATAAAAGTATCGCAGTTCAAGCAAAGAGTCATGACTTGTTAATCAACCTACCAGACTTAGGAAATGACAATTAGGCGATTCCAAATCCAATAATTATTTCTGATATGGTGATAACATGAAAAGTTGTCTTCACAGAGAAATAAAACACACCTTAACCTGAGTCGTTTTCCCTAATTTTTGTGTTTATTGTCTTATAATTACAAGGCGAATAAGGTTTTTTTAAAAAGCGACTAAAATATACAAAGGGGCTTATCAGAAAGTTCGAAACTAGAGTTATGACAGCCTCGTTCAGCACTCTGTAGTCCCCGATAGCAGAGATGTGCTGCCAAGGGAACAGAAGGCGAACAATCAACTGCAATCCAGCACCCACAGGCGAGCCGCCAACTGCCTCCGTAAAACCCCACAAGAAAGATCCTGAAGGTCCCAGGGAAGCTCACCAAAGAGGTAACAGGCAATCAAAAACATTGATCTTGAGAATATAGTTTTTTGTAAAACACGATAAGTCGAAATTTGAATAATATTGAGATTGGCATGATTTGGAATTCCAAAAATCTATGGGAGACATAAGAGTTTGGTGGTTGTTTCAGGATGATACGCAGAGATTTCTTTTGACAAATTAAAAGTTTAGAAATTAGAGAATCTGGAGCATGACCCCAAAATTCGACGCCATAGATAAAGTGAGGATATATGAAAGTGTAACACAAATTTATCATCATTTTTTCATCTAAAAACTTTGTCAAATACCGAAACCTCATCAACGGCGCTGCTATTTTTCGTGAAATATTGAAATATGTGTGAAAATTAAAAGTAAAGTATCAGTCTAACATTACACCTAAGAATTTGCAATGTTCCACTATATTTCAAATTGGTAACTCAAAGTTTTCTTGGATTATCTTTTTTTTGTTGTGGGTTTCTAAAAATTTGCTGTGTCTTACCAAAGTTAATGATAAGTTTATATGCCAAGCACCATTCTTGGACTTCCAAATGCTCATTTTGATTGTACAAAGGATTATCACAGATAAGGTTTTTATCATCAGCCAACAAGATCTAGTTAAAGTTGAGAGAAAAAGTATAGATTAAAAATAGTAAAGGTCCTAAAACTGAGCCCTGGGGTACCCCCGGTGTAATTGATTGTAAGCTAGACTCTGATCAATTGATTTTGACAAACTGCTTTCGGTTAGATAAATATAACTGTAACAAGTTTATGGCTCTATCGCTAAAATTATAAAAACACAACTTACCTAAAAGAATTTCATGATTAATGATATCGAAAGCCTTTGAAAAGTCTAGGAAAATAGCCTGTGCTTCAGTGCTGGCATCAAGTCTTTTGTAAATAGTCTCTGAACGCTCGTTAATAGCAAGACTGGTATTCTTTGAAGGATGGAATCCATATTATAGCAATTAAAAGATCATGTAATTCAAGATGGTCACAAATTTATTGGCATAAGCACAGGTAAAATATTAAGGTATAGTTTTCTTTGATTGACCATGCGCTAATTAAATCATACCCTTTGGTTTTTTTGTATCCAGCTTGTCAATTGCAGCTAAAATCTCTGCCGGACCCATTTCATCAAAATTAAAACGGCGATTTTCAGGGGCCCTCTCAAAAACGCTCTCATAATCACATGAAGTTTCTGGTAAATTATTATTTAGTGACAAAAAAATTGGTTTCTAACGAGGAGAATTAAAAAAAATATAGTTGACAATCCCTCTGCAACCACATATACTGGGTATGCCTTGTGAAAAAATTGAGGACCGCTGATCAAGTGATCCAGGGTTCGATCCTGAGCAGGGAAGTTGTTAGGACCAATTATTACAGTGTACAATGTACAGTGTAAGCTGATTCATTAGAAGCCTGTTGATATGAAACTCATTTTAATTCAGACACCTAGCTCAGCCAATGGTTTTTACGCACTGGTAATTCGAAGTTGTTTTCTCTGATCACTCTATATTCAGTGTGTTCAGAATGTAAGAAGTCCTTGTTCTGATTTTGTTTTTGTCAAAGGAATGATAATAATTGGAATTTTCACTCATAAACAAAGCTGCCAACCATGGTTATCCAATTTAGTGCTCTCTGAGTAATCAGTGATGTATTTCTATAATCACTATTATTAGAACTTTGTTTTGAAACTGGTAAACTCACCTTATCACTCAAAATCATATCTTCTTCAGCGATCCCATCATTCAATCTCTCAGGCCCTTGCCATATTTCCTCTAAAAAACATATATCCTTGTAGCTGTGATGTTTTACCTCCCATATTTCCAATAATAAAAATACCATACATATGGTTTGACTGTTTGACTTAACTCTTTGGATATTTCATTAGCTTTTGAGACCTTTTGAAATTTATTGTGATAGCCTTTGAATGTAACGTAAAGCTTAAGGCCAGGCTCGTGTATGGTGATAAACAATAATAAACTTGGCATCAGTAGCATGTTATGTTATCATGAACCAATGTATATACATAAGCTTATAATGACATGGTTATATATATGCTTAGTTCCCCAGGTAACATTAAGTAGATGTTTATCACCTCAAGTTCTCTTCATTCATCGGACTCTTATTCATTTGGAACAACATAATGAATCCTTATTATAGTTACTATATCAGTCCAAGTTTGACTGAGAAGGCTGATACAGATCATGAATGATAACAATCATAAATGAAAACAACAGACCAGTAAAATGATAATTTTCTTTAAAAAAAGCTCTATGTTAGCATCAAGTATTGAATGAATCTCTTACCAATACAGCCATTCACGTCAGCTGGAGCCATTATTCTGCCAAGATTATTTTGGTAGTAGCTATCTGCACTCTTTACCTAAAGTTTAAAAAAAACAGCAGGCTAGAGGGTATCATCATTAGGCAGAGATGTCAGATCCATTAAGAATAGTCATCAAAAATCACACCTACTAGATTTCTGTATCTTAGATAGTTGTGAAATCTTGGAAGACCAGCTACCATGGCATTCTAGCAGGGCATTCTCTTGTATCACATCTTATTTGCCATACTTCTTCATAATTTATTATCCTAATAATGTAACACGATATGTTGTTGTTTAGAATGTTTGGATGAGCTCAATCCCAGGACCAACTGTACACCAGTCATAGATTCAACTGCTGCGCAATAAGATCTGGTGTACCTAAGCAATGGCCTCTGATCATATAGCGCAGCAGTTTAAATATCTTACTGGTGTACAACTGGTTCTCGGTTCTAAAACATTTTAACCAACTGGGTATGGTGTTACATATTCCTATACAATATAAACCTGTTTAACACAAAATAATAAAGCTAAGTAAATATTATATATAGGCTGACCATCTTTAAACGATAATGTCATCCTCACAATAATTGACGTAATTTGACAACCCGGATCAACAGCACAAAACTTGTGTTGTGAAATATTGTTTGCCAGTGAAAAACAATCTATTGGTCATTAATTATACTGATATTGTTCATTTACAAAATCGGAGTTATCGCACTTCGAAATTATAAATTCCAAGAGAGGCAGGTCGATATCAGAGAAACCAATCGATAATCTTCTATCAAAATGAGAGTTGTCGTTCCGTTCGTTCCGCTTACCAGGGAACACAACCATCACATAGAACTGGTCCGACTATTGAAGGTATAATTGTCTACATTGATATCAAGCGCTAGCGATCAATACAACCTTTTGTGCATCACTACACAATGATTGCCCCATTGTGCCATTGATTGTCAAGAGGCTGAATAATATTTAGTTACTCAGATCAATTAATCAATAGGATAACGTATCTCCAATGACAAAGCTTATGTCCAATTATATCAAAAAATGGGAAAGAACAATGGAGAATTTTACATATGATTCATAAGCTTTGTTCACGTGGCCGTTTGAACAAGGCTAGTGATTCTCACATAATCTAGAAACAAATTAACGACCCTCAATATCTTACATCAAGAAAAAGTGATTTATCATATATAATTGTTGTACCTATAAATTGCTTCTATCATAGGCAGAATTGCATAACCTGGATTTTTAAATTAGCAGATTTTACCCAAGTTTGTGACTGGCTTTTGTATTTCAGGTACTTACGCGTGTTAATTTATCTCTGATAGCTTTGGGACTTCCTAAAAACATTAAAATGCGTATGAAAATATACAAAACAAAACACAAATGTGAATTATCAAAGTAGAACAAGTGGTTATTTAACAGGAGCAACCCCTAAATCCAAAGTTTTCCTTTATGTTACAAAAGTAGGATAACTCGAATCCCTAGCGATGGGTAAAACACACTAATTCTGAATAGTACAGATGAGAGGCGTGTAGCTCCAACAAAAAACTTTTGAAATGAAGATGGTTTAGGGAAATAAAGCAGTAAGTTAGGGCCACAGTGATATGCCTAGGGTCTTACCAGTTCGCAGCAATGGTGCATTTCTATATTTGCAGGTTGAAGGCTCGCTTCTTGTTCTTTGGGTGTCCTAGCAAAAAATCATAAGACGGTGAGTATTAAAAAACTGACACCAATTTTTACAAAAGGGCATCTTTAAGGGGTTTATTGCACCATGGGCATGTTATTAACAATCGAATTTACCAAATAAAACATGGGATATTTATGATAGGTTACAATGGATTTCAACTCAAAGAACAAAACAAACATATTGTGGTTTGGGAGGGGCCTGATATGAAGGTAAAAGCTCTTCATGCAGGATGTGACTTCTTAATTGCTCTTGTTGAGCAACATCTCATATCCAAAACAATTCTTGAGCAAAACGCTAAAACTGATATCTATAGCATGTTTCTACAACACAATATGCTGTACAAGGACGCCGTCTAAGTGTAACTGATAATGCCAACCAACGCTCAAGTTGTGCTATCCTTCACAATGCAAGATTATGTAGGTCAACTAGACAGCGCAGTTGTCATAATTGTGGTGGTTTACATACATACATTTTGTGGATGTTTCCAAAATTTACTTTGAATTGAATTCGATTGCGCTCTCAACACCTGCTTCCCTTTAATATAAGAACAAAAAGGTTAATAAATACAATACAGTTCATATATAAAGTTATTAATCTTAACTCGGTGAGTATTTAATCTGCTGCCAAATTTCATACTCTGGCAATCAGTGCCTCAAAATGCACACTGCTCAAGTTCAGGATACACAAAACCTTTTTGAGATGTCTTGTATTTCAAACGACAATCCAGCTCTTGGATCAGTGTGTGTATTCAAATAATAACTTGGAATAGAGATTTTGTGGTGAGTGATTCACATGAAGTGCTTTCTTGAACATTCTAATTTGTGTTCTACTCATGATGGTCTTGGAGAAAATTATGTACAAAAAATGTTAACAATTTCATTGAAACACTTCTATGATTGCTACACAAAATACAAAATACTTTGATTCATAAATATTTTACAACCTTCTTCTTTCGTGAATTATTTCCAGCTATCACAATTATTTGTACTAATGCATTATCCGGTGATCTCTAAGGAATTCAAAATTCTATATGAATTCGGTGCACTTATGTAAACTAAAGATGGAAACACCAATTTTTATATTCTTGTTGGATATTGATGAGATTATCGACAATGGTAATGATATCCTATTCAATTTTTACTCTGTTTTTTCTGGCACTGAGTGCAAAACATTTCTAATGAGATGACTTTGGTTGCCAATGAGTGTATATATATATCTGTATTAGCTTCAAAGATAATTGCTTTAGTCATCCGATGTTGTGTCTAAAAATTTTTCTAAACTAACAACGATATCTTCGTCAACAACAAATGAGTTTGAGGGGAGAGTAAGCTGGAGGAAATAGACAACAAGCCCAAAGGCACCGAAAGACAACAGGTATTATTATAGTGCAATCATCTCGGCTATATACTCACAACGCCTCTCCGAGTCAGTCATACTATCCTCGTACATCTCGCTCACATAAAAAGCGATTCCTCCACCGTTTCCGTCTAATCTAGAATAAGAAAATGAATTATAGCACTTGATAGTGAACTGTGGTAAAAATATGTCACTTGAGAACCATGTAAACTGATAAAGTTATGTAGGAAAAACTTTTTGCTCAGGGATGCATAAAAACAATTTAAGCTGTCCCGTTTTCTGATTCAGATGCGAACATGAAGCAGAATCAAACAGAACCAATACTCTAGAAGAACTTGTTGACCATTATCAGCTCAGAAACTTTCTTAATGACCAATGTCAGGTTATTGGCATTTGTAAATGGTATTCCAGTTATACCTTATTGTTTCAGGTCGCAGTTGTTTGATGTCAAGGTGACTACAAGATTGTTTTAAAAATGCTGGAACTAATCTTTTCTGGCACGTACTTTGACACCTGTCTTAACCTATACATAGATGTTAGAAATTTTCTATTTTCCCAAGCTGCCTAGAAGCTGATTGTATGAAGTCGCGCGGGATGGGAGATAAAACTAGATGTGTTAATCAAAGACCGATTTACATTAATACAAATCAGAGATTTCTTGAAGTGCAACAATCTTCTGACACATCCACAGAGTGTCACAAATAAATCACAGAATAATGCCATCGGATGCAAATCGCTAGATATGAGTCCTTTGTGAATACATGCCTTTCATTGGATAGATAAAAGTAATATCATTCCGGACACAATTGCCTAGTTCATAATACATCCTGCTGCTCATCATTGATCTGAAGTTTCACCTGTAATCTTTGTAGCATAGAAGACAACGCTGAAATTCAAGTTTACAGCTTGTTGATGTTGGGCTTATGTTTTTTAAATTTTTTTCAACTTTTCCGGCACATTTAGCAAGACCAACTCCGATTTGGAATCCTCATACCCGGTTTCATTGATCGAGAAAACATCCTAATGCTGCCAGGCGGCGGCTCTAAACTCTATGTGTAGGCAATCTTAATTTTGTACATAAAATAATTTTTGCTTTGAATATTTACAAACATCGAAGTAATGAACACTTTTTTATGACATGAAAATGGTTAAGTGTCTTAAAAGCCAATAATGTTCAGCAGACAAGGGATTAATTTGACTTACCAAATATTCGCTTTCTATATTGGCTGGAATGACAAGTTCCCACTTTCTCAGCTCAAATACCTGATCGAAGTGAGTTTTGAGATATTTTAGGAGACATTGATTAGCCCTGTTCACGCGGCCATGGGTTTTGGTTGTTTTGGTTTTGTAGGGCCAAAAATCAATAGTTATGGCTAACTAAATAATGGAGAATTAAAGTATTGACAATACAAAGTAATCAATAATTTGTTCACAGATTAGTTTCAGTTCACTGCCTATACTCACTAACCAATAATTCTGATGCAGTCAGCATTGTTCACGAACATGCTGGTCTTTAAAACAACGCATCGTTAGCATGCCAAACGGCGTGGTTTGGCATGAACAACGCGTGGAATTGCCTCCCCACGCGATTTCGTGGGCCTGTCTCGCTACACCTTCATCCTGATGGAAACAGTAGAAGTATTATCCTTCCACACACTATGAAATTACCTTCTATCATTGTACAGAATTTTTCAACAATTCAGTATTTTAGTTTTGTCTGACCTTTTATTATTGTAGGTTATCATATCAAATTTACCGAAATGAGGCACACACAAAAAAAAGAACTTGCATGTAAAAGCCAATAATTGGCTGAAATGACAAATAAAATAACCATCTGCCAGGCACCAGAATACCATCCTCTCCTTTATCCAGGTTCACGGCTCCACCCGCTTTTTATCTCAGGTAAGTCAATCTACAAAAAGAAAAGTAAATTGTATAGAAAACAAACAGTTTCACTGAAGCACACATTCTGAGACTAATTATCCTTGCTGTATTTAGAGCATTAACTTTTCTTGTTGCCATTTCTGAAAGATTCATCCTATTGTTTGGAAAATTATTGGTGCACTCACGTGTCTAACTGTGATCAGCTGTTATAAAAGCGTTAGAGATCAGAAACAGGACAGTTTTTGGGACGTAATCTTAAAGCCAACTGCTGTTTTGAGGATCGTCTCTATTTTCTTCAGCCAACTCCATCATTCTAACACCATTTGGTTTAGTTTATAAGTATTCTATGTAGCACATGTCATAATTTCTTTCCCCTGAACTCTTGAAAAGAACCTGGAGGATCTTCTCACATTGTACACTTTTTTTTATATTTTTATTGCATATCGTCTTATAATATTTTCATCATTTTAATTAAAAAAATTATATAAGACTATGTCTATTTCCCTTCCCATTTCAAATTTATTGATTGCCAATAATTGTTAAGATCTATTAAATGCAAGTGCCAGTGGGCACACAAGGACGAAGTGTCAGAAAATTGAACGATGTTGAGCAAATATTAACACTGTGAATACGAAGGTGTTAAATATGGGAAAATAACCCATCACTGTTGCTGGCATCGGGAAAATGTGAGTGTTCAGGAACGGAGAAACAATAATATTTGCTGCTGCTAGGCAAAAGAAATATGGTGTATTGAACAAACAATCATGAACAAGAACAAAGGATCATGATGCAGGGTATAGATAAGATCAATTTCCCTTTGACAAATAATAACCTGCTTTTTAGCCATAACTACGTATATCATTCCATTGAACTTATCAAATGATAAGTGCTTACACATTAATAATATTGATTTACTGTTGAACAATTAGAAACAAGAAGTAATCCCTACCGAACACTTTCAACCATTTTTTGCTCAGCCTAAGTTAACACCTCACAGCTCGCCCATAGGAAACTGCTGTTTCAATGGTTGGTTAAAATGTTGGTTAAAATCCCAATGGTTAGTCACTCACCACATTTTGGCGGCGAAATAGTGTGCCTTAATAGTGAGGCTGCAATGTCTGCGCCAATTTGCTCTCAGTTTGTAGGCAGGTCGGAGAACACCTGGGGGGCCCAACAACTCCCAGTAATCAGTGGACCGCAGTGGGATTCGAACTCACGACCTTCAACACTTGCATGCTGAAGGACCGCGCGCTAAACCACTGAGCCACCTCCTACTCGGTCGAGCTGAAGTAAATTATCACAGACAGGACTTGAAGCCTCAAGGTCCATTGTTCTTACCTCTTGACCATAGAGAGGCTCGTGTCTATTCTCGCATTGGTTTGCATTGATTATTGTACATTCAATCTGTGACTAAGCATGACGTTATAAGTGTTTCCATTCATTTTGCAAAACACTCAAGAACCAAATTATATGATTATGAGGATAAATAATTCAACCTAACCTTCTTTATGAGCCCTTACTCAAAAATCGAAGAGAAAAACGATTCTAGCTCTATACTACAGCTGTCTGAAAGTTCCCTTCCCGGTAAAATTCATGCAGTAATGATGCGAAGTCAGGAGACGTTACGTCATCAGTCTAAACAAAAAATGCTCCTTCCTGGTCTTTCATACGAGTCAAATTCAGCTAAATCAGACAACCGTTAGGCATGACTATACATCAAACATGTCTGAACTAGCCCAAGAATACGCTCATGACCTAGAAGTGACGATCGTGTCACATAGCCAAGGATTTCAGCTTCTCGGTATAAGGAGCTCCTTTTTATTGGAGCTGCCTTTTTGTTTGACGAATTCTGCCATCGAACAGATGTTTCAACAATTTAGTCATAATTTCTTTCCCCTGAACTCTTGAAAAGAACCTGGAGGATCTTCTCACATTGTACACTTTTTTTTATATTTTTATTGCATATCGTCTAATCATATTTTCATCATTTTAATTAAAAAAAATATATAAGACTATGTCTATTTCCCTTCCCATTTCAAATTTATTGATTGCCAATAATTGTTAAGATCTATTAAATGCAAGTGCCAGTGGGCACACAAGGACGAAGTGTCAGAAAATTGAACGATGTTGAGCAAATATTAACACTGTGAATACGAAGGTGTTAAATATGGGAAAATAACCCATCACTGTTGCTGGCATCGGGAAAATGTGAGTGTTCAGGAACGGAGAAACAACAATATTTGCTGCTGCTAGGCAAAAGAAATATGGTGTATTGAACAAACAATCACAAACAAGACCGTCAACAAGGATCATGATGCAGGGTATAGATAAGATCAATTTCCCTTTGACAAATAATAACCTGCGTTTTGGCCATAACTACGTATATCATTCCATTGAACCTATCAAATGATAAGTGCTTACACATTAATAATATTGATTTACTGTTGAACAATTAGAAACAAGAAGTAATCCCTACCGAACACTTTCAACCATTTTTTGCTCAGCCTAAGTTAACACCTCACAGCTCGCCCAAAGGAAACTGCTGTTTCAATGGTTGGTTAAAATGTTGGTTAAAATCCCAATGGTTAGTCACTCACCACATTGTGGCGGCGAAATAGTGTGCCTTAAGGGTGAGGCTGCAATGTCTGCGCCAATTTGCTCTCAGTTTGTAGGCAGGTCGGAGCACACCTGGGGGTCCAACAACTCCCAGTAATCAGTGGACCGCAGTGGGATTCGAACTCACGACCTTCAACACTTGCATGCTGAAGGACCGGCGCTAAACCACTGAGCCACCTCCTACTCGGTCGAGCTGAAATAAACTATCACAGGCAGGACTGGAAGCCTCAAGGTCCATTGTTCTTACCTCTTGACCATAGAGAGGCTCGTGTCTATTCTCGCATTGGTTTGCATTGATTATTGTCAGATCAATCTGTGACTAAGCATGACGTTATTAGTGTTTCCATTCACTTTGCAAAACACTCAAGAACCAAATTATACGATTATGATGATAAATAATTCAACCTAACCTTCTTTATGAGCCCCTATTTAAAAATCAAAGAGAAAAACGATTCTAGCTCTATACTACAGCTGTCGGAAAGTTCCCTTCCCGGTAAATTCATGCAGTAATGATGCGAAGTCATGAGACGTTACGTCTTCAGTCTAAACAAAAAAATCTCCTTCCTGGTCTTTCATACAAGTCAAATTCAGCTAAATCAGACAACCGTTAGGCGTGACTATACGTGAAACATGTCGGAACTAGCCCAAGAATACGCCCATGACCTAGAAGTGACGAACCTGTCACATAGCCAAGGATTTCAGCTTCTCGGTATAAGGAGCTCCCTTTTATTGGAGCTGCCTTTTTGTTTGACGAATTCTGCCATCGAACAGATGTTTCAACAATTTAGTATCTTAGTTTGTCAGTTTTTTTATTGAGTGTTAGCATATTTGAGTTAAACCAATCACACAAGTCCACTTTGAACCAAAAAAATACACATATTTTAACTTAAAGCCGTGGAAAATTGTGGAGAAGGCATGAATGGAAAGTACATTGATTAGCAGAAAAGGACTAATAATTTGAACATCAGTTCGACACCACCGGTAGAGTCAGTGTGAGTTTTCTAGATTTTTTATCAAACTGAGCACCACACTCCTGCTGTAGGAGATTATAAGGTAGATAAATCTCTAAGTAGTAAAGTTTAGATCGAGTATCCAGTATTATACAATCCTCTCCGATATCCAGAGTCACGGCTCGACTTGTTTTTATCTCTGGTAAGTCAAACTACAAGGAAAAAATAGCATCGTATAGAAACAAACAGTCTCGTAGTTAGCACACTGGTTATCCCAGCCGTATTTTGAGCATAAAGTTAGCTTACTGCCTTTTCTGTGAAATTCATCTTATTTGTTATGTTGATTGCATTGAAAATCAGACAAGAAAAGGTTTATAAAAATCTAATTCATTTGGAAAAACTCTCACCCGAAAAAAGAAAAAAAAACTAGAATTTGTCTCTTGGTTAGCGTGCACTTTGATGGGCAGTATTGGTCTATTTTGGCGTGATACAGAAATAATACATTAGCACCACAATGTTCCTAATATAGGCCTATCAGTTATATTGTTTATGGTTCCCCAAGCGAGTAAATGTAAGCTACAGTCTAGTTTAGGTAGGTTGGTAAGACTTAATGTTAGCTAACACCAATTGCTACTAGCTAATGTGAGGTGAGTAAATGTTAGCTAGCTAAAAGTTTCTCTATTTCAAACCTGCGAAAAATATCAAAAATTTCTCCCAAAGCAAACTTTACTTCTCTGAGGGGTGAGTTCTTGAATATCCTGCTTCTTCCCAGGTTGTCGGTAGTAGCATTTTATTATCAAGCACAGTTCCAGCAAGATGGGACTGTGGTTAATAGTGGAATGCTACTACCGACAACCTGGGGAAAGTTTTGAGCACTTATAATACTCTTAGGTATGTTGATGTTCCGATGGTATACAAAAATTGGTAATAGCTAAAAATAAGTCACCCTAAAACTAGCTTAAAGTGATTGTGAAGGAATCAGGTTTTGGTATCATTCTGGAGTTCTCAGTCTAATTTAGAAAACTGCTACAAGGTTCATATGGCCCAGTTTCAACTCATCTTCACTCAAAGTTGAGATGTGAATGCACTTTAATGATAGTTTATACAAAATAGTACCTTTTTAGTACCTACCAATCTTAACTTTGAGTGAAAATGAGTTGAAAACTGAGCCATGTTGTTCATGAACCTTATAGCGGTTTTCCTAATTAATTAGACTGAGAACTCCGGAATGCTAATTTCACTCTACTATCATACATATCTTACCTCGGCGATAAGGAAGTCGGGGTGCCCCTGTACTGGATCCTGTACTATCTTATATTTTGGCTCCACTGCTTTCTTTATGTTAGTAGTCTTCACTTCAGATATACCTGGGTGACTACCTCTACAAAGTATGAAAACTGACATTGCATTCACAAGTAATGCAATTAAATTGATAAAAATGCTTTTCCTATAAGTAGGCTTTCCTAGTTTGGCCAAGCCGCAAACACAAACTTAATCCTGGCTCTAAGCACCAGTCCTTTACAAACTCGCTGGTTTATTTTAATTGACTGGGAGTTTAAGGTTTGACTCAAAGGGCTGAGAGGACGTGGTTTTTAATCCGTTAGCTTTCTCGTTGCTATCAATGCCAAATTGTTCCGGCCCGAGCAAAACAATTATATCAGACGACTGGCGAAATGTGTAGCATAGACATTGGACATAAGTAGGGAATGAAATCATGATGTGAGCCTACAATTTATCTTAGTTCTCTTCTATGGGGATGGGCTCTTGCCTCCCAGAAGTCAATGCTGCTGCACAATATAGAGAAGATAAACTATTTCTAAGATTTGCAAACTAACCTAACGCAATCTAGAGGCGACAGATATAACAATAAAACTGCCTGTTTGTTTAAATACAAACTAACATTGTAGTACTGCACCGTTCAAAATCAGATAGTACATAAACTAATTGATACATACTGGTCTTGATTACTGTTCGGTGATGGCGGGTAAGAACTCGGGTCCATCTCCATAATCCATGGCTTTGATTCAGTCCTGATATGTTGAGTGAGAACTTTACCCATGCATTTCTTGTTTTTAAGCTTCACCCATTCTCGATTAAGCGTCACCTCATACTTTTGCTCAAGTCCTTCCATTACCACTGACATAAAGAATCCCATAAATAGGTCATTGGTTCCTATCTTTTTGCAGAATGTTTCACTGACAACAATGTCATAAACGGTGCACCCTTTGCCCGACTTATCGATCTCAGCATGGGGCTCACCCAAGCTCATGGGTACCCTGAACCTTGATGGATCCTCTGA
Source organism: Membranipora membranacea (assembly GCA_914767715.1). NCBI lineage: Eukaryota > Metazoa > Bryozoa > Gymnolaemata > Cheilostomatida > Membraniporidae > Membranipora > Membranipora membranacea. The sequence continues at coordinate 5,531,395 of OU612071.1, read as the reverse complement.
TTCAAGGAGAGCTAGGAGTTCTTGATCTGTTATGTCTTTTGGAGATGGCAAATGCTCTGCTGAGCACATGTTTAGAAATATTTTGGTCTTGCCCTCGGATGATTTTGTTTTTATACAGAATTCTGGTGTTGGATCAACAGTTTTATAGTTTTTTGCTTCCTCTTCTTGCCCTGGAGTTGCAGTCCCTGGTGGTACTTCACCTCCATATAACTTCATAAATTCTTTCAGTAATGCATTTTGCTCTTCTCCCTCCGGATTGTCCAGGAGTAAGCTTTGCTCGAACTTATCCATGATGAATAAGTGTAATGATGCTCTTTCATTTATTTGCTAATTTTTGTTGCTGCATTAAGTTGCATTTTTGTGCTTGACATCTTCAACAATTTAGTGCTTTGTGGATTGAAGTTTGTCAAAACCTATAAGAATAGATCATTGGTAGTAGCGAGTGGATCATAAAACATTTCTCAAGAGTAGTCTTGAATAAATAGTTATATTTATATTAATTGCTAAGATTCCAGTAGTAAATAAGAGAATGGCTTATTGAATATATCCACTCAGAGTTATTGTGCCTCTTCTGTTGCAGTATTAATGCTAAACCATTGATTTTCATGGCTAGCTGCAAAACATGAATTTATTTTGGACTATAAAATTAAATTTTTTGTTTCCTGTTTACAAGTTGCTTGGAAGCCATTGAAGCAAGTGCTTGCATGTGGGAACTATCAAACAGTTAATGATGAATTTCTCCTCTTTGTAGCCTCCAAAAGTGAAAAACCTGTGTGGCATGTAGCTGGACCTCCATGTCAACATGAACAGATACTATTTATTCATTGCATTCATATATCTATGCATCTCAACTCATCAAATTATAGCTCAAAGTAAGTTAGTAATGACAAAGATTGGAATTATATTGATATGGCAATTCAAATCATTGTACAATTTTTTCAACCTCTCCATCCAAGCTATTAAAGGGCTGTATGTAAAATCTACTGGTCTGGTTCGAGATTTGACTATTGTTTATCCATCGATATATGCTTTGGCCATTTGAATACCAGCATATCCCACCTCATGCTTGTCTGAGTCATCTAACATTGGCACAGATAGAGTGTAGGGCAGACCAGTAGTTCTAGGGGAGGCAGGGAGGCACTGCCTCCCCTAGAAAGCTAAATACAGTGGCCTTAAAACACTATAACTGAATAATCCATGGTTGAATAAGCCTTCCGGGGATTTTCATTTGCTTATTATATGCCTCAGAGTTCTCGAGAAGAAGCTCACTGGTGATGCTTCTAACTCGCCACAGACGTTTGCCTCCCCTACCATTTTTTCTAAACTATGGCCCTGTAGGGTGTTGTGCTTATCCTTGGCAAGAAGCTCGTCAGAGTGTTATCACATACTAGACTTTGCCCTATTGATTTCCACCATCCATCTTGTCAATATGGCTCCTCGGCACATTGCATTGGCTTGTTTCCCATGTTTGCTGTTCAGAAATCAGACACTCATCGAGTAAAATGTGCAGCAGTCCCAGTCCACATTTCCCACTACCAAGGTCCAAAAGAAATATGTTATATTGGTTCCTGGCCACATCCCTGCATTTTCTTGAGTTACTTGTAAATATTATTGAGTAAGTAATCTGTATTCTTTATAAATCGTAGCAATATCATGTGACCTGTAAGAAGCCTGATTTAAGTTTGACAAAACAACTGTAGATATTTCAGTTTCTCATCAACACTTTATGCCATGTCTTGTGAGCAATCTCAACATTTCCCCGCCTGTTGCATCGTTGCAACTTGCTAATGGACCATCGTATATCATGACAAATCGATACAAGGTATCAAATGACGAGTGAAGAGGGTCATGTTTGATTAGGAGGGCTAAAATTCTATTGTTTTGTTTTATCTGAGAAATGGTGCTGCTTTAAAAAAGCGGGCTCTTGGTATGGTCTGGACATAACTGGGGCACAACGACCATATACGCTTACTGACGGATAAATGAGACTCTGAAGGACTTATGTTAAACAGTTATTTATACATTGCTTTCTCACTTTATTTTCAGCTTGTAACTGTGCCACAGATTGTGAGTCTAACTGTCCGAGCGGGACTTACTTCCATAACGCAACATGTATAGACTGTGAACCTGGATTCTAGTAAGTACAAAGACTACATACCTAGCCTTCTTGTTTCCTGCTCGGTTGTGGATCAGTGTCCCCCCACCCACACCTCGTCCAAGCAGCAAAGCATTGCAAGGCAGCTTTGGTCTGGAAATCTTTAATGTTTGAGTCAATGTCAACCAGCTGTTGTCATAAAACTAAAGTCTTGAATTGTCATGTATAATAAACCAAAGGGATGATTTCAGTAGAAGGCACACGGGCATGATTGGGTTGATATCTAGTGAGTGCTACAGTATATTGTGAATGTCAAGTGTCATTTTCAAAATAATTTGAGGAGGAATGACCTGCACAAAACCATGCCAGTTTATGTCAGAGTTGACGAGAGTGTGTTCTCTCAGTTTTCTCATAAGACTAGCGGTATGAGCGTTAATAGCTTAGGGGTTTGAAACTGAATTAACTTGACAGGTTCTCCTAAAATGGCTTTGTCTTAGTTGGTTGTATGAATTATTACCCAGTTACACAAATCATAACAGAGTGAAAAGTTACACAACTTTCTATTGTATTCATGGTCATATAAGTAAATTAATGAAACACCTAGAGAGCTCCGTTGGGTTGCTATTTACTACTGAAACCTTTGGGTGTTTGCTAGTTGTTATCTGACACAAATTTTATAGTGTATTTTCTGCTAGTTGACGAAATCTTTTATTATATGACGTTAGTTGGTGAACTCTTCTTTGTCAATCTAAGGCCTAATATGTAACAAGTTACTCAAGTTATCAGAGATAAGAAGTCTCACACCTCGAAGGTTGTCATGTTAGGATCGGACATGCGGCGGTGTGTTTGATAAGAGATGTTATGATCCTTGTGTTGCGGTTATCAATCCTCCTTCATAGCTCATCCAGAAAAAAAGTGTAGTTGTTATTAGATTTTGTTCTGGGCAGGGCAAGGCTCTCATTCCACTATTTATGAACAACTCTAGGTCCCTTGAGGTTTAATTACAAATAACTGCCCATATGAACACCAATTCCCATGCATATTCTTATATAATGGCATACTGATTTGGTTAGAACTGAACTGTAGGTTTCAGTTTATGGTGTGTAGTAGATTTATTTACGTCAGTCATTCATTCTACCTTTCCAGTTTGGTAAATTTGTCATGAAGACTCTGTGGTTTGAAAGTGCCACCTGTTTATTAGTTACTATGGCTCATTTTCAATTACTCACTGTAAATGCCCTATAATATCAGCTCAAAGACAGTATTTAGCCCACTTTTGTTGTTGAAGTAACAGCATTTTGCCCAGGAATTACAGTATACCTATTTATAAAAGATTAATGTTAAAATTCTTGACAACAAAGAAAAGCTTTTCTAGTTTTGTATAAAGTTAGCCACTTAAACAATGCAGTGCTGAGTTAATGCACTCACTAGGAATATACAATAGGGGAGTTTACTGGGTGTCTCCAAGCAATTTTCAAACACTGTGGCCTGTTGGCATTCACGATTGATGAAAAGAGCAAAATTGCACCACTGAAAATGTCAAAGCTTTGAAATTTTAGATTTGTTTACAGTGTAATTCTGATCTAGTAATCATCTTATGCACACATGGGATATTGGTTTATTTTGGTTCCTTGTTTTGCTTGGAAATCAATCAATGACAGGGAGTGCTCTGTCATAAATTCAAATGTTATACAACTTCAGTGGCCTATGTATGATGTAATTTGGCAATGAAATACACATCAGTACTTATAAGTCTACCGAACAAAATATGGTATTCAAATGCCAGTGTAACAAGCATACTTACCACTCGGCTCAAACTATCATGTCTGTCAGAAGAGCGGATAAAACACTGACTGTAAATTTGATTGTTGTGTATTGATGTGTTGTTATTGAAGGGTTTTAGTTCTTTGAATTAAGCCCTTGAAGATGTGATATGGCAGTTGACTGATGTATGTTTTGTTGTTGACCCACCCAATCCACTTGTTTTTAGGGAGCACTTTTAGGAAGGCATCTATCTACCCGTGCTAGAGATAAATGATTCCTAGACTGAGGCGATAGCGCATCAAACACATTTCCTCTGTTGCGGTTTAGTTTGTGTTTATACCAAATAAGTCCACTTGATCAGTGCCGTTTGCCACTTTCTTTCTCATCCCCCCACACCTCCCTAAAATTGATGATTAATTTGTGGGTTTGTAGTTGTGAAGGCGGGGCAACGACTCGTCAGGCGTGTCCAGCTGGTACTTACAGCGCCGGGGACGGAGAATCAAGCTCCTCGGCATGCACAGTAAGTAAAAAGTGCTGGTTAAGCAAGATGTTGCTCAAAAGAAATTTTAGTCGATTAAGCCTACTCATAGGCACCTGTTTGTTGTATGTTCTTAGCATAATGAGTGGGCTAAAAAAGACTGAGTGTAGCCCATAGACAATGTCTATGGCGTAGCCCAATAATTGTCAACGTGTCATTGATGAGCTGTCTAACTCATCGGTGTTGGCAGTGTACCCACCTTGGAGTTTATTGTTAGATGGTATTATTTTTCAAGAGTTCCATCAATTATAAGTCTAATGAAACTGTAACAAATCAAACATGTTATGATAATGTGAACAAATGAGGGCTCATTCCGATGTAGTTCACCAAATTTTCGTCTCTTGCTAATCAATCAAATTTATGTTGTGGTCTTCTTTTGAGGACTTTTGAAGTTTGTTTATTGCCTAATTTCTAATATCTATCCTGTAATAGGTTGATAGCATCAGAAGTACGACACATAAATAAAACAAAATAAAATAAAAGGAGTCTGAGCTGCATTAGATGAAACATTTTTGGACGATTAAATTTGACTTTTATATTTATCACTTATAGGAATGTAGAGAGGGTACATATAGCAGCTCAGCTGGTTCTGTAGGCTGTGATCCGTGTCCAGCAGGTTATAGTTGTGCCTCAGTAGGCGGTACTTCTGTACCTGCAGAGTGTGGCTCTGGGCAATACTCACTAGAGGGCGCTAATAACTGCACATCATGTCCTGCTGGAATGTACTGTGCTAGTACTGATGTAGCACCGGAAACATGTGCAGAGGGAACATACAATACACTCGAAGGTAAGCATGGACCTGGGATGTACTACACTGATGACGTGATATACTATTGCATGTATATCTCTGATCGATAGAGAGTGAACTAATTCACTTAGCATTAGCACCATCACAAGGAATTTGGTGTGGCGACCCGAGTTCAGTTTAACTAATTAAGGGCGGGAACATGTTAGGTATTCTTTTTAAATCGACTCTAACGATCAGAGATACACATTACAATAGTGAAGTGTTGTGTCAGTATGGAGGTGTACTATAATTATGTAACATGGAGTGATGCCTGTCTTTACACATTTCCACACAAAATAGGTCAGACTATACTATAGGGAATTCTGCAGATTGGCCTCGATTTTTACTTATACTCAAAATTTACAAACCATGACATTCTCAGGTTGGCATTAAGTTTGGTTCCAATTAGTCTAAGTGCTCAGACTCCAAGGCGCAGGGAGTTACTTGCGCACGCTATCAAACTCCTCCGGGAGAGGAGTTTGATAGTGTACGCAAGTAACTCCCTGCGCCTTGGAGTCTGAGCACTTAGACTAGGTTCCAATATGTGGTCAAATAGATGATTGAGTGATATTTGATGGCTGTTAAATCTGCAGGATCCTGGTAATAAGAAACACTGAAGGTATACTGGTGATAATTATTTACTGATTCCATGATCTAATCTGTTTCAGGTTCGACCACATGTGAGGACTGTCCGGAAGGTTCTAGTTGTAATCCTCAATCAGAAGTTACACCGTGTCCCAGCGGATATTACAGCGCTCTACAACAGGCCAACTGTACCAGGTGTCCGGATGGTGAATACACCAATACCACAAGTAAGTCTTCAGTAACCTAGACACTATGGTCAACTTATGAGACCCACCGATGCTCGCTTTCTCAATTAGCTCGTCAAAACTTTTGAGCAAAAGCAAGAGGGGGGTTTGTTGACCGGTTTTTTGTATGATTTGATGAAGTTGCGGGTATTCCTGAGAAAATTGACCTTGTTACAAATCTCACAACGCTACCATGCTCCAAGACTGGAATGTTTTCCCTATTATCAGCGGACTGTGTTGACAACAGAAAAACTTGTTAGTGCCTCTATATAAAAACTGATACTGAGACCCAAGATAAAAACACTATCACATGTTTCCTACCAAACCTTAAAGCCTACCCAAAGACCATTCTCTGCATTTTGATGACACTATGAATAGGATGTGCAATACAGGATACAATCACTTCCTGTACATAGTGACGTCATTCTGCAGGGAATGAGAGTGACATGCATTGGTCTTTGGGTAGTCTTTAAATATGACGGTGTTGTATGACCAAATTGAAAACGCTGACCATTCTCTCTGTATGGTCCTTTTCCACATAGAAAAAACCATAACATTTTTTATTTTTCATCTTTTAGGCTCATCGACATGTCTTCCATGCCCAGCTGGGTACGACTGCTCAAACTATAACTCAGCTATACTATGTGCTGCTGGATACTACTCTGAACAAGGAGAGAAATCCTGTACACAGTGTGATACTGGTGAAGTACCTAACCTAGCGCAGGATAGCTGTGATCCTTGTCCTGCTGGATACTCATGCGGGGACCCTGCGTAAGTATGCCCTCTAGTAAGACTGTATTAGTTTGGTTCTCAGGCTAGCCTAACACAGGATAGCTGTGATCCTTGTCCTGCTGGACACTCATGCGGGGATCCTGCGTAAGTACCCATCTAATACGGCTGTATTTGTTTTACATTTCCTGGTGGTTTCTCAAGTTGGGATCCTGTTTAGGTTCCCGTGGTATTAATATTGATGTAATATGGGATATTATGTTTCCCAATTAGTTAAAATGATGGCTTACTCACACAGAAGGTTAAAAATTAATTGAAATTATAGCGCAAGTATCTTTGTGCCGATAACCATTAAAAGTTGTACTAAATATTTCAAACAAGACTCGTCTGGACAAGCAAATAGGAAGGGATGGTCTGCTTGTGGCCGATCCTCACATTACTACAACCTCCAACGCCAAAAAAGTGCTCCATGTTGTATTAGTGCGTACATAGCCTACACATCACGGAAGCAAGCTAGCTGTGAAATGAAGAGTGACCTTGGCTATTGGTAACACTGTTCTAGTCTTCAAAAAAAGATTTCAGAAAGAAATTCAATTTCCCCTAGCGATATGCTAAATATAGAGGTTGTTTATTTGAGCAAATCTGAAGAGCAAACAGAACTTGAGTCTGTAATCCTTTAAAACTTCATACCAAAAGGTAAACAGCACTTGAGCAGCAGCAGTGCTGGCTGCTGCCTATGACATCAATTGAATGACTTGTCCCCACATTATTGATTGTTGGTATTGTTAGGACTTATAAGAGTATTAGCTCTTGACTGAACAACTTGAATGTAATAAAATTGGGTGTAGTGTTTTCATTAGTCACTAGATTGTTAATAGTAGTATATAGATGGTGCTTTGAGATGTGAACTAGAGCCCAGTTTTATTTCTCCTAGGAGTTCCTTGTTTGTTATCAAATGTCCAATGTCCAGTTTTCTCAATACATTGACGTAAACTTCATTGCTAACTGAACAAAGTCTTTTTACATTTTATCAAAACTTTCTAGTTGATTACACTACCTAAAATTTTATTAGTAGTAAGTTGTTGTGATGTGTGTTACCTTATGTTCGATCAAAGCCAGACCTTTGATGCGACAAGTTTTTTACCCGTTAGGCAAGAAGGAATATCGATACCAGACAAGAAAGTGCCAAATTCATGAATGACTCAGAACATGTGACTGATAAGAACTTGTACCATCTGCCAACAGATAATAGATATATAGTGAATTATTTTTAGCTTGATGTGGCCAAAGCTAGCCTGTCTTGACAACTTTTGTTTTGGACAGGCTAGGTCCAATCCTGACTGTCCACTCCCGAGCTTTGACTGTTCACTCCCTAGTGCTTAGTCTATCACTCTTGTAATGTGTAATGTGTATAGGCCTGGTAGTATTGCCGCTCGCTCTCACTCACTTGTCTCTCACTATTTTGTAGTGATGATCCTGTACAATGCTCACCCGGTACATACTCAGGCCTCGGTAATGTTACATGTAATAGTTGTACAGCTGGGTTCTACTGTCCTGATGGAGAGGTGGAAGTCGCCTGTGATACTGGTAAGTACATAAACATATACTTACATGTGAATAAGTGAAGGTAAATAAAGTGAGGTTAATAGCTCTAACAGTCTATGATGGCAATGATTGAAATGTAAACTACTACCCAGCGCAGGTATTCCCTATAATGAGTTGTTGAGAATGGCCTACTGTATCAATAGTCATATCTGATTGTATAGTGCCCCGTGGATATCTTCAAAGCAAAAACGGCTCTGTACCCACTCTGGTTACCCAAGCTAGCAACTAATTCCACCTCAATACTGGGATCCTTTCCTCAATCATGTTGATGTAGAAATTGACCGTTATTGTAAAACAATCAGAGTGTCTGACTTGCCTATTTATTGTCTTACCTGTTTGTGGGATAATCATTATACATTTACTTCCATCAGGTAAATACAGCTTAGCGGGATCGTCTGCATGTGATGCGTGTCCTGTGGGTCAATACTGTGAGGATGGAAACTCAGCTCCACAAGACTGCGGGCCAGGATACTACTCCCCATCTGGTGGTGAGTTTACTGATAGTTGGTTCTCAGTCTTGTACTTCAAAAATAGTTCACATCAAATGTTTGTAGGACATTTGGGTATCAACTCATTGAAACAATGAAACTTTGTGGTATTTCAGTATAACTTAATGATTTCTTAATGACTTGGGCTGTTCAGCTTACCATAGCCTCTGTATTTTTGCATACTCTCCTCTACGAATTTCTGACATACAATGATCTTTTTTTCAATATATATTTTATTGGCTGCTGTAATCATTACCAAGAATGTTTTCCATTAGGAGTACTGAAAAGAAAGAAACAAAGAAAAAAACATAGGCATAATTGATCTAACGAAAAACAAATAATTTAATCGTGTATGTCAACCATATACTGATACAGGTAATGTTTGAAAGAATATTGATAATCTTTTTGTTTGTTGACAGATCTGGTCTGCTATAACTGCACAGCAGGTAATGCCTGCCCGTCTGGCTCGGGTGCGGAGACTGCCTGTGATGCTGGGTATTTTAGTGCTGATTTAGAAGCTACCTGTACGCCGTGTCCCTCAGGCAAACAGTGTCCCAGTACCGAAGCTGTGGATGTGGAGATATGTCCTAATGGAACATATTCACTGGGTTTGGCTCAAGCGTGTACTACATGCCCAACTGGTGAGAGAATTGATTGATTTAGTAAAGATTGACTTGTTGACTGACTGATATTCAATGCCGGTTTTATCTAGGGGGGGAGGGTCTTATTAGCAAGCCTAATATTCCCTAAACTCATCAAGCATTTAGAACACAAACAAGTTAGCCACATTGGTCATTGTTCTACATGATTTTAAGTGGATCAACTTATCTCCATTGGACTGAATTAACTACCTGATTGAAATGGAACGCATTATGTTGCGTTGGTAAAGTTTATTTAAGTTGGCAAGTTGTGAGGTAAATCACTCTGGAAAATGAACAGTTGCAAGTTAATTGATTCGTTGATTCATCGCTGTAAGGATTGTTATTCAAATAATTTTTGTTTCTGTTTATTCCAGGTTACTTCTGCATTAATGATAACTCTGCACCTGAATTGTGCCCTCCTGGTACATATAACCTTGACCCTACATCTGAGACCTGCACTATCTGTCCTGCTGGGTACATGTGTCCATCTGTAGACTCAGGTCCAGATCTCTGTCCTTCAGGTAGATGGTGGCGGTGATGCATAGGATATATTATGATATTAGAAGCACACTAACTCAAAGAACTCTAACTAAGAGAGTTGCAGATTCGTACAATTTATGTATTGTTGCTTTGATAATGGACTGTTGTCAATAGGGACTTGAATTTGTGTAAACATGCCGCCTGGATTCAAAAGGGGCACAATTTATCGAGCATACTGTATAGTTCAAGTCAAATAATTAATTGTGTTTATTTTGATGTAGACCTAAAACTGATCTGAACATCTATGTCGTGAAAAATTTCACTGCCTCATGATCATGATATCTGAGTTGTCTGCTTGATCATTTTCATTGTATATCTTTCATCACACCCTTACTTCTAATTTGCTAAAAAAAATCCGACGATTTAACTCAAATCAAATGCCTCTCCAATAATCAGTCAATTACTTTGGTTTCTAGGGTCTATAAGCACAGAGGCTGCAGTTAACTGTACATCCTGTCCGGAAGGTTACGCCTGTCCTAATGCCTCAGACCCACTGTCTAGCTATCAGTGCTGGGCTGGGAGTTACTCCCTCAGAGGAGAGCTCACATGTACTGAGTGTACAGCTGGGTTCTACTGTCCTTTTACTGAGTGAGTGGGAGTCAAATCAATCAGTTAACTTTAATAGCGATTTATTTTTTACTAGACCTGTGTAGTGTACAGATCAGAAAGGTCAGGAGCAGGCCAAGTCAGGTGCAGCTCAAAAATGGTGGTCAGTTGAAGCCAAACAATTGAACAATGTGATGCGGGTCTTGTAAGGGATATTCAAATGAAATCATATTTGGACGAACTGGTTCAGGTGAAGTTTAATGAGTACATTTCATTTGCGTTGAATGTGCGCGGGGTGGTTAATATCATAGGCTGTCAATATGATGGACTAAACCCTCTCAAAATATGTTATCTTTTATGATTCCAGTGAGGATACTGAGATTGATTGCGCAACAGGATATCACTCAGCTGGTAACTCCTCTACTTGTACTAAATGTGAGGCCGGACAGATCTGTCCTAACGCTGACGGTACGGATATAGAGAGCTGTGACCCGGGTACTTACTCACTGAGTGGAGATGTAGTATGTACCGACTGTCTGCCAGGGTAAGTACAAACCAACAAGTACATTATAGAGTGAGCACATTGTCACATGTTGTAAGCTCCCTAGCGGAGTAAAGTATTTGCAGCATAATATCTTTGCCATCTTGATAATGCTTGAAATAGTGAAATGACATTCACTCAGCCTCTGTAGTCGACATTGACTCCCATTCCAACATGACACAGTTTATTTTAGCTTACATTAAGTCACCCCTAAACTAGACTCTAGCTAAGCTTTACCCACTGAATTAGATTCTTCTCTTAGAATGGAAATAGTATCATAGCGTTATACAGTTAGGTCACTAAACACAGGGACCCATCTGACTGTTATCTGATTGGCTGTCCCTAGTAGCATGAATAATTAGCCTGAGAATTTGTCTTGTTTACAAAATTGCAAACAGTAATTATACCCCTACAGTGTCGATGATTAGGGCATTTCTAGATTGCTACTAGGGACTGGCTATTTTGGCAAGCCCTTTGTTTTGCAAAAGAAAGCTAATGATGCTATTCCAGATATGGAATTCAATGGGTTTACCTCAACAGTCACATATTGTAAGTTGCAGATGGGTAGTACATTCGAGAGCCTGCTTATTGTCGTTACTTTACTCTACTCTATCGCAGTTTTGTAATACCCAAGAATTGATAGGTTGTGACCAGAATGCCTGATGATTCCTATGTCCATTTTTTGATTGGTTTTGATATAGTCTACATATATTATTCCTTTTTTGTTTACAGTTATGAATGCCCATACACCAACCGCTCGTACTCTGTAGCCTGTGAATCAGGTACATACAGTCTCGCCGCTCAGGAGGCGTGCACACCTTGCCCAGCTGGTAAATTCTGCCCTGTAACTACACAGGATTTAGAGATAGACTGCCCATCAGGCACATACTCACTGGGTAACCAATCAGAATGCATCAACTGTCCTGCTGGCTGGGAGTGTCCAGACATAGACACTAATAGCAGGTTAGTTTCTCATGATACTAGTATATTGTTGTCTATTTTGAATTGGAAGAATTGGATGAAATCAGATTGGTTTTATGATGTACACACAGAGCATTTGATATTGATACCCTAGTATTTGAGAGATATTCTGGTGAACAGGTTTGAAACTAGTTTTGTTTCTGATTTCAATTATTTTCTTGCATTATCCATATGGCCTCACTTCTGTCTTCTTTATCGTACTTGTAATAGGCGTAGTCTGGTTGATTCAATGCCTATTCATTTCACAGCCAAATTATGCTTGACCAACTTTGTTTTTACGAAATTGCTATAATTTATAACTAACAGCAAATTTGTTGTGAGGTATCATCATTATTGGAAGTAGTTGAGGGTTGGGATGATCAATCTCGGATGCACTTATCTCATTATCGCCATTTCAGTGTTCCCTGTGAGCCTGGTCTGTACTCTTACGGAGGTGCTACAGAGTGTACCGGCTGTCCTGCTGGGTACAGATGTCCTCGAACATACGAAGGGCCAATCAGGTGTGAGCAAGGAGAATATTCCGCAGCTGAGAGTACCAACTGTACCAGCTGTGAATCGGGATACTACTGTAGAGATACACATAGTGAGTGTTATTGGGAATATACTGTAGCTTATTTTTTGTATTTCCCATAGACTTAATAATAATTATTATTAGGTCTATGGTATTTCCCTACCAAATGCTGTGGTTTTTTGGAACTAGGGTGCACCGTTAATCCTGCAATTTTGATTGCTTGGCATGTTAACTGAGTTGATTGCTCCCAATGCGATGAAAAGATATGAATTTCGCATTGTGTGTTATTTTACAAATTTATATTACCTTTATAGTAATATATCATATATAATCTATATTATAGTCGACTCTCGAACGGAGTGCCCAGCTGGGAAGTATTCCCCTCCCCGCTCTCTGTCATGTGATCCATGTGAGGCTGGATTCGTCTGCTCTGTAGCGAGTACCTCGCCCACTCCAATAGATGGTATCTGCCCTCCAGGTTAGTAAGCTAACTGTTAAATTCATCGGGCATCATAGTGTTAGTCCGCCTATACTGAGAGACTCGGGAATTGGTGGTTGAACAAATGAGTAATAGTATTTGTTAGTTGATTGTGAAATGTGGTTGATAATTAAATTTACCATTGACCCTGGGGAGATGTTTGTGACCTAACACTAAGTAAATGTCGGTTTGTTACAAATTTTCACTGTTCCATGCGTGATTGATCGGAGCCTGATAGACAATCTACTGCACGAAATCTTGGAATTTCTATGACTATCATGTCTTATCTGTCAGCTGTCATTTGGGAACATAACTCAATTTGTATCTGTGACTTTGGGCCTATTATAGCGGTATGGCATATGTGGTAAAGATTTGTTTTATGGACTGGTGATAGTTACATATATGATTATATATCACATATTTTTTTACCTGAAAATACATGATGTATAGTCATATGGTTGTCTGTTATGGCTTGTTGTTCCACTTATCAGGTGGTTGGTGCGATGGATTGAATAACAGGCCGTGTAAACCGGGTACATATAATGAGTATCCACAGGCCACAGATATCTCCTACTGTGAAACGTGTCCCGCAGGTATGATACATTAACATTCTGAAATATGCATTATATTATATCATTTTATATTTATATTAATATTATTTATATTTATAATTTATAAATTTTTAATTAGTAGAATTTTATACATTATAATATATTATGAATACAATATAAAACATAACATTATATATTCAGTTGCGCTTAATATTTGATTAGACTTTGTCCTTCATACTTATAGTTAGAAAAATGCTGTAAAACAATACTGCCCTGAGCAAGCAAAACACATTACTTTAGTGAGAAAACCAATTTTTATGCATACTGAACTGTATTGTGATGTTATTATATTATTATATGTATATATTATTATCGTTATGAGCATAATGCACTGTATTCTTTATTTTTAAGGATATTACTGCGCTCTCGCTAACACCACAGATCCGTTTCAGTTCCCGTGTCCTCCTGGATACTACTGCCCTCCTGGTACTACTTCGGATGAAGAGTATGCCTGCAGCGGTGAGTAATAGTACAAACAAGAATCTAAGATTGTGTGATATATTGAGACAATAAATAGATGATGAAAAATTGCCTTTGCCCCAGGCATTCAACAACTGCATATTAAGGCCAGAAGCAAATTGCGTTGTCTTCTTTTCTTTCGCAGCCCAACAAGGTGCTGTTGGGCGGTGAAGAACAGTCTGGGGGGCTCAGACTATGCCCAACCCTATGACTTCTCCAAAGCTAGAAGACTTCCCTTAGCTTGATATATTAACCCAATTACAATATAGAGAAAGATAATCTTATAAATTATAGACAGAAACACAAACATGGTCAAAGGCAGTGTTGGCCTGTAGTCAATACTGCGCGATCAAGGGTTCGATCCTCAGTGGTATCTGTTGGAGCACACTCCTGATTTGACTGTTGCTAGTGCCACCGATTAAATTTCCATGTTTGCAGCTTGCCAAAACCAGGCGAGACCAGGAGAGGCTCATAGAGTTATCAATTTTAAATTCCTTCGTTTTTAACAGCTGGAACTTACCAACCCGTAGAGAATGCGACACATCACTCTGATTGTCTCCCCTGCCCTGCCGGGCTGTGGTGTGACCAGGGAACAGCTACTCCATCAGAGGAGTGTCCCGAGGGATTCTGGTGTCCCCAGGGAACTGAGAGAGGCACACAGAACCCATGTCCAATAGGAACTTATAGTCTAACCAGAAATCTGACAGGTGAGTAACAGGTGCTCCCTGTGAAATGGAAATTCCTGATGATGTTGCATCTTGGGAGTGCTCCTGACAGTGCGTCATTCCAATGATTTGACAGGTGGTTGGCAGTTGCAATGTGTCTAATATTCACTTATGTCGAATCATTACCAATCATTCAAGTCCCCTGTAGTTGCTGTTGCGGTGCTATGAGTCTCGTTGAAATTGAATTAAATTAGATACTGATTAGATAACTGTTTTATGTACCTATTTTGAAGTTATCCTCTATTAGAAAAGTTAAGGGAGTATAACTCCGATAGGAGCCAACTCCTTTACAATAAGATTCGATTAAAAATCAGGGAGGGTTCAGCTGTTGCCAAGTTCTGCGTATATCAGCTTTTTTGTTGTATATTAGTGATACATGGTAGGTTTTGCTCAACGGTAACTCTACCAAAATCATTTCCATGAATTCGACTCATTTGTAAAAAGATTTCCAACAAAAATTAAGTTTCCATAAAACATTATTATGCAATCACACTTATATATAATTTTTCAGATCCATCTCAGTGTTTAGAGTGCCCATGTGGACATTACTGCCCGTACTCTGATCCTGACAATCCCTCGACATTCCCCATACCGTGTCGGATGGGTACATACAATCCTAACAACAAGACTGGATCACCTCTTAACTGTAAAATCTGCTCAGCTAGATATTACTGCCCTGAGGTCGGACAGTGTGAAGTTAAACAGAACGATACCTGCCTGGAAGGTGAGTTGATATAGCACAAACTAGCTATGATGTAGCTAAACATGGTCACCTATAAGCACATATTGATCTAGTTATGTCACTTTGATGTAAAAGTGTCAAGTCGTTTGTCTCAAGTCCCCAACTCTGATCTGACCTGGTCTGACCCAGTCAGGTCTGGTTGAAAGAAGCTAGCTTAGTGACCATATAACTAAATTTTGTATCATCAAAATTTGGCCACCCTTGAGAGCAGAAAACTCTCGTACAACACTTTTTGATAAGTAATCTCAATGCAAGATAGTCAGTTTGTTGGTCCGTCAAACCAAACTAATATCACGACCCTCACTGAAACCCAAATATTGCAGAGGGGTGGCACTAAATATGGCTTAGTTGCTGCTTAGCGCAGCTTTCTGTTGCTTTTAAATCCCTGTATCAGGGAAAACATCATCAATTTAATTTATATACTCTTAGGTTATGTATGTATGTTTGTATATATGATATGTAATATAATATATATTAATTTTTTCTCTATAGGATATTTCTGCCCGAACGGTACGATAGCTAACGATCAGTATCCCTGTCCAGCTGGTACATTTACTAACAGGACTGATTTAGCCTCGGCTGATGAGTGTGATCCCTGTCCTCTGGGGTACTACTGCAGGTATACTAACTACTCTATAATGAGATTGTGTATATATTTTTTTAAGTCTAAGAATCTTTCCTTTATATTTATACAGGCTGGCTGTTACTATGGAAACATCATGAGCGTCCAGAATTAAAATGTTGAAAAATTCATTGTCATGTAGATAGGTAAAAGGGATTCTAATAATAGAGGGACACTGAAGAATGGATTTGTTGAACATCGTAAAGCCAGCTAAGCATATTTGTTGATCTTAAATGATTATGCTGCGACAGATGTTTCAAACACCAATTGTATTATATATAGGATGTTATACTTATTTAAATTTTGTCAGATTAAAATATTTTATCATGTCGCTTCTTTTTCTCTGGCAGTTACGGCACATCAGGAATGGACACAGAGAACGGACCACAGCCATGTAAGCCTGGGTACTACTGTCCCCTACAGACGCCCCGACTCGACGCGTATCCCTGTCCCTCAGGAACTTACTCTAACAGGAGTGATTTATATGAAGCCAGCATGTGTGATATTTGTGACGCTGGATATTACTGTGTCGGTAAGTCAATAGTATATAATATCAAACTTTTCTTTCATAATGAGTAGCCTGGTAACTATTCAGATCTTTTCTAATATTGACTTGATGTGCTAGCACAGCTACGCTTAAGTCAACCAATGTTTGAGTGTTAGGCTTGATTTATATGCATGCATTCACAAATTGCCAACCATGCCAAATGTAGACACCTAGGTTTGACGTGCTGTTTCAGTTCATCAGTACCAAACATAGTTTATGTTGTGGCTATATTGGACTTTGTGGTTGTAACAGGGAGGGTGGTATATACCACCCTCCCACACTCCCTGGTTGTAAGAAAGTTGAAATAAATATTCTGACCATTAAGAAGTTGTCCTCTATTACAAAAGTTAAGAGGAGACAACTTTGAGAAAAACAACTCCAAAATATGTGACTATTATTTCTTGTTGTGTTTGTCTGTCATGATGTCGACTGAGTTTTCACATCAACATTGAAGCATAATGTGAGCATATTTTGCAACTTCCATAAATTTGTGAGAAGAATTAAGCCTTTTAAATCCTAATTATTGAGCAGTTGAATAAACTTTCACTATTAGCAAATCTTCAAAACATCTCAATTACCAATGGGTTGTCACAACTATACGTAGCAGATACATAAGTTAAATTTCACTTACCAATCATATATAACCTCTCTCATATTACAGGTGGTAAGACAGCACCTGATGATGAGTGCCCACCCGGACATTACTGTCCTGCCGGTACACGTAACGAGTATCAGTATCAGTGTGCAAACGGTACATGGAACCCACACTATGGTCAGGACGAACAGGATGACTGCTACGACTGCTTACTCGGTATGTACTGTGTCCTGTGTACCAAACTAAGATAGGATAGTATAGGCTTTATATCTTTCTCCATATATCAGAAAGTTTGATGCCCTGGAGTGGAAATAATTGTAAATAATCTGTTACAATATAGAAATAAATTGAAAAGAAAAATTGAACTGGAGCTCTACATTAGTATTAGCCTTTGTGTTGAAGAGGGAGGTTGTATGATAACGGGTGGTGCGATTGTACCACATGTTTAAGTTGCTCACACGTTTGATAAAGGCTGTCGGTTGCGCTCTCGGTTTGTTGCCCGGTCAACAGTCTTTGCCACTAGTATACCTCAAATTTCACTTCATCAAGTTGAAGGATGGGTGAACGCTGTGGTATATGATTGGGTTAATGGTATCTTATCAACTGTGCTAAACATGCCTGAGTTTGCTGCTACTCTTGAGATAACAAAAATATCAAAAACATATATTCCCATAATGCAACATTTATCCGGAAATCTTATTAAGAATAAAGGTTTTCCTGGTGCCTTTAGAGCATTGCATTATGGGACAATCGTCTGCATGTTGATCAGTTCTTCTTCTTTCACAACAATATTTAAAGGCAACATTCAGAGTTTGCTTGCTCTTATTATTTACAGGGAGTTACTGTGAGTTTGGTTTTGTTGAGCCAATCGAATGCCCTCTAGGGAAGTATATGCCCTGGGGAATGAACACAACTATAGTAGCTGATGCTAATCACTCAGTGGTCACAGTGACAGATCATTACCTGGCTGGCAGCGGAGATCCGGCTAAGAGACAGTTTGAGTGTCTAGATTGTCCAGGAGGGTAAGTTTGGGTAATTATTAGGGATTATACAGTAGAAAGTCTTAGTAGGGATTATACAAAAGTAAGTTGGCTCAGTTAGTAGGGATTATACAGTAATTAGTGGTTAGTGGAAATCATACGCTAGTATGTCTGCTCAGTTAGTAGGGATCATACAGTAATAAGTCTGTGCCCTAAACTTTGATCATACAATATAATAGTTATGTGATGTAAGAAAATATAATATACTATTATATATTTTTATGGTCTGTTCAGACTGCATCTGATATGATGTATAAACTCATGTAGCCTTAGTGTCTTCACAAGGAATTCAGCATGCCCACCCGATGTCGAAGCCAATATTGAGGGGTGGTTACACTTTAGGTGCTAAGGTTGTGTTGAATATACCTATCAAATATCCACATACTAATAGGGTGATCTGTGGGTTAGTGTAAATATCCTTGAGGAGCAAATATAAGTTAAGTTAAGTTAAGTTAAGTTAAGTTAAGTTAAGTTAGCAAGTCTTGGATGTTGGCTAACACCGATT
Source organism: Membranipora membranacea (assembly GCA_914767715.1). Taxonomy (NCBI): domain Eukaryota; kingdom Metazoa; phylum Bryozoa; class Gymnolaemata; order Cheilostomatida; family Membraniporidae; genus Membranipora; species Membranipora membranacea. Next base: position 5,512,496 of record OU612071.1, on the reverse strand, counting down.
TTCCTTAGCTCAGGTGGGTGTTTATGGCCAACAATTATAATGGCATACTAATTCAGAATACAGTTACCATCATTTTTTTATTTTTTTTGGATTTTACAATACAACTCTTTTGTCATTACAGATATTTCTGCCTGGCTAAGACATATGAACCCGAGCCATGTGGTGAGGGTTACTTCAGTGATGATGCCCAGTATCAGTGTGAACCATGTAGAATTGGGTAAGCTAACCAACTTTAAAGTGTATTTATTAACATTGGAAGGAGTTACCTCAGCTTAAAAAATTTATAAACATGGCAGCTCCAATTCAATTCATTACTCTACATAGTTCTGCATGATGGGTGATCTTGCATTGTCTAAGATTCAATCTGTATGATGATATTCTGGTGCTATCTAGTGTCTATATAACTTACAGTTTTTAAATGACTTGAAAGAGGTTAACTGAATCAGGTAGAAGGCATAATGTCTAAAGATGGTGCTGTGCAATGGTTTAAAAAATCCAGTCAATAGATTAAATCAAACCATAATCAAGGACTTTCTAACTAAATGATACTCCAACCATATAAGTAGATCCTTCATTTTGTGAATCTCATGATTAATTTCAGACATTATTGTGATAACTCGACGACTAGTAAGGATATGATGTTGACAGATAAACGCTGCCCGGCCGGTCTCTTCTGTGTGGAGGGACTAGACTATGTCTACAACTCACAAAACTGTACTGAGGGAAAATACTGTGATGAAGGTGTGTATATATATTATTAAATTGAGAGTTATTGCGATAAACATTGTGAATCGTGCATTCTGACGACAATCAGGCAGAAACGATGCTGGGACAAGTGATATACATTTATTTAATTCCACTAGTGAAAATATGCCTTAGTTTTGCTTCCAAATGGGATAATAATTGTTGTTTATGCATCATGTTTGAAGGTACATAAAAAATTGTGTAGTTACCCTACTATTTTGGAGTTGTGCGCCTACATAAAACGAAGAGACAACTCCTAACTGATGAGTAAACCTATCCATTTTTTGTGGATTGTTGCACTCAAGCAGATTTTTATTCCTGTTCTTTTAAATGGTGATAACTTCCAACCTGATAGTTTTGTAGCACTTAACAAACATTTTAAAGAAAACAATACACTGCCTAATAATCATATTGTATATGTCCACTGTTGAGCTAAATTGACAGATTGCCGAATTTTTGCAGCCACTACTGAAGAGATAAACTGTCCAGTAGGAACAATCAGAGAAGAAGTGGGAGGAGCTTCCATCTTAGACTGTGTACCATGTCCTGCTGGTGATTACTGTCTGGAGGGGGTGTCATCTACCTCAGGCGGTTGTGATCCTGGCTACTATTGTCCTAGTCCTATAATTAACCCTTATGGAGACTCACCACCTAACATTGGATCGTATGGCCCCAGACAGGTAACGCTGATATAGATAGGGTCTCATGAATGAAATGCAAAACTATCTGCATAGTTATCTATTAAAGTTGAGTCTAATTATGACATTGTGATCTAATATTCTTGTGTAAAAGGCAAGCTAGTTATGTAGGTGCATGTAGGAGTGACAGCATCAAAATTGGCTCTACTACTCGGTACTTCCTGTTTGTTTTTGCCTTTGTTACGGAGTAGAGGTAGACCAAGTTAGATCCAATTTGCCTGCATTCGGAATGCTTCCTCCATTGGTCAGCTGCAGCTTATCAGTAGAAGGGGAGCTAACCCGAAGGCAATCACACGAGATCCAATTTGATATAGGGTACAGCATGCCTGCCCTGTCAAGCATCTAGCTACCAGGAAACTTAGGCTAAACAAACTCGAGATGGGGTCAAATAGTTCATTTAATTCTACTTTTTAGCAACCCTGCCTGCCCGGTACATACGCCACGGACACTCGTACACCTAACGCTACGAGCTGCCCTCTCTGTCCTGCGGGGTCCTACTGTACTGAGGCTACCGTTAACCCTGCAGACTGCCCCAGAGGATCGTACTGTGTGGAGGCAGTGTGGAAACCTGAACCTTGTCCCATCGGTACCTACGGAAACGCTACAAGTAAGTCAGAGATTTATTTCCATAATTGCATTAATGGGGTGATATCCTGATTGAGCCTTGGTGAATTCTAACTCAAACCAAGAAGTAACAGGGGTTCTGTTACTTCCTGGTCAAACCCTGGAGACTAGTGAGGCCCATTATTTTGATGACTTTCCGCTAAGAAGGAAGCTATTGTCTCTGAGCTTGAATAGTAGATTTGGATAATGTTTAACCCCTCATAATTTGAACAAGATTGGAACACCATAGCTATGGAACATTGGTTATGGTATCCCAGAAACAAGGACTTTAGAAGTTGTGTTATCGCTTCCATAATAATTATTGTGATTTATTTGGAAGTTGCCTCCCTTATTTATCATAATTATGGCTTACCAGCTCTTGTTTTCATTTTGTTTTCAGACTTAGAGCATGTAGATAACTGTACACAATGTGACAGAGGTAAATACTGTGATACACCAGGACTGCTAGATATCAGAGGACCATGTGATGCTGGATACCTGTGTCACAGCGGGGCGTACACCTCCGGCCCGCTAGATGGTGTAACTGGTGAGAAAGAGCTAGAAAATTTGTGAATTTAATTTTGTATCGATGTATGCTCAGTTCAATGACTCTACATTTGAAAAAACTTAAAACAGTTGTTGGGAATCCTTAGATCAATTTTCCCTGCTTTCGGAATTAATCCCCTCCGATGATAAGCAAACTTGATCAAGGGAATCGTCAATCTGAGCGTATCGGTCTGTTGTGAAAATTTAAGAGGCAGATATTGTAATGCCGGTGTCTGCATACTTTCTCTGCTCAGTTTTGTTGTTGAAACTTGAAGAATTCATCATCATCATTGTAATTCATTTTCACACTCATTCTTAATTTAGGTTATTCACATACTCAAATGTTGTGATACCCATCTCATGGTTTATTTGAATGTTTCAAGGTGAGACGTGCCCTGCTGGAGGTTACTGTCTCTCTGGTTCCTGGTTTGCTAAGCCCTGCCCTCTCGGTACATTCTCTAACTTCACTGGAGCTGTAAACGACGCTGACTGTGAAGAGTGCTGGGCAGGATACTACTGTAGGGTAAGTTTTCCATACTGGGATCCCATCGTTCATAAAGGTTTTCTCAAAAGTTTTCTAAATTGTTCTGCTTTACGTGATGCAGACTTACAATGGTCTTACCCAAGCACCCCAGTGCTTTCTGATAAAAACCTACTGATTATGTGAAGTTTTTTATGCGCTTGTAAATGTGGTTGATGGCTGTATTAAACTTGATGGCTTTCAGTATTTTGAAATATTTGCATACACTGGTATGTTGCTATTGTTTTTGCATTGTATGTTCTTATGATATTTGCATAATAAAGCTTACCTTTCATTTACTGAGCAGTTTATTGTGTTTATATCAATAATAGGGAGATCCTGGTGAGTTAGCCGGTGGAGAACCTAATGGTAAATGTTGGGGTGGGTACTACTGTCCCGCAGGAAGTGACCAGCCAGACTTCACAATAACAGATCCAGGCTACTATGCTCCTAATGGCTCCTCTGTACAAACAGAGTGTGAACAGGTATGACTATTAATAACTTGTTAGGGTTTGTCTCCCTTGGATATTTGTAGTTATTGTACAAAAGTATGGTGCAATGGCCCTGCACAAGTCGATTTTGGTTTGGAAGGAACTTCAGCCATTCTGCAGTCTTTATCATCATATATAGCTCAGTCAGAGACTTCCCTATTTTGCGAGTTTCCTTTTTATGGAAATTCAGATCTTCGCACCCTGAGAGTCTTTCCAACATTTCAAATTGCTTGAAAACTTGCATTGCATCGTCATAGCGTTATGGAGATGGTATTCCCAATCCCTAAAACCTTGGGCATTAGGTTCAAATACAAGCACTTATGTATAAAAAGGCTCCATACACCAACTCACATCAACTGCCATATTTTCAGGGTACATACGCTCCCAATCATGGTATGGCGGAATGTTTAGACTGTGGTCTAGGATATTACTGCCCTGATAAGGGTATGGATTATAGAATAGTCTGCCCAGCTGGTCATTTCTGTGATGAAGAACAAGGAACCTTCTATACTGTCTGCCAAACAGGAACCTACACTAATCAGTAAGTTAGAGAAGATAACACTCAATAGGGATAATAACTCCTGATAAGTATTTGCCACTGCTATTCAGGAATTCCGTTAGGGGAGGTAACTCCTTGTCAAAATAGCATGATGAAAGTTGCTCCAATATGTATGATGTATGCAGAGTATTCCACCTTACGACTCTCTGGAAATTCTATTGAAATCAGATCCATGATAACAATACGGTTAGTTAACAAGAAATTCCTGGTTAAAGTCTTGTTGTGGTGAGGTACTACTACGATGCTCTACTGGAGCTGTATGAGAATTGAGCTGCATACGCCATTACAGATTTCACCCTGGATGGCATGTGTGTTATTCTCACACTCTATTTTCACAGAACTGGTAACACAAATATAACAGATTGTCTGCTCTGTCCCACTGGTCAGTACTGTGAATCTACAGGTGCTCTCGAACCATCAGGTAAGTTAGCTCATATAAAGTAAAAGCTATTAGTTATAAAGTATGCAGTCTTATGTGTGGTTGAACCTAGCTATATCATGGGGATATGGTGTTGATCAGTGTATAAGGGGCATCATTTGATTGTGCAGCTCTGGAGTTTGAATTTGAAGGATCGCATTTGAAGTGAGATATAAATAACATTGTATGATTTAATATGATTGATTCTAACAATGTCCATCGCTTGTTTGATAGTTTTCAGACGGTAAGTTAGCTGGAGTGTGTGTAGACAGGCGCTAAGAAAGTGAATTGTGTGGCAAAAAACATTTATTACAATTATTACACTCTCATGCAATCAAAAGCTAATTGCAAATATAGGCATTCAGAACCAATTCATTCATGGTGATAACTCACGAATAATGCAAAGAAAATGCAGAATGAATGACAGGAAATTGTAGTGATAATTTTGATGTGTATGCAAGTTGACAGCACATATATCATCTTCATAACAGGGGACTGCAGAGCGGGACACATATGCTGGGGTGAGGCTATATTAGATGACCCAGTATTCAACGATGACCCCGGACCGGACGAATATGGTAACAACAAAACTCTGGTACTTTTCGGGGATGTATGCGCAGCAGGTAAATAAGAGAAAGGGTGAATTTATGAGGTTTTCTCTGATTGGCTGGAGCGTAAGATAAAGTTGAATGTGATTGGCTGATTTTGTTTATGTGTTGCCATGGTAGCGGAGAATAAGGTGTCAAAAATTCTTATATAGTGACTACATATGACTAAAGTGACTAAATGTTTTATGTCCTTACATGACTGGCTCATTCAGATTATAGCGCTGACACTTGCCCACATGATAGACCAAAGTTTGGAGAATAATATGATGTTATACAAGAAAATGTCCACGCCAGTAATGCTTTAAACCTGTCTAGATAAAAGATTTTGAAATATTTTTGCTTAGCTGCACAGGAAAGACTTTTGACCTTCTACACATAAATGTCCTTCGGGGGTATAACACTCTTGTTCAATGAGTCAAAACTATTACCCTCGTTTCACATCCCACTCCTAGCCTCATGACTGCTCTTCATTCATCTAAGTTTGGAGGGCGTCAACTAGGTTGATGAAGAAAAATAAACAACTTAGCAGCTCCACCAGACAAGATACTGACACCTTCATGGTGAGCTCACTTTCTGCTCCTTACACTTGAATTACAAATAAGTGCTCTTTGTTACACAGGACACTACTGCCCTCAGGGCACCTCCTCTATGGTGCCATGTGGTATGGGTACATATCTCCCTCTGACAGGGGGGGCCTCTGCTGATGACTGTGTGTCATGTGACCCTGGTAAATTCTGTAACGACACCGGACTGACAGCTCCAGGTTAGTGCTTGTTTCCAGCGGATAGCACTGATATAGTTATCTACTGGCTGAATTGAACATAAACTGTTATGAACTTTGAAGTTGCGATTGAAATCAAAACGTTGTATCGTGTAATAGTTACAGCCATTGTGGGATGTGCAATATCAATAGTCTAGGGTAAGGGCTCGATATCAGGAGCAAAACCTTGTTGTCAATGTTGCAAAGTTGCCTGTCAGTCGATGAGTTGCGGTAAACGGAATTGTAAATGTGATGGCAAGCATATAAATGATATGACTTGATAAAGCAGCGTTTATTGAACATGGCTGTTAGAGAAGTTTGTCCTACCTATGTAGCAATGTAAAACTCTATGTGTTACATATAAATAAACATGATTAACACATACATGCAGGAAATCATAGTACCTACAGTTATGGTAAGATACATATGTCTGTGTTACTTCTTATTCCACTTGAGCCTTGTCATGTGGAATGCTGGTGTAAAGACCACCAGTTATCAGCGTGTCCAGGCTAATTCCACTGCATGATGGTGATAAAGCTTGAGGTAGTTGCCTCTCAGCTGAAGGGATAGATAATACTCTGATGTTTGAATGTGAGGTTATTGACGGGGGGGGGGGAGTTTGAACTGATGAAGGGAAATTAGGAATTAGAATGCAAAATGTATTTGCTTTTTGTGAAGTGAGGAAAATGTACAACATCACAACAAGGGTTTGTCTTGTGGAACCCTTTGTTATTAAAAGCAGTGTATAAGCTGCCTCTTATGCATGTATACCTCACCTGCTGTTCTCCTGAGTGAGATTTAGCTAAAAACTTCATAAAAAATAGTATACATTAGTCAGTGAAACTAGCTATCATATACCGAATTCTTTGCGTGATATACAGTATATTGATGAATACCATAGTTTTTAGTCCTTAGTCTTCGAGCATCACCTGCATGCAATATGGGAATGAAAGTTATTTTACCACAATAAAATTTTGTTTGCTAACCTATGGGTTGGAAAAGAATGGTTTCACTGTTTCCAACATATTTCTGATATTTACCGTACAAATATACAGCTGTAACATGCTCTAAAAAGGCTGAGGTCTGAGTAAGTCTGAGGTTGACGTAATGTTGCTTTGTATTACAGTTGCCGACTGCGCTGAAGGCTTTTACTGTACAGGTGGATCATTTACCGATGAGCCATTTGAGAACAGTACGGGAGGTGGGGATATATGCCCCCGATTCCATTACTGTCCACAAGGTAAGAAACCCAAGCTATTTGAAGTTACGATAACTTAATGTAATAAAAGTTTTGGCAAGTGAATAAAGAGGGAAGGCTATTTTCTTTAACAATTCAAGAAATCCAATAAACCAGGAAAACAGAATCTGTTGCAAAATGTTATGGTCTTCAAATGCAAACGCTTCTTGTACAGAGCGCATGAAAAGCAAAGATCTGTCTTAAAAGTAGTAAGGATCAAAGAGAATGAATATTGGGACTCTTCTTCATGCATTTCAATGCTCAACTGCTTATCTCTTCTACCTTTCTAGGGTCTGAGATTCCTGTAGCCTGTGGTATCGGTTACTACGCTAACAATACAGGGCAGTCAGAGTGTGATCTCTGCCCTCAAGGATGGATGTGTTACGCCAAATCTGAACCGCAAATATGTCCACAGGGTATGTGGTCTGGTTATTGACCTTGAATTGGCCTTGAACTGACCTTGCTGTATTACTTATAATTTCAAACTCACTAATACAACGCTTTCAGGTTGAAGAAGCCAACTTAACCAAATTTTCTGCGGTCAGGATACACATTAACCTTGGCCTAATACCACTTAATGAGACTTAGACAAATTGGCCGGTTATCAGAACCATCTTTAATATTCTGAGAGATATGCCCCATAATATGCCATATAATATGAATTAAACAGAAGAAAAGAGATACCATAATATTCAAATTAAATTTTCTAAATCTACAAATGTGAGATAGAAAGAGGGTCATTGTTATTTCTTTGTTTTTAATTGTTTAGGTTACTACTGTGTAGCGAGTACACTTGCCACACTATTACTGAGACCAGAGCCATGCCCTGTAGGAAGGTACGGAGATCGTCAGGGACTTACCTCTGAGGATGAGTGTGAGGATTGTGATGAGGGAGCTTACTGCGCTACAGAAGGTGAGATTGTGATGAAGAGATGCATCGTTTTAGGGCATACTCAAAAGAATTTCTTCTGAAAGAAATCTATTCAGGTCTTGGGGTCTTTAGATCAGCCAAATAATAACATGAAAAAGCCTAATTGAAGAAAACTGAGGGGAAAACTCTTTCACTGAAACGCTTTGATCAGGTGATCACATTATAAAGGGTTGGATTTTGTATGAAGGTCATGTGACCCTTTTGGTGGGAATCATATAACAAAGTTACGAGTTATAACAAAGTTAGTAGATGATAGAGACTAGCCTCGAAGTGTGATAAAGAGATTTATTTATTTTGATGGGGCAACGTTTAGAGTGGGTGTAAAGTCTAAGCCAAGATTTGAAGTCTGATTGTCCACCAAGCAGCCCATTTTCAGTCAACTTATTGACTAATGTAACATCTGCTTATGTGACAGAACTATAATGGCGACCGCTCCATGCTTTTAAGTTACAGCAAACAAATTCATCTACAATTCAGCCCATTCCGTGAAGGAGGCACTGCAAAATGGACACTGCCAGCGACATCTAGACATTTAATTAACCATTTTTGATTATTGTCAGATGAATGATTGTTTTGGTATCATATTAAAGGTCAGCCTAATTAAGAGCACCATGGGATCCTTTTGAATAACCTATGGACACAGTTGAAACCATAAGCTGTATTAAAATGTAAATTTTTTTTCAACTTTTCTCAACCACTAAGGTTGTCCCCTCCTTATTGCTATATAACATATTAAAATGATGAGAGCACAACCTTAGTGCTTGGGAAAAGTTGAGAATTATTGTCAGATGAATGATTGTTTTATGTTGTACTTTGCAGGACTCACTAATGTGACAGGACTGATAGCTGCTGGGTACTTTGCCATTAAAGGAGAGCATGAAACGGCTACACCATTCTTTGACTACAAAGATGATGAAGGAGTCTGCTGGAAGGGCCACTACTGCGAAGAGGGAACATCTATACCAGTACCTTGTCCTGTTGGTACATACAGGTAAGTCACATCATAAGGCAAACATTACCGGGGGCAGGCATTACCAGGGGCAAACAGTACCAGGGGCAAACAGTACCAGGGATATACATTACCATGATGTATATGTTGCCAAGGACATACACTCCCAGATCAACTCTAGCTCATCCTTATGTCAACCTCTGACTAAACTTAGATCAACTGAGATCCATCATAGAGCAAACTTAAATCAACCTTAGATCCACTTGATATCATCCTTACATCAACCTTAGATCAACCTCAGATCAAGCGTTAACAGAAAATTAATTCATTCTCAATTTTATAGGAGTGCAGTACAAGGACAATCCTTATTGGGCTGTACAGCCTGTGATCCAGGATATTACTGTCCCGACACTAACATGACAGATACGGGCACACAACAGTGTGACGAAGGATTCTACTGTATACAGGGTTCTATGGAGGCTGCACCTGTCAATGAAACCTGGGGATCGGAATGTCCGAGAGGTAAGTCAATAGATGTGCTCTGAGCAGGTCTCAGTATATGTGATCCCCAAATGCATCAATCTGATTGGAGCTTACTCACTGACAATTTCACCAGAAATGCCTATGAAGGTTCAACTGAGGCCAGTTGATCTGATTGCTGTGTGCTACCCCTGGTGTCAGTCTCAGTGATTAAAGTGTGATGCAAATGCTGGCCTAAGAGCAACAACTGATTTACCTAGGCTGTCAATTGCACCGTTCATGCATCGGATGCTCTATCATCAAAGCCATTAATCTTGTACCACAGGTCATTACTGCCCTCTGGGTTCCTCTACACCCACCCCATGTGATGCTGGTACTTATGCTAATGAGACCAGATGGTCAGCCTGTGAGGATTGTCCTGCTGGGTACTACTGTCCTCATACTACAGACTATCCGGAGGAGTGTCCTAGTGGTGAGTGGAGAATGATTTATCTTATTGTTTGAGGTTTTCTAGAAGTTTATATTAAAGGTAAATTAAAAATAACTTGTAGTTTGGGAAATATATAGTCATATAATTTGAGCCTAGCTTTTTATTAGAGTTTTCTCCTGTTTGACCGGTACTGATAAATCGATATTAGTTTTATTTGTTTTTTGTTTAGATTATTTGTCAATTTAATAACAATAATAAAGGTTTTTTATTCATTATTATCAAACTGATAATTGTCATTAATGTTATTATTAAAATTTGGAATCACTTGATATCAATTTGCAGAATGTTGCAAGATTAGAGTAGAAAGAGTTGAGCAATTTACACTTAATGCTGCTTTTAACAAAGTCTGTTGGTTTATTTTAGGATACTACTGCCCAGCATTGTCGACGGAGGCGTATGCCAAGCCTTGCCCTGTTGGTACCTATAGTAACATTACAAGAAGGAGTATACTGGCATCATGTCTTGACTGCCCTGCAGGGTGAGTCATGAGCAGACTGGTAGCATGTAGAACGGGCCAGTATGACCAAACAGCCTGAAAGGCTACTGGGCAAACCCTCTTAATGCCCAAACGTATTTTTGACAATGTTGATGAGTGATTGCCCACAGGTTGTGCAGCCTCAAAGATACTTTGCCTGAGTTGCTTATTAATAACCATGATGCATCTGACTGTCTGATAGCCAGTCCACTTATTCTTCATTTAGTTGAAGGCTGCACTTTGTAAACTAGATGTTGAGAATTTTGGCTCAGTTCTGCTATTGAACAACATCTGCTCATTCACAGCATAATTGAAAGCTCATTATCAGTGGGTGCCAAATTCTAAAGTGCATCTTGAACAACATTGCGCCATTTTATATACAATTTTCATATATGTCAGCAAGGTCGAGTGGTGTAATGGTTATCACATCTGCTTAACACGCAGAAGGTCACGGGTTCGAAACCCGTCTTGACCTGCTACAGTTTTGTCCTCTGGTGACCCGGAATCCTCGCACTGGGATTAAAGTCTACCCATGGACCTAAGCGTTATATAGTGAGGCAGCTTCATTTGATAAAGTTGAGTCAGATTTACATGGTAAACAATTTCAATGCTCTACTTGGCATGAATGCAGAGAATGAGAGTTATCTTCCCTCATGGGAGGAACATCAATAATTCATGCAAAGTAGAGCATTGAACCTTTTTACCATGGAAATCTGTCTCAACTTTATCATAAGTAACTGTCTGACTTTAACATGCTTTGATCTTCGATGGGCTTTTAACAAACATAATAACGTTTCCTTGCCTTCTTTGTAGAATGTATTGCGATGGAGAAGGTAACTCTAACCCTACAGGTGATTGTTATGAAGGTTGGTACTGTGCGGGGGAGTCGGACACCCCCACACCAGCTGATGGGTCCACTGACGCTGACGGTAACTCTATAGGTGGACAATGTGAACCTGGTTACTACTGTCCGCAAGCCAGTGTCCAAATGGTTAGTTAACAGGACACGTCAGAAAAGTGTCATCTTTGTGGTCATTCATTCTGACAGCGCCTTCAGCTGAATCTTGGAGGTTTAATCTGCTTGTGGAATCTCAGAGTGCAGAGAATTTTGTATGATGTTGAATAATTAGCTTACAAACCTCAGGTCATCGTTATGTAAAAAATTGCAAACTTGTACCCAACTCGGTCTAGAAAGAGAGCGGACACCCAAAAACCGGACCCAGTCCTGATTTTTGGAACCCGTTCCAGCCTTACTCCAGACAATTGATGGTGTTACTACAAATGAGGAATTGAGAAGATATTGATACACCAAAAAACCCCATAAATATAATTATTTACAGTTGTTTGACCACATCCATCAATGCTGTTATATTTATGTTTGATAGTATGATTGATTAATTGATTTATTATCTATCACAAACACTAAAGGTTGCGAGAAAAGTAAGCATATACTTTGTCATAAAGAGAGCTTGCTACTAGAGTATGGAACTTGCATTTAAAAAAAATCTCGTTGATCATGATACACATTTGTCTCAAGAAACAGTCTTTGCCCCATGAGCTGTGGTACTTAAAATGTTTTAAGACAGCCAGGAGGGCATTGTTCTAGAAAATCGTGTATGATGTGATCTTCATCAGCAAAACAAGAGATATAACTTTTCTTATTATAGATTGAGTGTACACCAGGACAGTTCTGTGCTGCCTCGGGACTGGCAGCACCTAATGGTACATGTGATGCCGGATATTACTGTGAGCTGGCATCAGCTAGCTCTACACCCACTGACGGAACTACAGGTACGTTGTTGGTAGAGGGGTGTTTTATTATAGATAAAACGGTATCCAAAATTCAATTTTCTTGTATAGACTGTATTTTCTGAGCTAAAATTTTAACCTTTTTGCGGAGTTGTCTTCTCTCCAATAGGTTGCAGTTTAGTACATACAGCATAAGAATTGCTTCATATGAAAAACGCAGAAAACTCTCTATTCCAGTGAGATTAGGTAAATGAATTTAATTTGAGATCGACCCTTACTCCCTGAGAAGTTACATTTTCATGATGATGTTACCATACCCTAGCCACAATATCCTGGAATATCGTCGGTCACTAATTGGCTATCACTGCTCAAGTACACCAAGATGTTTGACTATTTCAATGACCCTCTATTTTCGGGAAGAGACTTTCAGGCTCGAAAATGCTACAATATATGAAATTGATGTAACTAATGTATTTTGCCTCATTTCCTCTGACCAGGTGACGCCTGCCCAGCCGGACAGTACTGTGAAGCCGGTAGTTTCTCTGGTGCTAACTGTCCCCCAGGAACCTTCGCTAACTTCACTGGAGCTACTGAACTATCAGAATGCTTCACCTGTACACCAGGGCAATACTGCCAGGGGTAAGTGAATTTGTAGAAATAGAAGTCACCCCTTGTACAGGGGTGTGCTAAGTACATGTGATGATTCTTATTCTATAAGCACATTGATTGGGTTTAGAAGTAGCCATCACAAGAATGCTGTGGTAGAATAAACAAGTTCTCAAGTCAAAATTCTTTCATCTGGTAGCTGGAAGATTCTTTCTTTCAATTTGCACAAACTGGAACTTAGCTTGTGCTATTAAAAGTCACTGGCCACTATTTAATGTTGTCGTGTTATTCATATGAGGAGATAATTGTCAATGTTATGTTACCATTTATAGATATGGTAATGTGTACCCAGATGGTGATTGTTCAGCTGGATATTATTGTCCAGGAGGAGATAACACTACAACACCTACAGATACTATCTGTCCTCAAGGTTTGTATACTCGTGGTTAAGGGATTGAAGCGATTGTGAAAGGATCAGTATTTTGCTGGCATGCTATAGTTCTCAGTCTTACTGAGCATAGTGGTCTAGGTTCATAAAAGCCTGTGGCCCATTTTGATCATGTTTTCACTCAATGTTGAGATGAGAAGGTACTATTTTACATACTAACATGAAAATATTATCTTTTCAGTACCTTCTTTGTGTGCACTTTGATTGAAAAAACTTGATTTCATTACAGATTTTACATGTCTGAACCACAGCCAGCCCTTAAAAGCGTTCGGGATGGCGATCGCGGTCGTTAAGGGGGTGGGTCGGAAGCTAGGAAACTCCGTTTTTGCAATTTATCACTTTTTTAACTATAGCACCTGTTTACAGCACTTTTGCCTCATCTCACAGAGTTCTAACCCTGTTTTTCAGATTCCTCATACCTTAAAACATACATGTAAGTTGTCACATCAATAAAATAACATAAATGTGCAGACTTATTAATGGTTGTCTTCTCCTATGTCTGGACATTCTCAGACACGGCACTTTTCGGAGGCTCGAAAATGATTCATGTCAATTAAGGCTCGCTATAAATGGTCCTTAGGCTATGTTATATGTTGTGATAAGAGATTGTCCCCTTTTTTCCCTATATTTTCCCATACTAATTAAATAGTTGTCTTCCAATGACAATAAAATCTGACCAAAACGATAACTCCTAATAAAATATAACGAGTCTTATTCATTTTAAACAAGCTAGCAGTCTCCGAAAAGTGCCGTGTCTGAGAATGTCCAGACATAGGGGAAGACAACCATTAATAAGTCTGCACATTTATGTTATTTTATTGATGTGACAACACAGATGTATGTTTTAAGGTATGAGGAATCTGAAAAACAGGGTTAGAACTCTGTGAGATGAGGCAAAAGTGCTGTAAACAGGTGCTAAAGTTGAAAAAGTGATAAATTGCTAAAAACGGAGTTTCCTAGCTTCCCACCCACCCCCTTAACGACCGCCTACGGCCGCGATCGCCATCCCGAAAGCTTTAAGGGCTGGCTGTGGTCTGAACATGCCCTTCAGTGGTATTGATGATATTGACCCATTATAATATTGAAGCACCATTTGAGAATTGTATCTGGAATACTAAGATACAGTCACAAACTAAAATCAAAGGTAGGTGTCTCACTGTATGACTTTGTCTCTTCAGGTCACTTCTGTGAAGAAGGAAGTCATGAGGCTGTAAGATGTATACCTGGCTATTATCAGGACGAAACGGGCCAATCAGATTGTAAGCTCTGTATGGAAGGTTACTATTGTGATAATACAGTCGACCCTGTTGTGATGTATAACAACAGCTACTGTCCTGAAGGATACTACTGTCCGAATGGTGAGTAATTACAGGTGTTGACTGTATAAGGCTATCTTAGGGACTTCTTTATTGGTTAGTTTTTTTAAGCAGCTGTTTCCCCCTTTTCAGTGTAGCTGGAGACTTGAAATACTTCTAGGTTAAAGTTTGGCAATTTTCAAAGCCATGTTGGCCCATCTGTCCCTGCCCTAACCAGTGAATAACACATTGAAACATAATTAGACCCAGTTCTAATATAGGTAAATTGTTTACAGGTACGGCGCTGGCTAATGACAACCCGTGTCCAGAGGGTACATATCTGAATATAACTCAGGCTAAGTCAGTAGATGATTGTGTAGCCTGTCCCGGTGGATATTACTGTGATGAGCAAGGACAAACAAGATACTGGAAACTCTGCACGGCTGGGTAAGAGTTAGCTTAGATCTCCAACGTACTTGTAGCTTAGAGTGGGAGCAATGGAGCGATTGCCCGTTATGAGAAATGTTGTACTTTGTGTTTCAGGCTAATTTATGTAGCCCTTAGTTCCTACTAAGCGTACTATTGCCCTCAATTAAATATCAAATTATTTACAGTGACAAGGCTAATTGACGAGTAGAATCAGATCGGGATGATAGGAGACGTTGCGCAATATGTCTAGCTACTGCTTGTTTTATCCCATTTCTAAGATGGACAAATGAACTTGAGGGATTTGCAATTGTTTAAATAATTTACAGAATAATAATATTTACACACAGAAACATTGTGGCTGGCAAGCATTGAAGAAGTAGTTGTGATTAGCTTACTTTGATTCTTGAATCAATGGATGAAGATGATATGCTCATTACTAAATGGAATTTAAGTTCAAGTTTGATCCTGATACTAGTCATTATTTTTTTGAACCCATAAAACTTAAATAACAATATCCAATTTCCATTGACAGATATTTCTGTAAGTCGGGGGCGGCCTCCTCCACCCCTACACAGGGAGATGATGAAGCAGATGTTTGTCCAGAGGGACACTACTGCCCTGAAGGTACATCACAACCACAGAAGTGTCCTCTGGGTACTTACAGTAACACCACACTGCTGACTGCTGACACAGAGTGTCTCAACTGTACCGCTGGTATGTTTGTGTGATAATTTTTTAGTTAAAGCACTTATTTTACAAACATTTGTATTTATGAGAGAGCAACATAATAGCTGGCATGCTCAATCATGGTTAACAAGTTTGCATTCAGAATTGAGCACAACAGAGCAGACAACTTCCAATTTAATTTTTTTTAAATTTGCTGTTTTCAGTTTTTGCATTAATCTTTTCATATTTTTTTACCCCTTTAAAGTTTTGAACCTCCAAGGTGATAGAGGTGCTTTAACTTAAAAACCTAACTTGATATTAAATGATATCAGAATTACCGAAACAAACTCAAAGTGAATATTCAGAGAAGATTTCAGTTAATATTGAACAGAAAAATTTGAGAGTACAATTCTTTTGGATTGTCACCCTGCAAACATAATTTAAATGGAATGTAGAATTTGCTTTGGAGAACCCTCACTACGAGTATTTATTATAAACTTCCACAGCTCTTACAAAAATAACCTTTTAGTTTATTCCATGTCGCAAGTTCAATAAAAAACCTTGTCTCCTGCAATAGCAGTACGTTATGTATGTTAAATCTTGTTTTGTAGGAATGCACTGTTCTGAGTTTAATCTCACAGCACCAGTAGGAGATTGTGATGCTGGATTTTACTGTCCTGGTGCAGCTGATAACCCTACATTCATAGTCTGTACTGAGGGAGATTATTGTGAGGCAGGCAGCGCCCACCCCACCCCTTGTCCTCAAGGTAAGTGGTACAAGGGTTAAACTCATTGACTTGGTTTTACTCTGGAGTGGTAGAAAAAGGTTAAAAGTTAAAAAGTAATGAATATGTTATGATATGAATGATGAGTGGTTGTTTCATCTGCTCAGGTTTGATGAATTTCAAACTAGATGGAGCAACATAGTGGCCTTGCCCCCTTTCCGTAAAAAAGAAAACCGCTGGATATATTAGGTCAACATGTTTTTGTTATTTACTTCAACAGTTGAGGGCAAACGACACCACAAACGTTCACTGCGACTTTGTCACATTGTATATCAGCAAACACCGATAATGCCGAAGCTGGTCCACTTGACAAAACTACTATATTCACTTCTTTTCTTCTGAACTTAATACAGTTGTTGTTTCTTAAACAGGTACATTCTCTAATGAGACCGGACTACAAGCCTCATCTAACTGTACAGACTGTACAGCTGGAATGTACTGTGATACTACTGGGCTAATAGAACCTGCAGGTAAATTATATAAAGCTAAGACTATGTCAAGGTTATACCTGCATATTTATTGCCATATCTGTCATGTCCTATGACCATCGTAGGATTAGGATGTGTCATCAAAAAAGTGCTACGCCTTAGTATGAGAAAATGCCTTGATATACCCTGGCTGGCTCTAGCATGATTAAAGCTAACTTACTTGCTTGTCTAACATATCAAAGTTTAATTCATAAAGTTTAATATTCAAGTCTGTCTCTTAATACTGTTCAATACACAAATATAATATAAATGAAATTCTTCAATACAGAAAAATGTAGTCCAAGTGATCCAGGTGAATTTATTCGGTTCATTTTGTAGCTAGTTTAAAAAATAAAAAACCACTTAATTCTCACATACTATTTACAGGAGATTGTGGGGCCGGCTTCTACTGCCCAACAGGTACTGTGGATCAGCAGCCAGCCTCTACTCCATGTCCAATAGGTCATTACTGTCCGGGTGGCACCGCTCTACCCGTACCCTGTCAGAATGGCACTTATGTAAGTATCTGGGGATACATAATGCAGACCATCAAGGTCATCAATTTATGAATGTACTTTATATTGTCCATCTAAAATCATCTTGTTGAATGTTCATGCAGTGACAGAAAAAGTCTCTTAGAAAATAAGAGAAACCTGAGTGACAAGGAAAAAATGCACCAGTAATAATAATAATCAGTATTTGAAGTGCTTTGATAGTAGTTGAATAAGTTTCTAATGATATGGGTGCGTCCAGCGATTCAATCATTATAGTTGAAAGTGAAGAATTTCTTGCTAATCAATCTTTTCCTCAGACCCAATGATTTTATGGATGTTACTCATGACCGTGTGGTTTTTTTTGTACAGGTAAACTACACACAAGCCGATGCCTGCTTATTCTGTCCAGCTGGATTCTACTGTGAGGCTGGAGGAGTTCTACAGCTTTGTCCTCTGGTGAGATTTCTGATTGGTTGATTCATAAGGTCATGTGACACTACTGCTTAATGTTATTAGCTAAATTAAACTATGTCCCTGGTTGATGACGATGGTGGATTCCTTAGTGTATTTTATGATGAATATTATTATTTTTATAATTATTTGTTGGTTATTATTGTTGCTTTTCCCCTTGGGATAAGCAAAGCAAGCCGTTTATACATTATATGCCACCGTTATTATAATTGATGTGATTCTTGATTGTTTGTTATGAATTTAACAAGTATAAATGAACAAAATGTTTTAATAAAATTATTTAAACGATTTAACTATATATATATTCAATTACTTTTTTATTACATTAATTTTGTTTTCAACTATTATAATGATTAATGTGTGTATTATTAATTATTACATTAGCGAGTGTTTAGCCAGTTCCATATTATTTGGTTAATTATATGACATAATATGTATAATTTATGATTTCAAATTGTTTGTCATAGATCTTAAAAACAAATGGAAAAGAATGTAAAATATAGTTATAAAATAATATTATTATATCTATTCGATTATATTATTACATTATTTTATTTATTTACCACACACAGGGTTACTACTGCCCAGAAGGTACCAGTTTTGACATACCAGCCTGTCCTAGAGGAACATACCAAGATCAGTATCAGGCTACTGAGCTAGACGACTGTATACCATGTGAAGCAGGCAAATACTGTAGTGATGAACATTTACCTGCGCCTACAGGTTTGTATAGTTATGTATGAATTGCTGGACAACCGTTTGTCAGACTCTCAGGTGTGCCCCAAGTTGCCAACAAACTTTAAGGACTCCAAATCTTATGGAGTTGCTGCCAGCAGCCATTTTAATTGAGTGTACCATTGCTAATCCTTTATAATGTTTTTGACAGTATGATCATGTACTTCGATGTGAAAGAATGAAGATAATTAATTAAATAATAAAATTTATATAATATAAAAATATAAAAAATATAATATAGCATAATATAGGTATTCTATATTTGTGTTTTACAGGTGATTGTGGAGCGGGACATTGGTGTGTAAGCGGTGTAGACAGGAGGTATCCGTTATCTCAAAATCACACAGCGGATAACGTAACGTGTTATAACTGGGCGGAGCTTGGATATGGAGGTATGTCACATTAAGTGCCATTTGGTTATAGCCTTACGTTTGACTGTTTTGGGAGAAAAGTTAGGGCAAACTTTCTTCCCTCCAGCCTCTTCTGTAGCCATTCAGGTTTTTTAGGCTTGTGCCCTTTGTTTATAGCAATTGGCCATAGTCATAGTTTCTTACTCCTTGCTGTTGATGTTGTGTCTTAGTAAAGTGCCACAAAACGTTGTAGAGGCACTTTGCTCTCAAATCATACCAACCTCTCTTTCTGTGACACCTATAGGACGACCCTAAACTGATAGCCCATGTGTCTAGGCCTATTATGACTCAAGTAAATTTTGCTACAATTTGTACTGTAGTAAGATCGGTTATAATCTGTATTTGTAAGGTATATGCCCAGTTGGATATGAGTGCCCGGCTGGCTCTACGCTGCCGTCAGCTTGTGTAGCTGGTACTTACGCTGAGCTGGAGGGTAGCGCGTCATGTGACTCTTGTCCGATAGGATTCTACTGTCCCACAGGTAAACATTGATAAGTACCATGTGATTTAAAGCGATGTTATTTCCAATGTGTGCGGTGTTAGGGATGGTAGCAATTTTGAGGTGAATTTCGCCACCACCATATCATGTTAAATAAGAAAATAGTTTCGGAAATATGATGATGTGCCATTTTTGTTGTGCTTTTGTTGAGCACAATATCTTAGAAAACAAGTACAAGAGGTAATCAAGTCATTTTATCGTTTTTTCTTTTTCTTATTGTTGGTTAAAATTGCAAGTCTGTCTCTGTCTGAAGACTTAGAAATAAAGGTGGTTTAAGGGCGCGGCCGCCATATTCGGCACCCAGTTGGCTTAGTTGCTCAACTTTGCTGATCATCCAATTAGTATTATCAAGTTGATGAAAATACATCACATCTTATCATATATTACTTGTTATCATTATCATATTTAGGCACAGCTAACTACACCACAAACCCGTGTCCAGCTGGTTATTACTGTGATGGAGGTACAGCCTCAGATACAGAGAACCCCTGCCCTGCAGGAACATATAATAATGTCACTGAGGCTACAAGTGATAGCTACTGTCTCAGCTGCCCTGGTGGAATGTACTGTGATAATCAGGTCAGTCAGGTCATGTGATTAGATGGTAGTGTCTGATTGGTAGATATATAAGGTCATGTGATTAGATAAATGTGTCTGACTGGTTGATTTATAAGGTCAAACCAGGTCATGTGATTAGGTAAGTGTGTGATTGATTTATATATAAGGTCATGCGACAGTCTGCTAAATGTGATTTGCTCTATTAAAACATGTCGCAGGATGATTAAAAGTAACAATGGCGGATTACTTAGTGTATTTTGTGATGGATCAGCCTACTTTTCTTTATATTTCTAGTGATCTAGTTTGCACTGCAAATTGTGTCAGTTGGTAGTTGACTAGGGAATCGACTCTATCAAAATAAACTTAAGTTAATGTACCTTTTCTGACATTATTTAACAGGGACTGGTATGGCCCACAGGAGAATGTGATGCCGGTTATTATTGTGACTCTGGTAGCTCAACTCCATCACCTAGTGGGTCAGGAGGAGATAAATGTACTCCTGGTTATTACTGTCCAGCTGCCAGCTCTGCTCCTCAGGTAAGCTCCTCCCCCAAATTAAAGGTACGCCCCTCAGACAAGCTCCTCCCCCAAAGAAAAGTCCCCCCCTCAAAGTAAAGGTCAGCATCTCAGGCAAACTCCTTCCTTTCACTCAAACTCCGCCTCTAAGGCTTACCACTTAGGAACACTGTTAGTCCCTTGGTCGAATTTGGTTTGAGAGGTTTGCATGTGGTTCTTTCTCTCAGTTTGCCTTGAAAAATCCTATCCCATTATCAGACACAAACCGAGAGCTTGTTATAACGAAGGTCCTATCTTAAAATCATGTGTCATATGACCCTGAATGATGCACATTTGTTAATCTCATGGTCAAAATTTTCTTGTTTTTTCGTCAAAATATTAAATATTAGTCCATATTCAAAGTTTCCTATTTCAGAACTGCACTCCCGGTGAATACTGCGCTGGGGATTATCTGAATAGAACCAGTGGTCTATGTGATGAAGGGTACTACTGTACTCTGGCTGCAAGTGAACCCAACCCTACTGATGGCATCACTGGTAAGTCTCTCAGTCTATAGTTATACTTTCCTGTAGAAATTCTCTTCTTACGCCTCACGTATTTTTTTCTAATATTTTTACGCATTGCTTTTGAGATTTTCATAGAATTATAAATGCTCTCATTTTCAAATCTAGTGTCAATATGCTAAGCTCCAAAATACAAATGTGCCAACACAATGAATGTAGTTTGGTCCCAGGGCTATGCTTGAAGATAAAAGTTAATATCACTTCATTGTTGTAGTATGAGGAATTGATCTTTCTCGTATTGTGATTTCAAATGCAA
Source organism: Membranipora membranacea (assembly GCA_914767715.1). Taxonomy (NCBI): domain Eukaryota; kingdom Metazoa; phylum Bryozoa; class Gymnolaemata; order Cheilostomatida; family Membraniporidae; genus Membranipora; species Membranipora membranacea. The sequence continues at coordinate 5,491,040 of OU612071.1, read as the reverse complement.
CATCATTTGCTTCAATTGTATCACTAAGAATTTTGGTTGGTGTCTAGAAGAGCATAAAATAATCACCAATGTTTGTATTTCCTGTAGGTGATGAATGCCCGATGGGAGCATACTGCCTTGAAGGATCAGACTCACCATCTCTCTGTCCTAGTGGTACATACCTAAACTCTACTCGTAACACTAACGGCTCGGCCTGTATACAGTGTACAGCTGGGTACTACTGCTCAGGGGCAGGAAACGACTACCCAACAGGTAAAATATCTACCGTTCTTATACTGAAGGTTATAGCCTATCTATGTAATGGTTATGACTATTGAAAGGCTTGCAGTTTTCATCAATGTCATTGGCTTTACATGAATGATCCATCCGCATTTTTATCAATGTACCTTGTTTTGAACCATAACTCTAAAATAGGGTTCTTTTACTCAGCCAGGTTTACTTGGGTGCTCTACGTCACTTTTTCAGTTATTTAAATTAATTTCATTAACTCAAACTAATAAACGACAATTACCTTTTTTATGTCATTCAATGTAGGCAAATCTGGACTGTGTGGAATACCTAGAAACAGTATCATAATAATATGATTTTCTGTCGTTCATTGTCAGACATCGTCATTTCCATCTGTATATGTTAGGATTTCGACACAATGCTTATATGTTTTTATAGGAGAATGCTCAGAAGGATATTACTGCCCTGGAGGACAGGATACAGACACACCATCCAGTTATATCTGTCCCCAAGGTCACTACTGTCTAACAGGAGTACCACTGTAAGTGTAACATACAGTTTGGTATCGTCTGATCTTAATTAACTTATTTGTTGCTTCTTTTTGATGTTTTTGTCAATTTTCAAGTGCCAAGGATGATGTTTTTCCTCTCACTTTCACTAAGATCATACTCATTCATATTGTTATTGCAAAATGGATCCTATCCAATTTCAATAAACTGCACATCAGTATGTGGTTACTCATAGAAGAGACACGCAATAAATTCAACTTTGAGTTGTCTCTCTTCATTCCTGACATTTTGAGGCTAACAAGTCCCAAGAGTTTAGAGTATCATCTTTAGAAGATAAAAACATAATTTCAGTACCAGCTTCGCTTTTTGAAACATTGTCTGTTTTTCATTGTGGAGACACATTTGTATTGAATATGGGAAATGAAATCATAAAATTTAAGTCGGAATTGTCTCCCTTCATTCCTGATATGTTGTGGCTTGTTAGTCAAATACTCCGCTATATTATTCCATGTTTTTCACATTTCAGATACACTCGATGCTGGAGCGGTAGTTATCAGGATGAGTTAGGTCAGAGTAGCTGTAAGGACTGTGAGCCCGGCTACTTCTGTGATAATGCTATAGAACCAGTAGTCATGTATAACAACTCTGCATGTCCCGCAGGTAAGCTACACGATGTTAGGTGTCAGCTGACAAGACTCCAGGGAGAGGTTACCCCATGCAAAATATTTTCCTGCAATTTTGCAGAAATAGGATCCCTTGCTTCACTGTTTTATCACATGCACATGCTCGGAATTTAAGGATTATGGATTAATCCTTTGATCTCCTGTTTATTTTGAGTTTGTCATTTCATTACAATCTTTAAGAAGGAGCTTTACAACTCTGAGATATGGTGAACATAATCATAAAAAGAAACAGTAGAAACTGATTGGATAATTGACTCACTTTCTTCATGTGATTACATAAATCTCTCAGTAACTCTTCTTTCTCTCTTTATAACAGGTTTCTACTGTCCAATAAACACCACTTTCAGTACTGAATATCCATGTCCTGCTGGAACATTTAACAACATTACACACAGGACCTCTTTATCACAATGTGAGCCGTGTGCTGGTGGATACTACTGTGAAACTGATGGACTAGATGAACCAACTGGGCTCTGTGATGCAGGTGAGTTCCGATTGGATGAAATATATGGCATTGATTGGTTGAAATATAGTTGCGGCTTTAATGTGATTGGATCACTGTTCATCAGGTTGGATAGGAGAATGGGATCAGGCCATGTTTTGCAAATCAGTTTGTGCGATGTACACAATCTGTTGGGTTCATTACCTTGTATAGAGATTGATAGAATTGGTGACAGGATATTGTTTGGGCAAATTAAGAAAGAATTGCTCACATTTTAGTTAAACAAGGAGTTATTTTTCCTTTCAGGATATTTCTGTACCAGAGGTTCATCCAGTAGAACACCAGCCAATGATACCAACTATGATATCTGTCCGCCTGGATATTATTGTGAAGAGGGGACCTCATTACCAGACCCGTGTCCACCTGGCACATACAGTCCTGATACTGGTAAGTTCTCAGTCTATTTTTGTCTGGAGTAGAACATTCGGTAAGGTTTTTGGATAGGGGCAAATTTGAAATATTCAATGCAAATCCAAGTTTTTAATTAATTAGAACGCTTACATTTTTATAAATCCCTCATTGCAAAATTAGATGAAGGTTTAATAATTGGATTTTTTCTGCCTGGGCAGTTTCTGTTTATCACCTCATCATTTCAAACATTTTCATTTTTCAGGACTTTTGTCTGTGGATGAATGTAAGAACTGTACTGGAGGTCTATACTGTCCAGACTACAACATGACGTCACCTGGTGATGCTTGTGATCCAGGTAAGTCAAACACATCCTAATAATGGGCTTTCCATCCCGTCATATTGCTGATCAATTGTCAATACAGATTCTGCTCTGTTCTGCATTGGTTCGAAAGTCAATTCTTGCAATTTGGTAGAGATTTTTCTCGTCAGATTTGTCCATCCAAAAAGGTTCACATATTGTCACCCATATCAGAGAAGAAAGAAAGTATAAGTGCACAGTACATTGGTCAACAATGTTCACCATCTTCTTTCTGATATTTGTGGATTCAATGAGCTGAACTTCACCAAATTGGTCACGACATCACTATATCACTCATATTAAAAACATAAATGAATTCTTATTGTACATGTGTACACGTACGTGTACATGCTACATACTTGTTACCTATATATATCTAACCTTTTCTCGTTTCCGAAGGGTACTATTACCCACCTTATATAAACCAAATATCTTGATAAACGTCCTCCTTAGCAAGCGAAAATATTGCTTACCATTATTGAGTCACTCCCACACAAGCTAAACTAAGCTCCTTTATTTCCTCCATTTCACAGGTTACTACTACTACCCGCTATAAACAAACCAAATTACTTCATAAACTCTTTGCGAAGAGAAAAATGATGCTAACTGATATTGAATCATTCAGTCACTCTTTTATTTTCTCCTTCCCACAGGATACTACTGCCCTCCAGGCTCCGCCTCCTCCACAGAAGTACAGTGTACTGAAGGCTCTTACTGTAGCGGAGGAGACGACTATCCCGAGCCTTGTCCCTCTGGAACCTGGTCTAATACTGCAGGTCTGGAGAACATGACTCAGTGTACTGATTGTACAGCCGGCTTCTACTGCCCTACCGCAGGTAAGATAAAATATAGTAAAATATCATGGTTTTTGTATTGCGGTCAACAAAAAAACATTAATTAAAATTGTTTGCATACTTATCAACTCGGTAAAGTTTTAGTATCATAGCCTAAAGGTGTAGCTAGACAGGCTCACGAAATCACGTGGGAAGGAAATTCCACGCGTTGTTCAATGCTAAACCACGCCGTTGGGCACGCTAACGATGCGTCTATTTAGAGACCAGCATGTTCGTGTTGTTGACCACGCTGTGAACCTACACTTCTGTCACTGGCCAGTTGGTACAATAGAGCATATTTGATTGGTCATTACTCCTTACTCATTGGTCATGGCTCATTGGTCACTCACTTAGCAATGTTGTCACAAGGTAAGGAAAGTAGGTGTGTGTAGCCTATGAATGGGAAGACAATTCCACACATTTCGTCGGCTCATGTAGCTAGGCTTTTAGAAAGACTTCAATCTAAATCATTGTATTGGGAGCCGTTCCAAGCCATATAAAAGAAACATCCTAAACCTTATCCTTTCACCTACTTGTAACAGCTCATATATTTTACGCCAATATATATCTACACAGACTTAATTGATTAGTTTGGTATTTTGTATTAGGTCTGCAGTGGAAGCATCAGAGTACGATCAAGTCTAACCAATTAGCTGCATTATGAAATTGGTAATTGAATGTTATCGTCATGTTGTCATACTGCACAGGCTAATCTTTGTTGTCTTTTGTTTCAGGAATGACAGCAGCTGTAGATGAATGCTGGGGAGGATTCTACTGTCCTACGGGTCAAAGTTCACCTAATCCTGCTCAGTACATATGTCCTCAGGGAATGCACTGTCCTAACGGCAGCTCCATATATCAGGTAAACTAGTCTGTACACCAACTTCCAAATGAGAACATTTGCTATCGAATCTTGCGACACAATAACGATATTAAGATATGTCAGAGATTTTACTCCCCCATAAGTGTAGGCCAAGGTGTTGAACAGGTAATAAGATGACCACAGGCATGCTTCTACTGATTCGCACATATCTTAGAATCAATGGATGGTTGTCTGAGGGGTTGTAACTTGAACCACAACTCTTATGATGGAAGGGAATAAAACTGGTGCTCAAAGTTTTAGCAGCATTATTTTGTTTCCGGTTAAACCCTGATATATTTTGATATTATACCTAGGCATGTGCCGATGGATACTACACCAGTGTTGATGGTGAGGCGGATTGTACAATCTGTCCAGCCGGAGCTTACTGTCTACCTGTTACACCAGCTACAGCTAACGATACTAATACACCATGTCCAGAGGGTTACTACTGTCCTCTAGGTGGGTTTTCCAAATAAAAGAAACTGAATTGGATTTTTTTTGTGGGTTTTTGTTAATATGTTAGATCGGATGTGTAGTTATTGCAGTATGTGACTGAGTTGGGTAACTGCCAATCAATACTAACTGGTATCACCTGATGGGTGTACAGTTTATCCGTGAAATGCTGTCCTCATAACACCTTTGAATAATACAGGAAGACTGTATTTAACGATAAAACATTTATAGAACATTTGGATTGGTCATGATAACAGTTGCTTTTCTGGTAAACAAATTAGTGTTTATGTTTACTGCTTTAAGTATGGCAATGGTAACCACTGAATTCTAGCAAAGTTTTAAAGCGTGTAATTTTGATATTTTGTAGTTTGATCTTCTACCGTATCAGTATCTATTGCAAAGAAACTTTTAACCCCTCATGCAAATTTCCATCTCAATGTTTCAGGTACTGGTAACGACTGGGTGAAGTGTCCTCTAGGTACTTACTCTAACCTCACCAGTCTGATGACAGAGTCTGAATGTCTGCCGTGTCCCGCTGGTCTATACTGTGATACTCCTGGTATAACTGAACCATCCGGAGACTGTGCGGAAGGTATGATATTTCATACTTATAGCTCTACTTAGTTAATCTGTGGCTTATCATCAAATATTTATTAAATGCCGATCACATCCCAAACAATCTTGAGCATTTCCCATTCAAATCCTAAGCAATTTCGGTCAAGTCCCAATCTAATCCCACTAAAATCACGATCAAATCCCGACAAAATCCTGATCAAAAATCTAATGAATCCGGACCCATTACTGATCAAATCTTTATCAAATACCGACCATATCCAGACCAAACCCTGACAGAATCAGGATCAAATCCCGATCAAATCCCGGCCAAATACCCAAAATCACAATCAAATCCCGACGACATCCCGATGAAATTTCGACAAAAGCACGACCAAATTCCGATCAAATCACAATCAAATCACAATCAAACATCAACCACATCCTGATCAAACCCCGACCCAATCCGGACTAAATCCGGATGAAATCCTTAGGGAATTCCAACCAAATCCTGACCAAACTCCAATGAAGTACCAGGCGAACCCTGAGCAATCCCAACCTATACTAAGCAAAAATAGAGCAAATAAGGAGCAAATCCTCGTCAGATCAGTTCTGTATTGTCAATCCTAGAAATACAATGTTTTCACCCTCAAGTGTTGTTTGTTTTAGGTTATTACTGCACATCAGGAGTGGATAGACCTAACCCCTCATTCGGTAATGAGACAGTGAACTGTACCTGCCCAGAACAGAGCTACTTCACAGGAGCCGGTGGTATTTGTCCAAACGGTGAGTAATTGCTTTCAGTGGTTGAAGACTTCACAGGGCTGACAATGAATAGACAAACCAACTGACAATCGGTAAAAGCGCAACTTTTTCCACGGAAAGAAAATTGATCATTAATAATCAACGTAAAATCCCATACAAAGTTGAGAGCTACTCAGTGATTGGGAGTTTACATCGATTATAAATGATTAATTTACTTTCCATAGAACAAGTCGCGCTTTTAGCAAATGGAGACTTGGTAAAGCAATAGCCTTGAAAGCGCCATCATTATCGGACTGAACCACACATATAAATTTGCTTTCCTCTGTTATGTTCTTCAGTATTTCCATTTCAATGGTGTAATTCCTTTTTCTTATGAACCCATATGAGAAGGGTCAATGGTATTATTTATGTTATACATGTTATGCATGTTTTCATACATTTTATACATATTCCTGTATGATTGGTATCGGATCCTATTTCTTTCTCTCTGGTTAATATGTATGTTTTTCCCTACCTCTCCCATTGTCAGGATCATACTGTCCGACTGCCTCGGAGGTGCCTCTAGCCTGTGATCCTGGCACATACTCTGATGAACTCGGGCTAGCTGTGTGTAGGACTTGTCCTGAGGGATATTACTGTCTCTCAGGGGTGGATAACTTTATAGATACCCCCTGTCCTAAAGGTGAGAGTAGATCAGCTATTAGCAAATAATAATTGATTTTTAAATTACAACTCAATTTCAATTTTATCTTGTTTCTTATTGGTAACGAGTCGTGCATTTGTTTATTATTGCTGCCTCTTCTAGTTAATTTATAGATTAGTGAAATTCTGACGCAACAGTTCCTTTAAGTCAAACACAAAAATAAATGCTGCAGAATGACAAGCATGTCCATTCAATGTTATATATATATTTCCACATCTCGTATTGTTTATATTTCATGGTAGCTGGGTTTGTGCTTTCTGACATTTCCATCAGACCTTTTCCTCATATGTCAGTATAATTTCTTTTGTTGTTGACCGTTTATCTGTGTAATCATCAGAATTATCAACCGCCAATGATCAATAATCTCATTCTTAATCTATGATTTTAGGCTATTACTGTCCAAATGGTACTGAGACGTCATCACAGTATCCCTGTCCACCAGGAACATTCAACAATAGAACTCAGGCCACATCAATGGTGAGCTCTTATAGACAATCCTCTAATCACGTTTCTGTAATAATTCTCTTTATAAATTGGATGCACAATTTTATCAAGAAGTTCAGTTCTAGAAAATTAACAAGATGTTTCGAGTTCATAAACAGCACTAGAATTACAATGTAACAGCTTATGATTAAAATGATGATAATAAAATTTATAATAAATCTTCAATGTTAATTTTATTTCAGGATGACTGTATATCCTGTACCGGCGGCTCATATTGTGAGGGTAATGCTAACTCTGAGCCCACAGCTGAATGTATGGCTGGATGGTACTGTAGCGCCTCTGCTGAACGCTCTAATGATACAGGTAATGGAGGAGAATGTCAACCTGGTACTTACTGTCCACAAGGATCAATGGGTGAGTATTTGGGACTATACAGCATGTTAGTGCTCATTTAATGTATATAGTCTTCTTAGCTGGTCACCTAAATGATGACTTGTCATTGGCCTGTCCTCCCAACATCTTCCACTAATAATCTTCCATTTGTGTCTTCAATACAATAGTAAAATGACATATATCCGCATCATCATTGCATTTGGCGATGAAACTCTCTATTTGTCTCATTCTCTTTACTAAATGATGGAATCAGCATTCATAACATGTTACGCAGCATCTGTAATGTAATCTATAATGTTTTAATGCATACGTTATGTGTAATGCATAATACATCTACATCGTTAATCAGCACATCCATAATGTGTTTGTATTTTCTGTTCTATCGTCGCCATATATAACCTAATCTTGTATTATTTAGCCCCGCTGGCGTGCCCGGGTGGAGAGTATTGTCAGCTCTCAGGATTAGATACACCCACAGGTCTGTGTGCTGCTGGATACTTCTGTGTATCTAACGCTCAGACAGGCACTCCAGATGGGTCTGATGCTACTGGTAAGCTCACAATATTACTATTACTGTGGGATGAGAGAACACAACTCTGAGTAATGAAAAGTAGGCATGCTGATGAGCGCCATCAACCCATCCTTTTTTGGGGGTGGTGAGATAGCGCAATCGGTTAGTGCTCTTGCTATTCACTGCCACTTGGTGCTGCAGGAGTTGTGGGTTTTATTTCCACTGGGGGAGCTTTCAAGGTGGATTGTTCCAGCCACAAACACCTTCGGGTGTATACCTCTCCTTTCTCCGCAAAATGTTAAATTTTTGTAAAGAAATATGATATATATATAATGTACAACAATTCATTATAGAACTATTCTTATTGGATGTAGCAAAATAATTTCCTGACTTTTGATTTCCAGTTACCTATTGTACTACCAAATTTATGATTAAGTGTTAATACATGTTGACCTCTTAAACTAGAAATATCAGCCAATGTGTTCGCTCTGATTGGTTAGGATGAGACTCTACCCAACCAATCAGAGTTCACATATTGGCGATAGAAATACTACCAATGAAAACCTATCCATACTTCCGCTTTTTGTTGTTTTGTTATTCAATGCTGCATTTCTTCAACTTTCTTATTTTTAGGCGATATATGCCCAGCTGGTTTCTATTGTAACGAGGGATCCGATTGGCCGTCAGGGTGCCCACAGGGTACATACAGTGATCAGCTAGGACTACAGAATATTACAGACTGTTTCCTGTGTGATGGAGGAGAATACTGCGCCTCTTATAACCTCACTGAACCATCAGGCAACTGTACCAGAGGTAAGAGAAGAATAAATACCTTTTTGTATTCTTTTCTAGTAACCATTGCTCTGGTTCTGATTGGACTATTTGATTGAAGCAAGCAGCCAATAAGAGGCAGTCATAGACTTGATAAGTCTATGGAGCCAGCTCATTGGCTAGGTTTTTTGTTGTATTCAGTTCTTAGCTACATCATGAAGATGTGATAAGAGTGCCTTCGTCAGTATTCCAGTATTTGAGGATGGTGGTTATCAACTAAATGTTTTCAAAACCCTCGACAGCTGAATCTGAGGTTGAGTTAATTTGACATTCTAGTTATTTGCTTAAGGACGTTGCGATGTAAGATCCCCTACAGTTTCAAACATTCACCCTGCCCAGCAAGAACACCCGCCTCTACTTTGGATGCACTATAGCAATCAGGCGGCCACGTCATATCCATTGTAGTTAACTCCCGCATCATCTTCTATACAGTTTCTATTTCTAATACTTCTAATTAAGATCTGCTAGGTAAAACAGTGTAAAGTTATTTACACTATATACAATATTCAATGACATTTATATTACCAGGATTTTACTGCCCTCTCGGAGAGTCTACTGATTCATCCAATCAGTGCCCCGAAGGTTATTACTGTCCTGAGAAGACAACTACACCAATACTCTGTCCAAGTGGTACTCATCAGGTAACTTATCACAATCCCCCTATTTTAACCATGATCATTTACTGTAAAACCTCACTATACAAGTCACCACACACCTAAACAATTGATGAACCAATCTCTGTAATCAATCTATAAACTTACAATTAATGGCAAACAAGAAGAAAAAAAATGATTCAGATATAAGCCGTGACTTCATTTGTAAGTATGGTTACTTTATTGCAAGGTTTTACAGTAATATGTTATGTAAGAGACTTTGATTATAATATCATCTGTATTGATTAGTGCTGGTTTACTGCCTTCTTTATGGTACAAATAAATCGGCTGCTGTCAACTCAGGCCATCAATTTGTCATGCAAGTCTAAAATGATCCTTTTGATTGTCAAATACTTTGTGCCAACATTATGAAGATGGATATGATTTATTAAGAGGATATTCTTTCAGTACTACCGTGCACTAAAACGTGTATTTCACCCGCCTGATAAATATTACCTGTTATATTTCACAGGATCAATTAGAACAGTGGAGTTGTAAGGTTTGCCCACAGGGATACTTCTGTGATAATTCTAACGGTGTAGTTGTCATCAACGACACCATACAATGTCCTCCAGGGTCTTACTGTCCTAACGGTGAGTTATTGTTTACAAGGTCATTCTTTGTGGATGGTTTGAAATTAGTTTTATGTTGCTAAGTTTTATAATATTAGTTCTGTTGCTGCTGCTTCTGATTAATAATAACTGTTTACAACTCATCAAAAAAAGATGGAATGGAACTGTTAACAGGCGTTTTAGTTTATGTGTTTTTCTGGTTGTTACTGTTTACTGATTATTATTGTGCTACAACTAGGCTGAGGGGATTATCGCACTCACTGACATTGTCACATCAAATTGGTCAATCTAAACACAGCTCTATGAATTAGCCAGCAGGGTCAGCCTAAAATTTGAGTGTTTGTTTCATTCTCTCATTGCACTTGTACTCTCTTGTAGGTACGACATTTGATACAGAATATCTCTGCCCTCGCGGTACCTACAGTAACACATCAGGACTATATGAGGCCGACCAGTGTAGCCCATGTTCCGCTGGGTACTTCTGTGGGTCGATGGGACTCACTGCCCCTACTGATCTCTGTGATGCTGGCTATTTCTGCCAAGAGGTGTGTACTAGCTTATACGCAAACATTTTACTGACAGATTCAATATTGGTATTCTGTTACTTGTTACAATTATAACTTGGTGGTCTGGTTTAGAAGAGTTTAAATGCAAATGGAGTGTAATTCTGACTATTTCTGTTGGTTTCTTGCTTACAACAAAACTTTAACTAAAGTATAGACTTTTTTTATTTTCGTTTATTTCTAGAATGCAACAACATCCACACCTACACAGGGAAGTGAAGCTGATGAATGTCCACAGGGATACTACTGCATACAAGGTACTAGTGTACCTGGCTCATGTCCGCCGGGTACCTACGGCGCCTCATCAGGACTAGAGAATATCACACAGTGTACGCCATGTACAGCAGGACAGTACTGTGAACAGAACCACCTCACGGCTCCGGAGGACGACTGCTCAGCTGGGTAAGGAAGGTTATATGTATTAGCTTTGGCTGTAAGGATATAAGACTGGATAAGGCTATATAAGGCTATATAAGGCTATATAAGGCTATATAAGGCTATATGAGGTTATATGAGGCAATATGAGGCTATTTGAGGGTATACAAGGCTACATGAGGCTATATGAGGCAATATGAGGCTATTTGAGGCTGTATAAGGCTATATAGGGCTATATAAGGTCAACGTGTTTGCTCTGCTTGGCTCACTGTGGTGAACCAAACAACCAGCCAAACCAGCCAAATGCTTCTATTGCAACTTTGGTATCATGCCAACAGAAAAAGTATTGCCAGTACTTTAATGAGAAGGAAAACAACTTTCAAAACAACTATGTGGTATATGGCAACCTTAAATCACGAAACATCCTCTAAATTTTTCAGATTTGAATAAAAGAACATGAGCATTACAAACCACTAGTTTCACAACTGTCGGTGCAATTTTATGGCTCAGAGCCTCGTTCCGCAGCCCCAAAAACACCTCTGACAACCTCGTAACTCCTCGTTTGATAACAATCATTGACCATATTTAGTAACATCGAAAGAATTTGGTATTATTTGCCATATTTGGTATTATTGACAATATTTGTTATTATTGACCATATATGGTATTACTACAGATTTTACTGCCCCGAGGGTAGTGACTCTCGTACAGAGGTTGTCTGTCCTGTAGGACACTACTGTCTCAGTGGATCTATTATACCTACTCCCTGTCCTCACTCTACTTACTATCCAGATGAGGGTCTCAATACTACAGACTGTCTGGAGTGCACCGCAGGTAAAACTAATTAAATATATGTGTTTGACCATTGCTTTGTGTGCAAGCTGAGCACTACCAACTACTTCAATTAATTGTTTTCTGTAAGCAGACATATTATTAAGATGTTTCCTCAAAGCAGTTCAAAGTAGCGGCTGCAGTCGATCATGGATTTTTACTGATAGTTTTACTTCCCACGCTCAAGATTAGCCTGCTTTAACCATAGATTTATAGTCATCATTATATTTATTATATATAATTGTAAAATATAATGGGATATATTTTATAAAACATTTAATTATATAATATATGTTATAGAAATAAATAATGAAAGATAAATCAACATTTCGTTATTTATTTATTATTTACTTACAGGAGATTATTGTGGAGAGCCAGGACTTAATCAGACCTCAGGACCATGTGATGAGGGCTATTACTGTCCTCCAGCTCAGAATGTCTCCAATCCTGCAGGTATGTCTAATCAAGCGTGTCACACTGCTCAGAGGCTCCAAAGTGTTCAATCTTTTTTTCTAAATCTCCCTATATTTCAACAGTACCACACTTGGGAAAGCTCGATGGTCTTCAGTATTTGCCTAAAATCTTACCATTTCAGTCATTGACTGTTTTTATTGAGTACATCAAAACTTTGGCAGGCCCATTGAATTCCATATCTGGAATAGCATCATTAGCTTTCTTTTGCCAAACAAAGGGCTCGCAAAGATTGCCAGTCCCTAGTAGCAATGTAGAAATGCCCAAGTCATCGACACTGAAGGAATTTCACAGGCTATACTATTTATTCTAGTGGGACAGCCAATTGGATCAAAGCCAGTTGAGTGTTTTTACTGTGTAACGATATTATTTCAATCCAACTAGAAGAATTAAATGCAGTGAGCGGGCATGTGTTTGTCCAAGATCTTCCCATTCCAGTCATTTTTTGTGTTAGAAGCATCAATAGTCGTTCAAAATCATTTTTAATCTCTGATTCATTTGTGATGTTCTTTTGCAAGCTCATATTTATCCAAGTGAACACATGACTAGCCACAAGTTAGCCCCCTCCCCCACCATATAATTTTTGTCAATACACTATTTTACTTGGCAGATTTTATTTGTGAAATCTGTATTATCTTCTTTTCACAGGTCTGGAGTGTTTTGAAGGCCACTACTGCCCTACAGGAACAGGTTATCCCATACAATGTACATTTGGTAACTTCACCAATACCACCGGACAAGCTGAATGTACAATCTGTCCTCTAGGATGGTAAGTTCGCTGTTGCTCTAGTCTCAACCATTGTCAGGATCTAAATGAATCAAAAAATCTGGCAGATTTTACATTATGCATTCATTGATGCCCACTAACAGCAGTCAAAAAACTTAGAGGAGCTGCTTGACAAAAGTTTACAAGGGTCAGTGATATTGGATTCTGAGCTTGTGGACTAAACAAAGATGATAAATTCAGTCCAGCAACCATACAGGAATAGCCGTACGCTTGTTCAGGGTCAGATATACTCCCCTCATCCATATAATATATATCAGTGGTCTCAACACATTAGCTCATTCCACCGCCAATGTGTTTGTCTAACCCACCCAACAGCAACAACAAATTGCCTAGTCACACCCTTAATATTGAGATTCTGTGCATTTTTTTATGTTTTTTCTACAACATGGGAGTTCCAAGGTTGCCAGTATGTTTATCCATATTGGCTAAAGTTTTTCGTTTGTTATTCAGAATTATTTATCATTGACCACTTGAAAAATAGGAGTCTTTGAGCCTTGAAGATGACCACAGTCATCCACTACAATACATTTAATTCACTGACTTTGAATCAAATTATAGCGCTTTTCCTTATTTATTCTAGGTACTGTGCGAGTGGGTTTATCATCGCCCCGTGCCCTGAGGGTTATTATTGCCCAGCAGGTACTGAGGATAACTGGGAGTCGTGCCCCCCGGGTACATATAACAATGATACCGGACTAGCTGAGATAGAGGAGTGTAAACAGTGTCCACCTGGCAAATACTGTGACAGGTAAGTTAGATAACCCACAAATACTGTGATAGGTAAGTTAGATAACCCACAAATACTGGGACAGGTCAGTTAGATAACCTACAAATACTGTGACAGGTAAGTTAGATAACCCACAAATACTGTGACAGGTAAGTTAGATAACCTACAAATACTGTGACAGGTAAGTTAGATAACCTACAAATACTGTGATAGGTAAGTTAGATAACCTACAAATACTGTGATAGGTAAGTTAGATAACCCACAAATACTGTGATAGGTAAGTTAGATAACCCACAAATACTGTGATAGGTAAGTTAGATAACCCACAAATACTGGGACAGGTCAGTTAGATAACCTACAAATACTGTGACAGGTAAGTTAGATAACCCACAAATACTGTGACAGGTAAGTTAGATAACCTACAAATACTGTGACAGGTAAGTTAGATAACCTACAAATACTGTGATAGGTAAGTTAGATAACCTACAAATACTGTGATAGGTAAGTTAGATAACCCACAAATACTGTGACAGGTAAGTTAGATAACCCACAAATACTGTGATAGGTAAGTTAGATAACCCACAAATACTGTGATAGGTAAGTTAGATAACCCACAAATACTGTGACAGGTAAGTTAGATAACCCACAAATACTGTGACAGGTAAGTTAGATAACCTACAAATACTGTGACAGGTAATAGTGATTCATAATCAGTAAATGGTAGTGAATCTTCCATTAGGCTTTAATTTTGAAAGAATTACTCATTCTTCGAATAGATAATAATGATAATATTACTCTGTTGAATATTTTAATGGAAATTTGCTATGAGGAAATATAATTTTTTTCAAAATATGATGTAACCTATGCCAAACTGGATTATAAACAGAACATCATGGTTTCAAGGCAAAAAACTATTATTGATTTCAAATTTGAACGATTGAACTATCGACCCGCACAGTTCCCCAAAGTAGGTTTCATGAACTTGACAAGAAAAGTTTCTTTTCCCCTTATTTTGAAATTTTACTCCATCACAAATAGTAGAGGCACAGAAGCCCATATATTACATTGATGATTTTTATTTTCTCAGTTACGCGATGACAACAGACAGCGGTGACTGCACTGCTGGTTATTACTGTAAGTACGGTGTCGATAGAGCGGAACCAGAAGGTCTGAATGAGACGTGTACACCTCCTGGTAATATGACCGGTAAGTGATATAGTTCTGATATTTAATATATATATATATATTGAAAGCCTCAAATATTTGAGACCCACTGTATATTTGTGAATTTTGCATTTTGAAAATAATCCCTATTAACTAGCTCCCAATGCTAAATTGTTTCTGATATACAGCCCTTGAAGACCATTACCATTTGAATACATACAAATATTTAAATTGGCATTTATCAAACCATTTGTTTTCGGTGGATTGAGTTAGAATTTTTATTCTCTTGATTTTATTTTCCGTTGTTGTTTTGCACACCAGTTAGAACATCTTCGGATGATGGTGATCGCAAGTAAAAATGTACAATTTACATTTGCCAACTTGAAAAAATGTTTTCCACCCTTCATATTACATCCTCTTTTTGCCCACAAAGGATTGGGAGGACCATGTTGGATAGGACATTACTGCCCAGAGGGATCAGAGACACCCATACCATGCGGAGCAGGCTCATTCTCTAATCAGACTGGATTAGCTGTCTGCCATGGCTGTCCAGAAGGATACTTCTGTCCTCTAGGTAAAACTTTTTTCATCATTGCATCATCATTTATTTTAGAATTTACCTAAGTTCAGATTCTTTTTTAGATCTGAATCTCAATAATTCTTAATATATACTTTTCAGTTTGTATTGATCCTAGACGTTATGGGTTATATGTAAAAATCATCTCCCAATCGTAAAATAAATCTCAACAAATCTTATCGTCCTGAGTTTACCTCGTACTAAGTTTCACCACCAAAAATTTATTATAGAATTTACTTTCATGTTGGATTTTAGCTCCGTCTTCAATCATTATTGTTTACTTTGCAGTTCGTATCGATCAAGGACTGCTATGGGTTACATGTTGAAATTGACTCCCCATTGTGCACCTTGAAATAAATCTAAAACCTTTTCTTCTTAAGTTTACTTTACGAAAAGATTTACTACAAAAAGGAGCATTTAGCTTTACTCCAATAAAGACGTTTATTTTCCCTTCCCTTATTTTATAAAGATGTTATCATTATATATATTACGCTATTATATCTAATCCTCTACAGAATGTTATATGAATTTGATATATTTTCAGGCGCAGAAGAGTTTGCCATCTACCCGTGCCCGTCCGGTTATTACTGCCCTGAGCTCACCACACGATCCGATGAGTTCCCCTGTCCAGTAGGCACATATTATAACACTACCGGAGCTCGTAATACTACTGATTGTCTCCCCTGTAACCTGGGTAGTTACTGTGACGTTACGGGATTATCCTTCCCTGCTGGACTTTGTGACCCAGGTGAGATTAAAGCTAAATTCCAAAGACTCAGTACAGAATCTACCTGTCAGAAAGACTCTAGAACGGGGCTGTCAAACCAGATTCTTTAGTGCGAAACATGTCATATGGCCTTATCGCAAATTTCTTAGAATACCGTTGATGGGATCAGTATCTTGAGTAATGATGGTGATGTATTCATTGAAATTAGATTATACTAATAACCAACATAAACTCTTTGAGGCTTTCTAAATTCAAGCTAGTTTCTCTCGCCAGTGATTTCAGTTCCTAAGGACTGTTATCTGTCTCTCAGATCAAGAGGGCAAATGAGTGGTCATGTGTCAAGTTGTTGATTTTGGGGAAACAACTTAATTCACCTTCTAAATAGTTCGGATTATTTTTTTTCTAGGTTGGTACTGTAATGGAAGCTCCATCTCAGCTACGCCATCAGAGAACGGCGGAGAGTGTCAGCCAGGAGAGTTCTGCCCTGAGGGCTCGTACCAGCCCACCCCGTGTACTCCAGGATATTACTGTGAGACCAGCGGGCTATCCACTCCTACAGCTAACTGTACTGAAGGGTAAAGAGTGTATATAACATAATGTAACATAAATAATATATATATATATATATATATAATATAATATATAATATATATATAATACAATATAATATAATATATGTATGTATATATATGTATATAATTCGTGTCACAATATTGGGAATAATGCTTCTGAGATGGATAAGGTTGCGAAGCTATAGTAGAATGCTTCTGATCATACGCCATCCCCTGACTCAGTATTCAACACCAATTTCAAAATCAACTTTGAGAATAAGCGGTCTAAGTGATGAAAAGTGGTCTAAATGATGATGAATTTTTGTTTCACATTTACTTGCAGCATATATTATATTCATAATATATTTGTCATTTGACCAAAGCATAAAGGAAATGAAGAGAGCCATTTGTGTTTGAAATGTATGGTTTTTGTTATTCATCAAAAAATATTCATACAAGATACATTGGTCGAGTGTCACTCATTGTCGTTTTTTGCTCATACTGAATATTTACTCTAATTGATGTGGTTCTTATTTACAGATATTACTGCACATTAGGGGCGTTGACAGATACCCCCACAGATGGGGTGACAGGAGATGTTTGCCCTGTAGGCTACTATTGTCCACAAGCCTCCACTTACCCATTGCCTTGTGATGAAGGATACTATCTAGATTCTACCCAACAGGTAATGATATGGTTAAGAATTTGATATAACAACTTTACCTGCATGCTCTCTGCCCTAAGGTGAAATAGAATACTGTAGACTGTATGACTCACTCTGTGTTGAGTTCCGTTCACTCTACTCTGCTACTCTACTCTGCTAGCGTCACGGATCATGTCAGATTCAAGTTACAGTCAAGTACATGTATGTTAGACTCGTCCATATCATTGTAACACTATGGGGTATTTAAAGTTAGAAAACTTAAGACCAACAATATTACAGTTACAATGCCTGCCTGTTTTGCCTAATGTAGCAAGAATGTGTGAAATTTTCAACAATTCCTTGGAAAATGGCTAAATGTGTTTGGAGTTATCTGCAAACGTCTTTTTTGGAGACAACTCCGACATACTTATTTCAACCATGCACAGATTTTTCTTTTCACTATTAATACTTACCTACAAAGTAGTATTGGCTAGTATTACCACAAGTTTCAACCAGCATTAAACAATGAGCTGATAAATTTGTAATTAAGCTACAATAACAGCAAGTTGTTTTTTTCAAATTTGATCCATTCTAGTTAAGGTACATTACAATATTTTGTATATTTCTGCAGGTCGATGTTAGTGACTGTAAGATATGTACCGCAGGTGAATACTGTCCTTCTTCTGGGGCCGAGTTTAGTTCAGGAAACTGTTCTGACGGATACTACTGTCCATCTGGTCAAAACACCAGCACACCCAACGACTACAGGTAAATAATGATATTAATGGATATTTGTTTGTTTGTTTCATTTGTAGCTTTTCTCCCGAAAATGCTTACAATAATGAAAAATATATGATAAAATTGCATCCTAAGAATCAATTATTAAAATTCATTTCTTCCCTTGGTATTTATTATTTTATAATCAGAATTCCTCCTGTTTAGGAATAAGTTGCGGATTTTGTGTGATAATATCGATATTGAACAGACCTTGACAAGAGCCAAAAAGAACTATAGGCGCAATCGTTAGATACATATAACTATCATTATTTGGCAATTAAACTGATCTGCAAATGCTCAAAGCAGGTCAGAAACTCAAAACTATGAGGAAAGATCATCAATATCTGTTTATGTCTATGTTTATAGTCTATGGTTTAATCTTTGTGGCATTCATGATTAAAGGAATGGAAATGAGATGTAAACAGAGAGATGTTATTTTTCTGTTTACATCTCATTTCCATCCCTTAATTCTCGTATATTTGTTACATTGTTACAGATGTCCCATCGGCCATTACTGTCCTGCTGGATCTCAGCAGCCAATCAGATGCGAGAATGGAACTTATCAGGATGAGGAATATCAGTGGCAGTGTAAAGACTGTCCAGCAGGTAATAATGACCAAATATGGAATAAAACTTTCTATGTGTTGAATATAATAAACAATGAATAATAATATTAACTCTATTGAACTGATCATTGCAGGGAAGCAATTACAATCATGTTTTACAATGGTTAAAAACACTTACGTAGAGACAAGGTAGCGAACAATTATATATATATATATATATATATATTAAATATAAACTATCAATTTTTAATATTGGCAAGTTTGACCTTAAGAAATGATTGAAGATTTCCGAATAATCAATGCTTTCAAAATACAAGCGTGAAGTACTCCTTGTTACAAACAAAAGCGAAAGCGAAGATGATATTTGAGATTATCAAAATTTTCTGTTGCTGCCCACTTTGTGAGCATTTATAGATACACTCAGGTTACATTACTGTGCTGTCTATTTCAGGATATTTCTGTGATAACACTATGGATATCGTTGTTTTGGATAACAGTACAACAGTATGTCCTGTCGGACATTACTGCCCTATAGGTATGTTTACTCACAGACATTAAGATTACGCTATGAGAATGCACATTGATCACGTGATATACTATTGTATATATATTTCTGATCAATACGGTAAATGAGTGAATTCACTTAGCATGAAGGAATTTGGTGTGACGTCCCGAGTTTAATTTTGTTAATTAGGGGCGGGACATGTTAGGAACTTGTACTTAATAGCTTCTAACAATCAGAGATCCACATGATACAAGTGTAATCTCGATGTCAGTGTGTACACACACGTATTACAGATTACACTATAAGTATGTGTTTCTCTGATTGTTAGAGTCAATTTAATGTACCTGCCACTAATTAGTAAAATTGAACACGGGACGTCACACCGAATTTCTTGTGATGGTACTCTGGTTAAGTGAATTGGATCACTCTCTATCGATCAGAGATATACATACAATAGTATATCACGTGATCAATGGGGGTAAGTACACACACTGATATTGAGATTACACTGTGAGTATGTGTATCTCCGATTTTTAGAGTCAGTTTAGTCTGAGTACCTAATGTACCTAATGCCCCTAATTCTATTCATTGACCCTGGGTCCTCACACATAATTCCTTGTGGTGGTACTTGAGCTACATGCTCTAGCTATCAGTATGTCACATGATCAGTCTGAAGCATACAAAGTCTCAGAATTTGTTTTACATCTCTAACACTAAAAGAGATTGCATTGATTTTGCAGGGTTCCAAAGTGCACTTACATTTCGGACTAATTTACCGCCAACATTGATTGAGAAAACTGTGTTCCCTTTTTTTTTATGTTCTGTGTCCAGCAGGATATCAGTAGAACATGCAAAACATGTATCCGATTGATAAATTTTTTGTATTGCAGGTACAAGTTATCACAATGAGTATCCATGTCCGATTGGTACCTACAACAACAGAACAGGACTACAGGCTGAGAACCAGTGTACACCATGTACGGCCGGATATTACTGTCCCACTGAAGGATTAGACCGAGGAGATCTCACTGAGTGTGACGCAGGTAAAGCATTAAGTTATTCTTACTTACCTACAGTTTAAAACTTAACTATGCTGATCTTTTATTGGTGATTTTTTTTTCACTATGTTGAAAAATACACCTTGACAGCAAAGCTAACATTAATACTGACTATATTATTGTGTTTTACAGGTTACTATTGTGTTCAATATGCTGAAACATCGAGTCCTGGCCAAGGAGTGGATGCTGACATTTGCCCGAGGGGTTATTATTGTCCTGTTGGTACTTCCACCCCTGTAGCCTGTCCTAAAGGAACATACAGTAATAACACAGGACTAGTGGTGGATACAGACTGTCAGTGGTGTGATGGGGGCATGGCCTGTACTCAGACTGCACTCACAGAGCCTGATGAGATATGTGACCCTGGGTTAGTAGGGATTATACAGTAGCTTGTTGCCCTATTCAGTATTCTGTGTGCGGAAACCTTTTCGCTGTGCATGTTGCCTGTTGGTGCAAAAGCTAACTTGATTGACTCCTAATGGAAAACTTTCTTTAAAAAAGATTACGGCAGTCAATAAAATGTATTTCAAAAATACAATTCAAATTTACGTGCAACTAATAATTTGTTTACTGATTTCAGATATTTCTGTCCTAACGGCTCGATACAGACTGATCAGGAGCAGTGCCCAGAGGGCAGCTTCTGTCCTCAGGGTTCTCAGTCTCCTACACCATGTCCGGAGGGGACGTACTCCAACACCCCCGAGCTATTCAATGTTACTCAGTGTACTGACTGTGATCCAGGGTATTACTGCAATGATACAGGTATGTGCAGACGATTAAGAGAAGATAACGACTAGATCAATTAGAAATGGCAACAAAAATTTAGTTTAACGAATAGAAGAACAATATAGAAGAATAATTTAGCAGGTCATTTATTGGTATTTGACAATTATTAATCCTTTACAAGTGTAATTGGTCATTTTTATAGAAGTAGTACATCAATTGTTGGACATAATCTTGGTGGTTGGCTGTAGATTGTTGAGCATACTTGATAGTGATTATTTGAAAATTTGTCCCATCTTAACACTATGGCATGTCTGTTTATAATGCGGTTACCGTTCTCATATGGCAGGTCTGACTGCACCAGTAGCTGATTGTGATGAGGGATACTATTGTCCTGGTGGAGTGTCTGTCTCTGCACCAACTGAGTACCCATGTCCCATAGGTCTGCACTGTCCACTGGGGAGCTCTCTACCCGTCCCCTGTAATGCTGGAACATTTACAAACCTCAGTCTACAAGCTGCATGTGACACATGTCCTGATAGGTACTACTGCGTACCAGAAGAGGTATGATGCTATTTATAACTTGACTTTCAGCTATCAGTTATTACCTCCCCTGCATTCATTGCAAACCCAAAATTCACATTACAATACTTAGCAATAGAGTTTTTCTGCGAAGGATGACTAACAGATTAGTCAATTTAAATGTTTTGTGCAAAAAGTAAACTGCGCATGTTTTAAGTTCATCAACTTCTGCATCAAAGATTCTAAAAATTGTATTTTCCCCTTTCTAGGTTGTGGAAGGAAACAGCACTACAGGACATAGACTGTGTCCCAGAGGATTCTTCTGCCCCGCAGGTACAGGAATGGACTGGAAGGCATGCCCAGCTGGTACCTACAGTAATGAACTCGGACTATATCAGACAACTCAGTGTCTCGACTGTGATGGAGGTATGGCGTTTCACATATAACATCCCACCAAGTGCTGTTGATGTGAAGATCTTTCGGACTCTGGTTTGATTTGTAATTTGATTCATCTTCTAAGCAGTTTGCTAGACTTTGATCCCCAGACATGTTTATATTGTCAAGTTGGGCTCATTTCAACTGCTGGGTGGAAGTACGAATACGATTCTAGATGATTTTGGGCTACTTGTATCGTAATCTTTGCTTGGCTCTGGTTGTGTTTGATGAGATGTAAAAAAGTTACTAACACAACAAACAAATCCTTCTCACATATATCATACATATTATGTTAATATATATTATATTATATCATATCATGTATAATGATATATCCATAGGATGGTACTGTGATGTAACAAACCTGACTTCCCCTGCTGGAGCTTGTGCTCCAGGTTACTGGTGTGAGTACGGAGTAGATACTATCGCCCCCAACAATAATAACACAGGAAGTGGTGGACTCTGTCCCACAGGCTATCAGTGCCCAGGAGAGACTCGACTACCAATCAGCTGTCCAGCCGGAACTTATCAGGTGACACAGAGATAGCCAATCAAATACTGTTCTTGATCACACTGATCACGTGATATACTAATTGCATGTATATCTACGCTCGATAGAGAGTGAACTAATCCACTAAACTCGAGTACGATCACAAGGAATTTGGTGTGACAACCCGAGTTCAATTTTACTAATGAGGGGCGGGTATATGTTGGGTACTTGTACTTAATTGACTCAAACGATAAGAGATACACATGATAATAGTGTAGTCTTGATGTCATTGTGGTACTTGATAGGGACCATATGAGTAGGTAGAGCCTCAGGACTGATCATAGCCTGTCTTGGCAAGCTTTGTTGTGGGGTGGGGGACAAAACTTGTCCACACTTGCTTTTGCTTCGATAAAAAGTTGTCTCCTCTAAAAATCAGAGAAAAACTCATTTCACTCTATATGAATTGGACCGGAAAAATCCAAAGATTTAAAGAAAGTTTTCCCCTGATTTCATGAGGGGACAACTCCTACCCTTCCCAAGGCAGCCTACATAATTATGATTGACATTGGCTCTCTTGCTTCACCCAACTGATCAGAGCCGACACATTGGTTAGATCTGGTCAATGAACTAAACAAAGTCCCTGAATCTTAATCTTGTTAGTTAGTAACCAGCACCTTGGTTAGTTAGTTGAATATGATGGAAAATTCCTGCCTGACTCATGGAAAATCTCCACATGACTCAGCATAGGATTACTAATATGAAATTTCCCTGTTACTTTTTTGTGCGTTATCCCTGGCTGATGTGTTGGCCAATCAGGAGCCAACACATTGACTATGTTATCCCATGAACATACCTTTCAATCTAGTGTAGACATCTGTTCTATTGAACAATGTCAGAGTCATGAGTCATGCAACACTGTTGAATGGTCATTTGTCTAGCCATGATGAAATTTTCTGCTGTATTGTCGGGAAATTCTATCTTGTCAGGATAGCCAGCATGGGCTTGGCATAATTATTCCCGATCTCCAACTTGTTCTGATGAACGCGTAAGGCTTAACGGCAACCTGCCAGTCGAAAAGTCTGTTTAAAACAAGGCTACCAGCCAGGCATAAAAATGTGTTGTTTATCAACTATACTATGATTTTATTGTGTACTAACTATCTAACTAAAACTAACAGAGTTACAAAGATTTAATGTATAAATCAGTAAAGATAATCAGTGCGTTTAGTCTCGGCCCGCTAGCAAACATGAAGTGTCAAGTTTTAAGAGGGAAGAGTGTAAGCTTGCTAAAAATAGTTACAGTCGTAGCATTAATAAAGGATTATTATAACAGACAAAACATGTGTAGGAATAGAATGTATGATTAGAATGTATGAATAGAATGTGTCCTCAGTGCTTAATATATATAACAGTCAAAGACTGAAATTCCCCACACTATAACTTACTACTATGAATCGATTGCAAAATGCAAGAGTACAAAGTGCAAGAGTACAAAGTGCAAGAGTACAAAGGAATGTGATCTGATAGAAAGTATCCTTGTCAGGGCAGTGTAACAAGGCTAGAGAGAATGTAGTAAAAATAAACACCATTAAACTGTAAAAATGCTAACAGTTCTTTGTTATTTTCCATGACACATTGCAATAGCATCACATTACAAGTAGCAGTTAAAACTGTGTCGAATAGCTGGTAGTGGCATTTCATTGTCAGCTAGCTAGGCGGCACATCACAAGTTACATTTTCATTCAAAATCATTACAGTCTCACCCTAATTGTTGAGTCCATGAACTAAGCCTTCTTCTTTGTCCGTAGGATGAGGAAGGCCAGCCTGACTGTCAGGAATGTCCCGCAGGTTACTACTGCCTCACTAACTCCACTACCTACGCCGACACAGTCTGTCCCTCGGGCTATTACTGTCCTAACGGTACCACATACGATCTGGAGTTTGCCTGCCCTCAGGGAACATTTAACAGACTTGAGGGACAACACAATGGCACCTCATGTACACCATGTACTCCAGGATGGTATGTTATTACTCAAAGCTAATATTGTAACATTCAAACTTGCGGCAAGAGAAAATCATAAAAGTTCATAAGTACTAAACATGCTGTGTGCGCTATCTTCACAAAAGTGATTTACAACCAGTCAGACTTCTATACAATACTAGCACAATAGAGAGCGAAAGGGAATATGCCTGCGTGAATTTTAGCTCTACAATGCTTAGCTTATTGTTGCTTTGAAGTATATATGAAATAAGGCTCAAATCAAATCAGAACAACTGCTACAGCCAGTGAGCTTCAAAATGAGCTCAAGAATAGATCAATTGGCCAACTAGGACTGAAGTTACGACTTATCAAAGTAAGGCGTCGGTGACGCTTGCGAGCCTTGCATAGGGGGACAATAGTTAGTTAGCATATTATTTTCCAATAGAAGACTAATACACTTGATGTTATTAATTATCCTCTCCAACTATCTATTTACAGGTATTGTGAGGGTACAGGTAACTCCGCCCCCACAGCTGAGTGTGACCCAGGTTGGTACTGTGAGCTAGGATCATGGTTAGCCCAGCCTAACTTGCCCGAGGGCGGATACTGCATAGCTGGTGAATACTGTCCGCTCAGAAGTTCTGCCCCTATACCATGTGATCCCGGGTATTACTGCCACAGAGATAAGATGAATGAGACCGGAGGGTTATGTGCTGCTGGTTACTACTGCTCACTCAACAGTACCACAAGTAAGTGATTGAATCATGTGATCAGACTGTAGAAACAATTCTTCAGTATGTTGTTATACTTCTCAGGTTTCTTTTTCATCATTAATATTTTATTTATTTTCTTTAGCAAGTAAGTCAGAAAAACAATTTTTAAAAATTTTCCAACAAGAAACTTAACAAATTGACTAGGTTGGTAGGTTGACTAGGTGGCTAGTTTGAGAGAACCATCTGTCCTACAAAGATAAAATGAGGAAAGTCTATAGGTTGTTGCGTACAGATAAATGTAGGTCTGTGTATCGACACGACTCTCTTTAGGGCCATTACACAACAAATCTGACATATCAGATTGATGGGAAGCTTTAGTTGAGACCTCACACACTTCGATACTATTCGTATTTTGGTCATCGGTAGATAAATTTAACACAGTGAGCAGTAATATTTAATGGGATAGCGGTCAAATGTATGAAATTTATTCTCACCTGTGTGGTTGTTACTTGCTAAGACACTGGCTACACATCAACAACAACAACAACCCATAGCCATAAAAGCCGATTTCCCCTTCTAGCAACGACTACCCATAGCCATAATAGCCGATTTCCCCTTCTAGCAACGACTACCCATAGCCATAATAGCCGATTTCCCCTTCTAGCAACAACAACCCATAGCCACAATAGCCAATATCTCCTTCTAGCCTCTGTAATAAAAGATTTCTTTGAGAGGATCTTATATCATTTTTTGGAATTAATTGAATACCACTCCCAACTGAGTCTCTTATTAGTAAATTTTGTGTAAAGTTGTTCTATGGATTTATACCGGATACTGTGTTCTTCTGCCTGTTTTACATCAAACTAGTTAATTTTGACCTGGGTAAACAAGCCTCACTAGTAAGGCTGAGTGCATATAAGATCTTATATCACAAGAGTTTCAAGCTAGAACCAACCGATCAATCACTATACTATGAACACATTGATTTTGTCAACCAAAACAATATCATACCTGGTAGTGGGGGCAGAGGTCCTCTGCACACTGGGCAAGAGGATGGCCCTGCCTGCCTAATGTTCCATGCACATTCTCCGCAGACAGCGTGTCTGCAAGGCAACACTATGAACAGCCTGGGTCTGTCCAAAGTACAGACAGGGCATTCAAAAACAAAGTTCTTAATATATATCATCTAAAAATAAAGAAAATTGAGATACTTGTGGACACCATAGAACTGGTACATCAAGAATTTCTTTAAATATATGTTAACTCAAACCATGTAGTCTCTAACTCCATGCTCAACCTCAGGTATGTACTGAATTCAAGGTCATGTATATAGAGCGTTGACTGATAATTGATCAAATCTGACTGGTCATTCCATTTAATTTTGAAATGTAATCAAAAACTGCGAATAATCCAGGCCAACACAAAATTGGAAAGAGATTTTGTAGCTGAGCGTGAAAATGGGATTAGTGAGGCAGACAGTCTAAAAGTTGAAATTATCATATTGGTGCACATCAAAGTAAGCACAGGCAAACCTCAAGCTTACTAGCTGACCATGATGAAACAGATCAAGTACAAGTAATGGTGCTAGTGATGTGTTTCAGCAGGCATATGGACAAGCACCGTGGGTGCACTGTTTGATCCAGATTAAACAGAAAGTTTTGAAAGGAAATGATAAATGCCCAAGTAGCGTGAGAAGCAATAAATAAACAAGAATTGGATAATTTATGTCTTGATCCTGCATCATCATCAACAACAATAGTGCCATCTATTTTACTAGATAAAATTGACAAGTTAGGAGTTCCAACATATCTTTTAACTTTTATCAACTCATTTTTGACGGATAGGCAGCAATTTGTACGCTTGGGTAACTCTCAATCCACCCCTTTAAACTGTGATATTGGATGCCCTCAGGGTTGTGTGCTTTCACCAATTTTATTTTCTATATACACCGATTTTATTCAAACAGAGCATGAGAGTATCAAGATTTTAAAATATGCTGATGACATGGCAATCATAGGGCTTTTAGATTTTAAAACTGATGCATCCTTTTATTGTGATGCCATTGAGGAAGTTTTAGAGAAATGCAAATCTGTCAATCTTTTAATTAATGCCAAGAAGACTAAAGAGAAGGTACTGAGCTTCAGTAGAACGCATGCTATTTATGATTATTTATTTATCAATGGCAGTCCAAGCAGGCAGCCCAGCATCTTACAGCAGGAGCATTTTATCAAAACTCCATTTTTTCCGATTTTAGCATACAATATCGAGCTTTGGTATTTTTCATCTAATGCTAATGACCCGCTAGACTGTTAAAGCTTTTTAATCAGAACAGATTTGCTATTAACATGGACAATTTTGTGGCCCAACGCATTTATAAACTAGCCACCGATTTTATTGAGTTCAATGATCACATTTTAAATCATTGTTATAGTTGTCCAAGGAGTAATTACATAATGCCTAAGATACGTACAAGCAGATTTTTACAGAGTTTTGTACCAACTAGTATAAAAGTTTTAAACAACAGAGCATTCCATGAATAATTGTATTTTGTCTTTGACAAAAATACCTAATAAATCTAAATCTAAATTTTAGAAAATGTTAATCATACAGTGACATGGTGGATTTGAAAATGGAGATTTATAGGGTAAACTTTAAAACAAAACACACGTCTCAACTCAATACTTACTAGCAAGGAGTAATAGCCCTGTTACTCCTCCATCGTTCTGCAAAGTTTTAAAGTCGGAGCTATTCAGAAAATATTTTTATGATTATCAGATCAATTGGTTCATTGATTCTTTAGTTCATGTTTAGTTTACTCATTGGATAAGCACAATGAGTAATCAGAACTGCAAACAATGGAATCAATCCAAAAAACAAAACTTACTCTGATTGTGTCGGAAACTCAAAAGAATGAGCAGCGTGCTCGCTGACGTGATTCTCGCCATACACGTGACATGGCGTGAATAATTTTACCTGATGGTGCAATCTCCAATGTATCAGCAGTTGTGTTCTCCTACTGCAAGGGGTAACAATTCCAAAGCGTAGGGTTTGTCAGGCTGAAACACTTAGCAAAAATTGAGTCAATCGATTTAATATTTTAAATATTCCTAACAATCGATGCTAGAATCTGAAATACAATTAAAAAAGCGCCTAATTAGAATCCTTAAGATTGATACATGGTGTTAATATCCATTATGAATCTAAAAATGATGCTTGTTATCATGAGACAAACAAATTTATGAGAGCACCTGTGACTTAACCAAATTTCTCCTGCTTGTGTGATCACAGTAACTTTACATTGCGTTGATTCTTTTTTTTCAGTGATACCTAACGGTGAGGGTGGCGATCAGTGCGGCCCGGGATATTACTGTCTGGAAGGTTCAGGATCTGAGACTGCTTGTGATGCCGGATACTACCAGCCTAGTTATAGAGCGACAAATGAGACGTGGTGTATTATCGTAAGTAAATGTGTAACTGAGACTATCCAAAGACCGATGTATGTCAGGCAGTTACTTATGGTGAAGTTAAGTCAGATTTGCATGTTAAAAAAGTTCAATGCTCTACTATTATTGATGATGGAAAGAGTGCCTAAGTTACTGCCTGACTATAACATGCATTGGTCTTTTGGTAGTATTTAAGCTTGGGGAAATTAAATTAAAATTCAATTAAATCAGGGTTTGATAAGTTTAGACCATATACTGAATGTGATTAATTCTATGGCTCAGACACCAGAATCGGTAAGATTCTACACTCGACACCTCAATTAACCTAACTATTGTATTCGCTTTGTTGTCCATTAATCTACTATTTTCTTCAATATGTCGAGAAAATGACAACCAGCCTGCTATTATATCGTTTTTGCTCTTCCAAACCTACTGAAAAACTAATAAGTTACCCACTATTCACTTACCTGTCCACATCTCATATCAAACATCAGTCTTCTTCATAATCCTGATACTAACTTCTCTCTTTTACCCAGTGTACACCTGGAAGCTACTGTAACACCTCAGCATTAAGCTCTGTATCAGGAGATTGTTTAGCGGGATATTACTGTGAGGAGGGACAGACTGTAGATAACCCTGCTGGTTATGAATGTCCTGTAGGCTACAACTGTCCAACAGGTAAATATATCGGCACTGCGATTACATCATAAGCATGTGTATCTCTGATTGTTAGAATCTATTTTTACTAAATATTTAATGCACGCCCATCCCAGATTATAGAATTCTGGCTATATGTGGTTAGATCGAATTCCTTGTGAAGACACTCAGGCTACATGATTCGACATATGGTATACAATATAGTCCCGTGTCATAAATGAGACGGGTAGCTACACAACACTGTGCCCAATCAGGTTCTGTATAAGACCTCAATCTTTGAGTCTTACTGGTTTTCAAGTGTTGAGATCCTTATGGAGCAAATGAAATCACAGTCTCATGGCTATATTGAATCATATTCTTTGATTGAAACAGAATCAACCAAATGCCATTAAAAGTTTCCTGACTTATACTAGGCCTTTCAATTAGCTTTTTGTTGATATCCAGAATGAAATGATGAGGATGCTAAGCTTGCAGCCATGGAACGTTAACAACCAACAATACATATCATCACATATGTTCCGCTTAGGTTTAAAACTAGCATCCTAACAACCCCTCATTTCTTTCTTTCTTCTCAGGATCTGAAGCACCTGATCTGTGCGTACCAGGGACGTATCAGGATGAGACAAGACAGCCGGACTGTAAGGAGTGTCCGGCGGGATATTACTGTGACTCTGGTATAGCTCCTATATATAACTACACCCTGTATCCGTGTCCGCCAGGTCACTACTGTATCAACGGAACAAAGTAAGTCTTCTTATATATGATATTGAATCTTCCTCAAATTTCTTTATTTTTAAACCTTTTGCCCTTGTTGGGTTTGCACTTATGTGGAATACATGCCAGCCGTGCAGTCAGGTTCACTTTAGTCAATTAAAAGGCTACCAAATGCTTTCAATAACTCTGGCACCAAGGATAATGATGACCTTCCGCAGTCCCTTCCACATGCAATTATCTTTTATTGTCAACGCGCGATATTATATCTGTCTAAATTTGGAGTTGTCTGATCTTATATCTATTTAAACATTAAATTCAAAGAGACAACTCTCAGTCTTACATCGATTGTTGTGCTTACAAATGAGATAAACCCAGTAGTTTCTCGACCTATTATGCCCCGATAGGGAGTAAGCATCACTTCCAATGAGAGGTTGCTCTACTAGATAATGTATTCAGCAACAACAACCTAAGGTTTTACGTCATTATGTATATTACAGGTCTTCTCAGGAGTACCCTTGCCCTGCTGGTACATTTAATAACGGTACTACTCTGGCTGCTGAGAGTGAATGTCAGAGCTGTATTGGTAAGCTTGTCTTATTATCTGTAATCCTAAATAGAGACTAATCTGGTGCAAATCAGCCTTCTGATGCGTCTGATGCGTATAAATAAGCTTGTCTATGTATCTGTTCTCTTAAAATGAGACTTAGCTGGTTAGTTAGCCTCTTAATGCAGCCACTTTACTGTTCAAAATAAGTGTTTGCATATCAAGGTTAGATGCAAATAGACACATGGCATGCAGATACATATCAATAATGCTCAAATTAGTTTGAGATTGAGCACTTTTTGGATAAATTTCAGCTGTCCAACTTCTTAAAAGGATTTATCAGTCTGAATTGGTAAGCCTTCAATGTTCAGGCTGTATAATATAATGAGTTTGTCTCTGATAACATATTGCTTTATTCTTACAGGTGGTTTCTATTGTACTGCGGGTACCATATGGCCGTCCACCCCATGTGCCCCTGGATATTACTGTAGAACTGGAGCTATACAAGCAGCTCCTGATCAGGGAACTGATGCTAACATCTGTCCTGAAGGCTATTACTGCGAGGAGGAGACGGCTGAACCCGTCTCGTGTCCTCAAGGAACCTATAGTAACTCTACAGGGCTAGGAAACGTCACTCAATGTACCAACTGTGACCCAGGTAAGCATGGGAACAAGGGAACTCAATAATGACCCGTAGTCAGATTTTTGTCAATCATTGTGAGCATGAGATATGCTCGTAAATCTCGCTCCGATTCTTTCTAGTATGATTATCTAGTCATGATCAGACATCCTCTGAAATAGTACTTTTTGAAATTGTTGCGATATGCATTCCGGTAACATATTTTTGGGTTGCTTACTCATGAAGTGTCCACGACACTGTGAGTTAGAAGTATCTGATGAAATTGTTTTGATAGCGCTCTTTATAACTAACCGGCGGCAACCTACATTGATTTATTGTACAGGATACTACTGTGACCATGTAGCCTTATTAGAAGCAGCAGGATTATGTGATCCTGGATACTTCTGTGGATCAGCCAGCACCATGTCTACACACAATATCTGTCCTCCCGGTAGATTCTGCCCTCTTGGTAAGTTACTGTAACAACTAGAGGCACATCTCTATTATTCATCTGGAGAGCCTGCCATCTAAGTTTAAGGACAATGACATCTCTAGCCTGAAAAATGTTCAACAGGGCAGTATCTTAATTTTGTCAATTAGCAGTACTGGAGCGTGTTCATCTCCATTACCTGTCTCTAGATGAAAGTGAAACACTGAGACATTTTGCCTTGTTGATTTTGAGTCTCAACCATTTTGTTGTACCCAACCCAAACACCGTACACATCCGCTCGTACAACTAAGAAATAAGTAAAAGGGGAAACCAATGAACAAAGTTAGGTCTAATTTACATAAAACACTTCGCTGAACTATGTCATATGATTGAACATTAAACATGAATCTGATTGGCTGTTTCCAACACCCAACAGCACATCAGAGGCAATTATAGCTAATTTTCATTCCAGCTTTGAGTTTATGTGGCAATTTATTTTCTCTGCTGATGTTCCTTCAGGCACACATACACCAGAGAGATGCCCTGTAGGTACTTACAGTAACGGTACGTCACTGACTAACTCTACAGAGTGTGACTTATGTGAGGCTGGATTCGCTTGTGAAGGTACTGGACTAACAGATCACGACGCTGACTGTGTGGAGGGATACTACTGCCCGGAAGGTAAATTGGTTCTATTAGTTTACATATACACCACATTTCAATAAATTTAGGTCATACAGCGTTAGTCTAGCTTTTAGTTGTTGGATTTTCTAAAACAGAATTGTGGTTATGGAAAACTTCTTAAATATTCATACCAGCTATATATAATATTATAAACTCTATTTTGATATTGAATGTTGTTACGATTAAAATTTCTTCTTTGGGCAATTATTGGCAACTATTGGCAACTATGGTAGTAGAAGAGGCAAGTCAAATCTTTGAAAACAATTTGCTTTCAGTCCTTTCTATATTGGTCTTTCAGGTGGGTGAAGTCTAGCAATTCACGTTCATCCCAACCACGAAAGATGGCCTAAGGATTTTGGAAGTAAACAACTGAAATAACACCCCTCTCCAGGTTTCTAAAAATATGCATTCTTCCCTTTGTTATGGCTCTTGTTCATTCAACATGTTTTTCCTAATTCTCTTCTCTGTTTATCAGGTTCTGATTCCCGTTCAGAGATTGAGTGTCCTGCTGGATTGTACTGTCCTGCTGTATCAGGATTACCTCTAGCATGTGAGGGAGGTACATTCACTAACAGGTCGGGCATGTCTAACTGTACCACCTGTCCTAATGGGTAAGACCTAGGTTTTTTTTTATTCATATTTTTTAATATTTTTATATATTATCTTATTTTTGCTTTTTACCTTATTCAAAGGGGATTCTCTTCAGGAATTTTATGCACCCAGCAAAAATAAGATTATTCTTACGTTAACATCTCTGGAGAGAGGGTTTTAAAATTAAACAAACAAACAAGAATAATTTGAATAGTCGAAAATACACACATAATTAAGTAAAAATTTTTTCAATTATTACAGACATAGATGAGAAATTGAATTCTGTTCTCTTTCAAACTTTGTTTATTTATTTTATCAAGTGGCATTATTGCTAAGGTGGTTGTATTAGGGGATCACAGTAATCAACAGGAAGTTGGATGTAACACATGTGGCATCCAGGGGGCTCCCCGTATTTTACTGAAGATTGAAGATTGAGTGTTTTAAAGTTGAAGAAAAGATTTAGTCAGTTCAAATGAAAAATCAATAAAAGATTTTAAGACTTGAATTCAGTCCAACAATTTGGAGTTACTCAGATTGCATGTTTTGGACAAACAACTCCAAACAATAGCAAACTTAAGCTCATCAGCCTATCAAAACAAAACCAAAACTCAAGCACATGGGTCATTCTAAGCAGAAATGAGTAGATAACACCACGGTCCAGTTGTTTTGAAGAATTAAGTTGAAGATGAGAGTTTTATAATTGAAGATTGCTTTATTTTCTCTGAAGAAATTGAAGACAGCTTTGTGTGCAGGGAGCCCCATCCAGCTCATAGCAGTCATTGTTCAATCGTATTAATTTGAACTGAATATGGCATAT
Source organism: Membranipora membranacea (assembly GCA_914767715.1). Lineage (NCBI taxonomy): Eukaryota > Metazoa > Bryozoa > Gymnolaemata > Cheilostomatida > Membraniporidae > Membranipora > Membranipora membranacea. The sequence goes on along the minus strand of OU612071.1, from coordinate 5,457,153 downwards.
AACTATGTATTTATCCTGAAATGAAGCAGATGAGTGACTGAAGTTGTCTTCTCTTTGCACAGATATCACTGCCTACCTGCAAATGTTTCGGATCCATCCCCCGGACATTTCGACTGCCCCAGGGGTTATTACTGTCCAGCAGGCACAGGGGCGGATATACAATCATGTCCCCCTGGAACTTATAGTAATGTTACCAATCTTTACAATGTAGTACAGTGCAAGGACTGCCCTGAGGTAAGTCAATTCTGATCGGTTTAATGCTTCATCATTGAACAATGTGATTGGTTAATTTTTGGTCAACTTTATATAGTGTGATGAATATTTTAAACACATTATAAATAGGATATGCTGATATGGTTGATTGTTTTCACTGTTTATTTACCAGCACATAGATGGGCCAACATCATTCCACCCTTACTACTACGGCCTAACACGTTATGTGATGAGTGCTTCTTATAACATGACTCCTTTATCTTCATCAGGGTGAATATTGTGAAGATTTAGCTATGACGGAAAGTTCAGGACTGTGTGCTGCAGGTTATTACTGCTCAGGTGGGGTGGATACTTCTCGCCCCGATAATTCTCATCCAAACAGGTTTGTGGGACTTCATCAATAGAGACTATCTACGCCATGGATCTCAATAGTTTGATGTTTGGAGATATTGAGAAAATATGGAGAAACTAAAATAATTATGTTTGCTTTTGGACAAAAAATTGAACCATCATTAATAATTTCCGTGCCATGAATGCTGTATTAATTTGTTGTCTATCGGCCTGCTTATTGCTTCTATCGATTACAAAGTAGTATGGAATGAGTATGGATGGCTATTTACTGTGTGCTTTTCGCTTTCGTTGAATTTGATTGGTTCTCCATTTATTCATCAGCCAATGAATGCATTTTATACCGTTGTTTCTAACTCAATATTATCTCACATTATAGCACATACCCAGCCTCCTGTCCCCTGCTAGGAGGACATACAGGGTTTGGAGATATCTGTCCTACAGGATATCACTGTCCTGAAGGCTCTATAGTACCACAAGGATGTCCAGCTGGTAACTACCAGGATGAGCTCGGACAAGACTACTGTAAAGCTTGTCCCGCAGGTAAAAATATTAATACACACTCCCTGCATGATATTCCTTTGACTAAGTATGCCCCAATTAGTCAGTTGGCTCTTATTGGCCAATATCTTCCCTACCCAACAGCCAATCATATCAGAGCCAACACATTGGTTAGCTACAAGTGAAAATGAGACTGCAATATTGAGTATTAATAACCCCTATTTTTCCTCGTTGGTCTGTTTGATCCAATTTCCTCACTGTTCCATTTTTTTCCATTTCTCCACAGGTTATTACTGTATTGGTAACTCCACCACCTACCTGGACACTGAGTGTCTGACTGGTAGATACTGCCCTGAGAATACCACTGATAGTAACGAGTACAGGTGTGCTCCAGGAACATTCAACCCTACATCTGGTGCTACTAACATATCATCTTGTCTAGACTGTACCGCTGGTATGTACTGTCAGGGAGAAGGCAACTCCGCCCCTACAAGTAACTGCAGGTAAGGAACTAAAGCTAGCTTTTAGAAAAGTATTTATGTACAGTTTTATTCCACATTGTGGCTGCATGATGAAATTATATTATACACTCACTGATATATAGTCATTTATATAGTTTGATTGGTTCAAAAGTTCAGTAATGCTACAGCTGACCCTTGCAAACATTTGTCAAGTAGCTTGCCCGAATTTTCAAAGGTCGTTACTTGGACGTCAGACAATGTATAACATTGAAGCTGCCTGAATTTTTAGCTAGATCCAATTACTGACACAAAGCTATATACTTACGAAATTTCTCCACAAATAGCCATACTGTGTATCTTACCACCAATCCATGAATTAATATCAATGTATATACTATTTCGTATCATCACCTTGTTCTTGGTACATTTAGAAGTTATTTTTTCTGTTTCATACAGACTCATTAATGAGTATTTATCTACCCTAATTGAACTTTTTTTAAATTTTGCAGTGAGGGATGGTATTGTTCTGGTGGAGCGGTACAGCCCATGCCTACAGCCTTAGATCAGGGTGGAGCCTGTGATCTTGGAGAATACTGTCCGGGCGGTAGTGATGCCCCCATACTATGTGATGGCGGTTACTTCTGTGATCGTGTTAAACTGGCTCTGCCAACTGGGCCATGTCAACAAGGTAAAATTTGAACTCTCTAGCTTAATGCTTAAAATTATTTGCAATACAAGTGTCGGTGCTGAATCAGTATGAGAGTCTATGGTAGCTATAAAGGCTCGAACTACATGAGGTAAATCACCCACCAAATAACCATGTTCTGAAGCGATTTCCTTTGGTTTTCTCAGGATATTTCTGCACATTGGGAGCACACAACTCCACACCAACTGATGGAACAACAGGAGATATATGCCCTGTTGGTTTTTACTGCCCTGAAAATTCCACAGCTCCAACTGCCTGCTCTCAGGGAAAATATCTAAACACAACAGGAAACAGTGCAGAGAGCAGCTGTATAGACTGTGTACCAGGTATGTATGGTACAGACTTATGGCAGTTCTGCTATCCAACCGTAGTACATTAAGGTGACGCGGACTATGAGATTTATGTCAAATGGACTTTCCAATTTAGTGTATTGCGCAGCAAATTTCCAAGTTGAATTATGGATCGAACAGTGATTTGTACGCAATGACACTGGAAAAGTTCCAAACTTGCTCTGCTTTAATGCGTGTATAAATGCCCAGCAAGGGTATCAAACGAACAACTTGATATACATATAGTTTGTGTTTTTAAACTACCTCTCTTTACTTTCATTTAGGCTATTATTGTGATCAGGAAGGCCTATCAGATGTAGCTGGCCCATGTTCTCAGGGATATTATTGTCCTGCGGGGCAGTCCACACACAGCCCCGGCTCATACATATGTCCTGAGGCTTATTACTGTACTGAGGGATCACCAGCTCCGATACCATGTGACAGCGGATACTATCAGGATCAGCAGGGACAGTGGAACTGTACTATCTGTCCAGAGGTGAGTTTATTATGTTTTTTATGTTTTATTTGTAGTCACTGTTGATGTCAGTATTGCTTTTTCGGTCAAGCCTGGCTTCATTATAGCAGCATAAAATTGTCACAGAGCTAGGAAAACCTAACTTAGAGTTAAGTCATGGAATTAGCTTGGTCAAGTCAAGTCACATGAACACTATGTCATGTCAAGTCATGGCTCGCAACTTGACTTGACTTTCAGTGCCTTGACTCAAGTTTGGCTTTACCCAAGCTGTATTTTAATATCAGTTCTCTTCAGAGATTTCCCTGTCTTGGATGTCACAGATGTGTCACTGCCATTCTCATCTTAAGGTATGCTATGTTTCAAAATTATATAATTTAAATCATTTTCTTTTGTAGGGTCGATTCTGCAATGCCACATTTGGACCTGTTGAGCTACCTGACGCTAACATCTGCCCATCTGGATATTACTGTCCTCTCGGTGCAGAATACTCGACACAGTATCCATGTCCTCTAGGGACATTCAACAACATTACAGGTACGGACAACTACAGACATTGAATGTTGATTTAATTAAAGTTTTATTTAAATTCAGGTAGGGACAACTACAGACATATAATGTTGATTCAATAAAAGCTTTATTTTAATTCAGGTCTTTTCAACTTTTGCATTTTTTTTATGCTATTATGTAATCGACTAGCAAAGTATAGCCTTTGTACTGTCACTTGAGGTCCATCGGTTTGAGGTTGAAGCAATAGTCTATTGATACCTCACTCATGAGAGAATCTGAGGTTTTGATTGTAACTAGCTAAATTTTTATGAGTGAAACACCTCACAAATGAATAGTAGTACATCAGACAATCCTAACTCAATGACGTCATGCTATGAACTTGCTTCTGATGCGATGCAGCATTTTTCCTCTTTATCACTGCCTTGTTCTTATTGTATTTCCTCTTGCGACACAACACTATATATGCTTGTTGACTAAATTGTCAACACTGAGTTTTCTCTGGTGAGTATATAAGACCATAGTGACTCTGTACTTCTCACACTTTCACATCTTTACCAACATTTAAAATCCAATTTAATTTAAATTGAGGCCTCCTCCCCTCCCCCTCACTCCCCCCCCCCCCGTATTTTCTCACATTGTTTGCTATTATTGCTTTGGAGATATTGTTTAATGCAATGCTGTATAAAAGCAAATAAGACACGACCCTCTACAAAGTCCTAGCCTTTCCCACTAAACACACACATCAATCCAATATGGATACAGCACTATCATTTCCCTTCAAAACTTGCGTGATTGTTTTCTGTAATGTACATTATAATTTCTTGTCTGTCAAAGTATCATTGCTCTACAGTTGGTAAATTTTCATCATCTGCATAACACAGCTTGTCAGATTGGAGATGGAAACCAAAATGATCTAATCCATCGATCGCTTAAATTGTTTTCTAGGGTTTGCTGAAGAAAATTGAAGAGATATCACGGTAAAATTTGAGATGAGAACAGGACCCCTAACTATATTGTCATTTTTCAGGTCAAATAGGACAGTATGACTGTACACCATGCCCTGGAAAATATGCCTGTGATGAGGAAGGACTTGTATTCCCTTACACACTCTGCTCTGCTGGATACTACTGTAGAGTTTCGAGTAATACCACCACTCCTGAACTAGGTACTGTATATTCCCATATTTTACCATCTTTTTTTTAAAGGACAATGAATTGTAACTGATACCCATAATCAAACCTGAAATAAAAATGAGGTTACTCTTGCCCTTTTTTTGTTTCAAATCGCACTCGTGCTCTCTAAAACTTGTAGTCTTATATTCAGAGCTTTGTGAAGACATTTAATCAGTGAACATGTTATTGTTAAGTGTTACCATAATTCCACTCCACATTGTTCCATTCATGTGATGACAACTCCTATTATTTCTTCAGGTGACGCTATCGGAGATATCTGCCCATCAGGTAGTTATTGTCTGGAAGGTACAGATGAGCCCATAGAGTGTCCAGCTGGTACATTTAACCCTGACGAAGGTAGAATGGCTCTATCTGAGTGTCTCGACTGTACTGGAGGCTACCACTGTAACACCACTGGTACGTATACGTTTATCCAGATTCTTCCTGTGGGGATTAAATTTACCAATCAAAAGCAAAAACATTTGGAAGATAGATGTTGAGTTGTCCCAAGGAAATATCTTTTTTTAATTGTCTGAAATTGAATTCATTGACAGACAACTTAATATTTTGACCAACAGATCAAGATCAAAGTAATTGATTTTCTTTTCAGCCTATGTGTTTTATATATTTAGCCTATTATATTACTAACTTCGAGACAATTGATGATTGGTGCGGGCATTATTTTAGGTCCAAAATGCAAATTGCCAGAAACATTTTTGTCGGCAATCACTTGTTAAGACATGGGCGTGAAATCATTTAGCAAAAATTAAATATTGCCTGTTTGTAGGTCTGAGCGATGTAGCTGGATTATGTGATCCTGGTTACTTCTGTCCTAACGGCTCCAACTCTCCTACACAGGAAGTCTGTACAATGGGTTACTACTGTCCTCAAGGTTAGTAGTGTACTAGATCCTATTTAAGGTATTCCTGTTAGTATACTATATCCTATTTGAGGGCTTCTCAAAGTGTACCAGTCCAAATTAGAGGTTTGACCTTACTTAAGCAGTTCTGAATTGAGTTATTACCTCATAATTACACAACTCACATTTTTAGAAAACTTAGCGGGTAGCCATTGTCATATTGCTTATTTGTGAGAATCCACATCAAATGTTTTTTTTTAAATCTCAATACCTCTTAGAGATAACTCCCCTAACAGCCAAATTTTGTTATTTACCCTCAGACCATGTAAAAAAACATGAGTACTGACGAAATTCAATTTGTATGTTTAGCTCCAGGTGTTATCTAAGGCTTGTGCCTTTACCCCTCATTTATTTTTGATGTCTCAGCTCCAATTTGTTTGTTTGATTATACACTAGCAATCAGAACCACGCATTGGCTAGTGGATATCCTGCTTTAAAAAATGCAGATATATATCTTCTGACTTTTTGGTAACAGGTACAGAATATCCGTATGAGTGTAGTAATGGAACCTACTCCAACCAGACAGGATTATCAGATATAGGTCAATGTTTGGATTGTACAGAGGGTTACTACTGTGAATCATGGGGCCTCACTGCACCAACCGGCCTATGTAGAGCAGGTAAGTGTGTGGTCCTCAGACTTATTTCAAATTATAGCAGATCAAAGAACAGGGCAAACGAGTTTTCTCGTGGTTATAAATTGACGTTAAACATTTTTGTTTGATTTTTACATATCAGAGTCGGCATACTGGCTCATTGTACCATTTATTGTATTATTGTAACATGTTCTAAAGAAGATGATTAGATTGTCATCTATAGACAAAAACTGTAATTTAATCTTATTGATATTTTCTGCAGGTTACTACTGCCCAACAGGAAGTAGTGTTGAGACAGAGATCATATGCCCTGAGGCTATGTACTGTCCGATAGGTAGCCCGGACCCTGTAAAATGTGCTGCTGGTACATACACAGACTATGAAGGGGCGGAGACTTGTGATATCTGTCCTGAAGGATACTTCTGCATACCTGACACCATTGTAGCAGGTAATGTAGACCCAGAAGTTCCTTTCTCTCGATTTCCCGTCTTACAAGATTAATTATGTTGTATGTTCTTTAACATCATGTCAGTACTCATTAAAGCAAAGAAAAAAAAACATTACTTATTAAAGCAAAGGAAAAACAGGATATTTTCCGGAATATCACTATAATAGGGCTTGTGTGGGTGTGCTAAAACTACTTTGATCATTACAAGCATACAGCTTACTCAAACTGAAACCTGACTGGTACTGGTACTACAAAAACTGTTTGACGTAGTATGCCACAAGCCAACTCAACTTATAGTATTCCATCTGTGGCCAAATCCATTTGATCAAGCACCTTACAACATCTCACATACCATGTTTTGTTTTGTTTCTATTTCATCGAGCGTGTTAAGATTTAGGAAACAAGTATTATAGCAAAGTGGGGCCCACATGTGCGATATATTTGACAATGTCGCAGCTAGTCATTGCGCATTGCCAAAGTACCAAACCAGGCACGGCAATAAAAATTAAATAGATTATGATGAACAATGTACTATTTTGATTATCATTAGAATATTCTCTCTCTTGTAGGACATTCCACCTCTGGTTTGAGTGATTGTACAGTTGGTTACTACTGTGTGAATGGAACTGGGTATAACCCAGCTGCCTGCCCACCAGGGACTTATAGTAACACAACAGGATTGGCTGAAGTATCTCAGTGTACACCATGTGACCCTGGATATTACTGTCAAGGTCAGTAAATGCTTCTATTTGATTGGCTGTTGATAACGTGATCTTTCATAGGATTTATACATCTTACTCTCATTGGTTCATTTCTATCTTGCTGAATGACAACATCCATCACACACAAACCTGTAATATTAAATTAGCACCATGTCAGAGTTACTATCCCTATTTTTTGAGGTTGTGGAACTAGCTTTTCTTAGACTGATGGTAATTTTATGTGTTTTAATCCTTTTATATCCGTACCTTCTTATTTTATTTGTTGTTGTTTGATTATTATACTCATTCGATTCAGTTCCTAGCAACGGTAAGATGTGTTCAGCTTTCGGTATTTTTATGGTGGTATATTATGGGGGATGCTGGTATTCGTGACAGGAAAAATAGCGATTTAAGGGATGTTTTGTCATCGTGTTTTGTCAGGAGTTGTGTGCAATTCCCATTTTCCCTCAGAATATGTTTGTTTAACCAGAACTTTGTAAATAAATAAGACACTGTATTTTGATATTTATGCAAGGTGTTAATGTGACATGGGTTTGTTACAGTCCAAATAAATATTGCAAATCAGTTTGAGAACAATTGCTTTGATTAGTTGTAGGTAGGTTGACACATTTCGCAAGTATTACGGTTGCCGCTTCTACCCAGGGCAACCCCAATACTCGCAAACTGATTCAACTTGGCTTATTAGGGCTGATATAGATATCTTAACATCAAGTAGCATTTAATATTGTCCACTTTGAAGACCAGCTGTGGCCATGCTGCCAACAGCGCTATCATGTTATCAAGCTTACTATGCTAAACCAACAGCTCTAGCAGCAAGTATCAATTACTTTGGCCTATGAGTTTAACATGGCGTTGTTTTTACTGCCTTTCACAGGAAACCATCTAGAAGAACCTACTGGCCAGTGCTACGCAGGATACTACTGTGTGTCAGCTAATCCATCACCAACACCATGGTCTGTCAACCAAACATCCTGTCCAGGAGAGTTCGCCCCAGTTGGTGCAATCTGCCCTGTAGGACATTACTGTATAGAAGGAAGCGATCAACCGGAACCATGTTGGGCTGGAAGCTATCAACCTGATATAGGAGAGGATGATTGTCTAGAGTAAGTTTATGCAAGGGTCAAATCTATCCCATAATGCTTTTGTTTGGCTTTGTCACACACCTATAAATCTTCTGTAACTTTGATTGACATTATAAATTCCGATCTAGTAAATGAATTACCCGATGTGTGCGGGTTTTAGTATGCCAAAGTTTCAGTCAAGATATGGGTTTGAATATTAATGATCAATGCTCAATGTCTCCAGGAATTGTATTTGAATATTCAATTTATTGTTATCCTTGTAATTAACCAGAAATATACCGATTCCTGATAGATGTAAAAGGTACTTTCTTTTACATAGGTATATGTAACTGTATTTAATTTGTATCACACAGTTGTCCAGCAGGTTATTACTGCCCCAGTGGTACATATGACTATCTACCATTTGAATGTCCTGTTGGCCATTACTGTCCAGAGGCCACGCCCTCAAACTTCACCAATGCCTGTGATCCTGGTACATATAACCAACAAGAGAGGGCAACTAACATCACATGGTGTACAGACTGTGATCCTGGAATGTACTGTGAGGGCTTTGGCAACTCCGCTCCTTCTGGTAAGTTGATAGGTTTTTAGGTCATAAGGCTAAGCAAGCAGTTTTTGTCAGTCATCCAGATCTGTGTAACAAAAATAACACCAAAGTTCAATTGGCTTTACTAGGTTAAAACATGGCTTGTCAACCCCATCACCATCAACATCATATTATTCATTTTATATTCGTTTTCATTCATACATGTAGCCTACAGCGTGAAAAAAGATTATGTCATTATTAGTTCTCAGGGAAAAGTTCAAATATATTTACTAGGTCTTAATTTTGTTCATCTCTTATTTCAGGACCATGTGATGCAGGATGGTATTGTAGCGGTGGTTCTGACGCTAATCAGACAACAGTATACGGGGGCGAGTGCCCACCCGGTACCTACTGTCCCACAGGATCAGCTGAGCCTACAGACTGTGACCCAGGCTACTACTGTCAGTTCTCGGGAAGGTATGTGGTGGAATTTTATCTTACCTTGTCAGGTTTTCGGACAGATCAGTTCACCTTCACAATCATTAATATAGTTGAAATGATTATTACATGATAATTATGTTTCATAATACCCTAATGGCTGGTTCACATTGTCCCAGATGACACTAGGATGCCATCCCAGATGCTTATCCCAGATGGTCCCAGTCACATTATAAAATTGATCCCAAATATCCATCCCAGGTAGCCATCCCAGTCAATGTGAACCAGAAAATGACACAATCCCAGACTATATGGGTCCGTCTGGGATAGCATTGGGAAAGTTTGTAAGCGTCAAACTTTCCCGATGCTATCCAAGACGGACCCAGACAGTCTGGGATCGTGTCATTTTCTGGTTCACATTGACTGGGATGGCTATCTGGGATGGCTATCTGGGATGAATGTTATAATGTGACTGGGATAAGCATCTGGGATGGCATCCTAGTGTCATCTGGGACAATGTGAACCAGCCATAAAGGAGTAAATGTCAGCTGAGCTAGTTCAGCTTGTTTGTCGGAGACTTGATTTTACCTAGCACCTATTATCACTAGCTGGAGTTTAATTAATGCAAAAAAGCTTAGAAATGATTGACTAGTCATAGCACGAAATGATAAATTTTTCCTCCTGCAAATACTTAATTCATCTAGGATAGCCCTGTTCACACGTCACCGCGTTTTGGTTTTTTGGTTTTGTACCACAAAACCAAAAAAAACAAAACCCGTGGCCATGTGAACAGGGCTACTTCTAGAATGTATGACTATTCACAATGGACAATCTAATTTTCTAATATTCTTGTATGTCAGTGACCAATTAACCAATCAGTCAACCAATGGTAATTTGTCAATCACGTCCCATCGGCTAGTATTGATGAATTCCATATCTGTAATAGCATAATAAGCTCTCTTTTGCCAAACAATGGGCTTGCAAAAAAAGCCAGTACCTAGTAGCATTCTAGAAATGACCAAATCATCAGTGCTGAAGGCATTTCACTACAGTTTGCAGTTTTGTAAACAAGACGGTTGCCCAGGCTAAATTATTCATGCTAGTATAGTGACAGCCAACCAGACAGATCAAAGTCAGATGATTCCCTGTGTTGAGAGGTCTATCTGTATAACGATATGATTTCCATTCCATGAGAAGAATTTAATTCAGTGGCTATGTATCAATATTTGTTTACTTATTACAGAGAGAATATGACAGGCCTATGTTCAGCTGGTTACTACTGCCCTAACGCCTCAGTGACAGCTGAGGATATAGACTGCCCTGTAGGACATTACTGTCCTCTGGGCAGTGCTACTCCTGAACCCTGTCAGAACGGTACATTCAGTGATAGTGAACGACTTACTGCTCAGGTAAAGCATCCTTACCAAATAGAATTGCTCATTGTGATTATGGAAATACAACATGCTGGTCACAATTGCAATCTTATTTTTAGCTTGAAAAATTATTTTTACCTTGTTTCAAAATCACCTGGTTTTTCTACAATACGCTTTTTAAAATGGGGTAAACCAAATAATGGCTCAGACTGATAGAAGTGTAATGTTACTGTGGGGTCTTAAACTCAATTTGAGTCAACCTCTCTCGGAAAATCAGGCTCGATTTACATATTGTCTGGATGACGCGAGCACCTAACAGATTAGTGATAATGATGTTCACGCGACTCCACTCCCCGGGAGTTTATTGAAAAATACTCACAAAGACGTGAAATCGTAGACATCCACATATCTTCAATGTTTATACATTTACCAGGATGAGTGCACAGCATGTACAGCGGGCTCTTACTGCTCCCAGCCTGGATCTGATGTAGTATCTGGTGACTGTATGAGAGGATTCTACTGTCCAGAGGGACAGGTAACTCCTACACCATATGATCATATATGTCCTCCAGGTGAGAGAATGACATATTATGGTGGTAGAGTTTTTTTACTGATACAAGACAAAAGTGCAGCAAAATATTACAACCAGTACGATATGTTGTAGTGTCTTTTGAGACCTTCCCTAATGTAATTTTCACCTTACCCCTATTAAGACTGAGTATGAAACAAAAGACCAAAGGGATTATTGTGAAAGCAATGAATAAAAGTGTGCCGTGCATGTTGGAGCTCTTTTATTGATGAGTTTTAATCCTGGTTTTTAATCCTTTGCAACAAAGACAAGATGAGCTAAATTATCTCAATCTCATCATATCTGTTGACAACTGTGGGCCACTTTCAGACAATGGTTGAGGAAACTGTTGACAGTTGTCAGAAGAGAAGAGCATACTCACATTCATATATTGAGAGCACCCGCTGTTGATTGTCACTATGTTGCTGCTTATTTATAGGACATTACTGCCTGACAGGCTCACCTTCACCACTGAGATGTGAGAACGGCACCTGGACACCTGATGAGGGACAGTATGAATGCAGAACTTGTGACGCTGGTATGTAAACAAAAGCAAATTCAAATTTGTAGGCTGGAAATAAAATGTGATGATCAGTAATAGGTATGTCTTGTCTTGTCTTATGATGGGGGCTGAGATAGATGATGGAATAAATCAGTCAGAGTACAGGCGATATAGTTTAGGTATATGCACAGAAATGTATCGTAATGTCCAGCTAGAATATATATCCATATCTTATGATTTTCAGTGGTGTGTAATTTGCTACCTTAAAATCAGCTATAGCCGATGTCTTCTGGCCATGCACATCCACGATTTTAAGCTAAGCCTGTTCCTATAAGCCTAAACATCCCTCAAAACATTCCCTTGGCTGTAATGACATATCTGTCTAGTCTATTAGTATAATTTGAATATTCCCGTTTTTTAGGGTTCTACTGTGATAACACTTTCTCGGCCGTATCAGCTCTGAATGACTCGGCCTGCCCGATGGGATATTACTGTCCAGCTGGTACAGGTTACTCTACTGAGTACCCGTGTCCAGCGGGGACTGTCAACAACATGACGCACAGGACACATGACTCTGAGTGTCAGCCCTGTCCTGGTGGATACTACTGTGAGAGCTTAGGGGAGATAACAGCTGACGGCCCGTGCTCACCAGGGTATGTTTGTGTGGAAATAAGGCTTAAATTTCCATGGATTGATAGTGCAGCTATGTATCAAATTCTCGTCAGTTGTTTGAGAATATATGCTAGGAGAAAATAGTTTTATAATAATTACAGATAAAATACATGGAAATCTGTCTTGATTTGGATTATTGGGAGAGTTGTTGATGGTCGCTACTCATCCATTCAACTTTCCATGCTCTCCTGTTTCTGATCGCCCAGTGATAATAATATTGTTGTAATGTGATACTGAATACCATTGAGGTATAACCGATTGACTCACTCCAAAGATACCTATCACCTCGCCGGGCCGTCGGGCGAGGGGCAAAAGTCTGGGGGGCTCAGACTACTATCACACCCAATGCAACTGATACTGTTTAGTGCTGATGCCCATCACTTGTAAACTGCTAGTTCAAGGTTCTAACCTAATCATTTGTTTTGAATATAAAGACACCGCAACACATGTGATATCTTAAACAAAATCTATATGGATATTCATTTGTAAAACAGGCTGTAGATATCCATAGTCTCTGATATTAATTTTCAGCAAGCTCTTGATAACCATAAAATAAAACACACAATTTTAATTCTCTTTGTTTTAGTTATTACTGTAACGGAAGTGTAGCTGAGCAGTATCCTGACGACCTTCGGTGTCCCCTTGGTAATTACTGTCCGGAGGGGTCAGTGAACCCCACACCATGTCCCAGTGGTACTATAGCTATTCAGATAGGCTTCTATAATGTGAGTCAGTGTACACCCTGTCCTCCAGGGAAGTACTGTACACCGGAGAGCTCAAGTTCTGGTAAGATATGAACCCATAATGCATCATTATTTCCTAAGTTGTAACCCAACATTCCAAGGCTTACGGGTAGCAACACGCTTCATCAGACTTTGTCAAATTTGTCCCCATGTACAATGGCATTTAGATGCTTACTTTGATTAAAGCTGTAGGTTCAATCAATGAACCTCCTTCTAGCTCATTAGGCTTACCTTTTTCTGTCTGCAAAATGAAAGGTATTCATTGGTCTGTGATTGCTATCAGACCAGTCCACTTTGAGTTGTCCACTCCCGGTAATTTGATAAGTCATGAAAGAAAATACCCTGAAATGTTTCGCGCATAGATTGAGAGAAAATTTGATTGTATCGTAATTTATCTTGCTTATACCAGCTTGAAAATTCTTTGCTGTCACTTTGCCTTTACTTACTTCATAACTATTGTACTTATTTATCTCAGGAAACGGTAAGAACCTTTTCTCACTCTCGTGAAGTCTAATGGCAAATCACTGCCACATTAAAAGCAAATCCGTAGATTTTGTTTTCTCGTTACGGGTTCGTTCGTGTCTCTTTATATATTCCCTAAGAAAATTTATCATCGAAGTTGTTCCACTATTGGATCAAGAAGATTATGCCTCTCTTTTTGGTCTATGCAAACCTAACATTTTCTTTCTTTCCCTTGATGTTATATTTCTTGGGTGTATGGGGTCGAAGGTCGTCCGGTAGCAATATTGTACATATCATTGTATATCATCATGTACTATATATTGTATATTATATACTTTGTCACATGATTTCATGTCAGGTTTCGTTGGCGTGCGAATTATTAATGGCACGGTGGATTTTAGTAAGTGGTCGGATATCTAAGTATGAAGTGTGATCTATTAGATAGCTGATATATTTACCTCATGTGTAGATCATGTGAATGTCTGATAGGCATGTCAATTCATGGGGCTCCCCGAGTATTTTGCTGAAGATTGAAGATTGAGTGTTTTAAAGTTGAAGAAAAGATTTAGTCAGTTTAAATGAAAAATCAATAAAAGATTTTAGACTTCAATTCAGTACAACAATTTGGAGTTAGCCACTCAGATATGGTGTTTTGGACAGACAACTCCAAGCAATAACAAACTGAAACTCATCAGCCTATCAAAACAAAACCAAAACTCAAGCACATGGGTCATTCTAAGTAGAAATGAGTTGATAACACCACGGTCCAGTTGTTTTGAAGGATGAGGTCTGAAGATGAGAGTTTTAAAATTGACGATTGCTCTATTTTCTCTGAAGAAATTGAAGACAGCTTTGTGGGCAGGGAGCCCCATTCATCACTGACATTTTTCATGTGGACAACCTTTCTTCACAATAGAAAGGGCAACTCCGGGCAATAATTAATTGACTCCCATAATAAATTTTACTGGCTCTTATAAAATCTGCTTTGGTCGCTCCTAGGACTAGTTTGGATTCCTGATCCGCAGAAAACCTGATAGGTGTGAATATGTAAGTTTGAAACTGTCTCGTTTGGATTCTTTGGGTCGCTTGGACATAGCGGAGATAGTCCAAGTCCAAGATAGTCTAGCGAGTGACTTTGTTATTACCGGTTTACGTATGATAGCAATAAGGACGTTGGTTTGAGTGAAATCTGTCGATTGGGAACTTTACTGGTGAATTCCAGTAATAATTTTTTATTGTTCTGCAGTTTAAACCATATTTTTACACTTTTTTCTGTAGGTTTGACTCCTGACTGTGATGCTGGGTACATCTGTACTGGAGGTTCAGACACAGCTACTCCAACTGATGATGTTATCGGATATCCATGTCCTGTGGGACATTTCTGTGAGGCAGGAGACACCAGCCCTCAAGAATGTGGTATAGGTATGTCGAGAAACCAGGTTATGAGAATGATTTATAGATTTGATAACATTCATATATGAATCATGTGAACTAGCTTCATAATTGAATCAGTACATACATATTGATGGAATATATTTTAAAGCTTGAT
This sequence comes from Membranipora membranacea, assembly GCA_914767715.1. Classification (NCBI taxonomy): domain Eukaryota; kingdom Metazoa; phylum Bryozoa; class Gymnolaemata; order Cheilostomatida; family Membraniporidae; genus Membranipora; species Membranipora membranacea. Next base: position 5,441,842 of record OU612071.1, on the reverse strand, counting down.
ATTTGATCTCATCTAGGTAAACTACGCACAACCAGACGATATAGCAATCATCATTCTATTGAGCAGTGAAATACTATGTCAAATGATCTGACTGTTTGGTTGAGCATTTATGACCATTTTCACTTTTGGACAGGAATAAATATATAAAGATATAATAATCAGCCATCAAACTTATCCTTGAGAACGGACACAGCAATGTAGAACTTTCTTTGTGTGCTTGACTCAAATGGTAATATGATTCAGCCCTATATTTCCTATCACTATTTCTCTTTAGGTACATACAGCCCTGTTATACAGTATGAGGTCTGTGATCCTTGTCCAGCTGGTGAGACGTGTCCAGATACAGCTATGAATGACACAATACCATGTCCAGCTGGGTTCTACTGTCCCGAGGGATCATATGGGGACGGTACACCATGCCCCAGTGGTAAGTCTTCAGATCTGTCCTATTTGGCTTACTTCCCGCTTGGAGATAATCTATTTATTGCTCACACTTTACAGTGCAGGCACAACCCTAGTCAAATAAGTTTGAATTTTCTGCACATGAAGCTCATTCTTATCTAGCTGTTGGCTTAATAGTATAAATTGAGGGACTTGAAACCCAGACCTTGTTGATCAAACTTATATTTAGTCCAGAAACTGTGATTCATCTGCAGATGTTCTTTATGAAATTGTCCATTTCATTCCACATTTCAACATTCAATTTTAAAAGGTACTTACAACCCAGACACCAGTCGAGCCACCATAGACGGTTGTATAGGCTGCCCGTCAGGACAGTATTGTGACTCTACAGGATTGTCTGCTCCTGCTGGTAACTGCTCAGAGGGATTCTGGTGCAGGGAAAACTCCACAAGGTCGACGCCCACTGACGGATACAATGACTTCTGTCCTGCTGGATATTACTGTCCTGAGGGGATAGAGATAGCTGTGCCTTGTCCAGAGGGAACATATCGAGAGTTTACGTGTAAGTTTCTTGCGTTTAGCTTCTTGGTTATAAAGAGATATGAAGTGCTGAGGTTAGATATCATTGTGGCCGCCATCTATCATTTGAAGTTATTGTCCCTTTTCTTCGCAATAATGACCGACATATGATAGCCTCACAACTCGCAGGAAGAAAATACTGAACAAATTGAGTTACCCCAAACCTTTTGTGGAGGAAGCTCCATCGGATGCTGTAATTATCGTCTAATGGCTACCTTGGTGATTTGATATGTCCGAGGCAGGCTTGTCATATGAGACCTCAGTAGAAATTCCACTGAATATGACCCTCAGTTTTATGTCGATTCACCAAAGCACTGTTGTTTGATTGATTGTATTGCTACCACTAACCACAAAAGCTGCAAGAAAAAGGTTGCTGGTACACATTCTCTGCTTGTTAAAACAGTGAAGTTGCCTTGCACGAAAAATAGGGTTAGAAAATAGTATTGCTTTCTCTCACACCATAATTTCTTATATTGTAGCTGGTAAGACAGTGGATGACTGTACAGTCTGCGATGCCGGTATGTACTGTGCTGGTACTAACCTGACAGCTCCCTCTGGTATCTGTGGGGAGGGGTATTACTGTCCCTCCGACGCTGCTATAAGATCTCCACAGCCGACCAACTATCAGTGCCCTAAAGGTTACTTCTGTCTGAACGAAACCGCTGATCCGGAACCATGTCCACCAGGTGAGCACTCTGATTGGCTGGTCTGTTGGTGGCAGATTGACCAATCGTTATTGATCCTGTTTAAAGGTGTTTGTGTTCAACAGATTTTCCAAGATTTAAAATGAGTGCTGATGTCAACAGAAAACATATTCAGAAATGAGTTCACCTTGCATTGCACCTCATGTCAACATCTCGTTAACAGCTTAGTATCCTTTGGTTCTTTGTTCATTCAAAGTCTTTGAGTTAAATTCAGTTATAAGTTCAACCTGTTTTACATCTTTGTAATCAGGGTTCTACCAGCCACAAGAAGGAACCACATACTGTGTCCAGTGTCCAGCTGGATACTTCTGTCAAACGAATTCATCGGTTCCTGAGATATGCCCAGAACACAGATACTGTCCTAACGGAACTCACACCCCTAAAGTCTGCCCTCTGGGTACCTTCACTAACGATACAGGAGCTGTGTCCGAGTTAGACTGTGGTCCTTGTCCAGCAGGTAAGAATGATAATTCGATTCTTTTTGTGCAGCAATTGTTAGCTTTATTCATCCTCATGGTCCTCATGCTAAAGCTTTGTTATCAAAATGACCCGTATTAGTTTAATGTGCAAATAAAGTGCTAACTTGTCAAAGCGCGACTTTGGTTAGTCTGAAGTCTTATGATATGGGGCCTGTGTCTGAGCTAGACTGTGGACTTTGCCCGTAAGGTAATGATAATGATTTAATCCTTGTAGTGTCTCAATAGTGATTTTCACTCATCTATTCTTACAGATGATCAAGTTATTTGTGTTTAAACGTTTCACAATCATGTTTTAAATGTGGATACCTCGAACCATATTTCAAATTCTCTATCATTCTTTTTTATAATCCTGTCACAGGAATTAATAACAGTGAAACCCTTTTTTGTAAATAACTCTTTACTCTCATAGTTAATTTTACCTACAAGTTCAAAGTGATCATATTGAGTTGTGAATCTTGACTTTTTACTAGAAGTGCAACTCAATCTCTTCTTATCGCAGGAAAGTACTGTTTGGACGGAGAGGTACAGGGAGATTGTAATGCTGGATTTCTGTGTATCTCCGCCTCTCATACCCCAGTACCAGACCAGCCTGCAGTGAATGAGTCTATCGGTACTCTGTGTCCGTTTGGTAGATACTGTCCGGAGGGGACAATCGTACCGTCATCCTGTGCCCCGGGAACGGTAAGTACTCAGATTTTAATTGTCTTGTATAACTTTGCAATAGGTGTACTTGTTAAAATGTTTATCAATTTGGAGCCCCTGCACTGCACGTTCCCCCTCTGCTACGAGTCTGATGCCGGCTTCAGAGAGACCAGCACCAAATACAGGCGAATTAGGTCTTTAAGTAGTTAAATTATGGTTGTTGTGTCTGGGTGACATGGCTACTTCTTAAAGAAGTTGGAACAAAGAGTAGAACAATCTTTGTCACATAAAATTAGGAACCGCACCATCGATGTTCTATTCCTTACTTTAAAGAGTAGAGTTATGTGATTCATAGTCTGTTTGGTGGTCTCTCAACAAGGTAAATAGAGTTGGACATTTTAAATGTTTTAATTTTATTTGACCATTTCCAGGTGATTAACATAGAAGGAGCTCCATCAGAAGATTATTGTGGTGTTTGTCCAGCTGGTAGAATCTGTCCATCTATGGCTACTGAGTCTGAACCTTGTAATCCTGGTTAGTTACTATAAGCTTAGTAGTATGCTTCCCTCAATGCACCGCTGATTCTAGATTCCAAAATAATGAATAGAAATTTATAAATTGAATTATGGGTAAATTGTTTTTAAGATTTCTTTTAAACCAGGTTAACAACTATAAGTTTAGTGCCTAAACCGTTTAAACGTGAAAGTAAATCAAAGAAAGTCAGCTGCCTTAGTAAGCATCCAACATAATATACTGATTTGAGAATCAGTGTGTGGCAAGTAAATTCCATGAAAAAGTTGGTAATAAAAGTTTTAATTCCAAAGTCTTCGCTCGCATGGAGCAACCAGTACACCTTGAAGTTGTACACCCTTTGTTTATGTCTAAATAAATAAATATTTAAAATAAATAAATAAATAAATGAGATAACTCTTTTTATTTCTCACTAGGTTACTACTGCCCATACAACCATAATGAGACAGAGTGTCCATTATATACATACAATGATCTCTCAGAGGCTATGAACGAGACCTGGTGTCAGGATTGCCCTGCAGGTAAGTTATCATAATTCGAGATCTCATTTCAAAAATTACAACTCTCGGACATTTCTCATCAAAAACAACTACTATGGAAATGGCAATAAGTATCAATATCGGTTTTGCCATAACTTATCTCAAATTATTTCTTAGATTGTATCACCTGGAAAATATCAGAAATATCTCTTTTGTATCAATATGGATGCTGGTAATGATGATTTAATAATTTGAATCCGTATGACTATATAGCAATATCCCTAATTTGGAGTTGCCCTCCCCTGTTTTCAAATTTGTGTTGTTTCCTTATATAGGTTATTTCTGTGATGATGTAGCGATAGCTAACTACACTAGATTCCCGTGTCCAGCTGGATATTACTGTGAGCTGGCATGTAACGAGCCGATACCCTGTCCTAGTGGTACCTTCAGGTATGTGACAACTAATGACAGTAGTTCTAGTAAAGTAGTTCAATTCTATTACAGCGGTTGTAATGGTCTAAACACACTGACAGAGGTTGCAACCTCAGCGAATCCTCAATGAGTTTTACATGCACATCAATCCTCTGAGGATCAGCTGAGGCTTATATATAAGTAATGTGACGTCATGCAAACCTCCCTGCACACTGAGGTTGCAACCGCTGATCAAACCTCTGAGGATCAGCTGAGGCTACTGTCAGCGTATAATGTTAACAATGGTGATTTTGTGCTAACCTCTAAATGTGTTTTGACATAATGTATTAAAGCATGTGCCCAGTGCTCCAATCTCTACTTATTTTACCATGTCACACTATCACTCAGTGGTAGGACTCTGGTGAAGGCATTGTCTACAATATGCTGTTTGATTCTTAGCAGCTGGTTTCATCTTTACCTAAGAGTTCGTAACAATTAAAGTCGTTAACACAGATGTAGACGAGTTCTGGCCTACAAATTATAACAGACATTTTAATTGGATAAAATTCACTCATTTAATTTACCAATTCCATTACTATTACAGAGACACCACTGGAGGCCCCTCGTTGGATGCTTGCTTCGAGTGTCCGGCCGGATTCCTCTGTCCGTCGGTTAATGAGACGAACCAGCCGAGTATATCAGCTACTAAGTGTGACGACGGGTCATACTGTCCGGCTGGGTCAGCTATACAAGTCAACTGTAGCGCTGGTATGTTGTATTTGTAGTAAATCAAGAAATATAATGGATTACCTAGCCTGTCTAGACAGGCTTGTCAAGACAAGATATTTATTACCCAGAATGCAATTCACTGGAAAACCCAGTTTATGTCAGCTGTCAAAAATTCCATAAATTGGTACATAAAGCAAATTAATGTAAGACCCAGTCTGTAAGCCATTTGTTCCATAGATTTATTATATGTGTATATGATAACTCCATGATTCAATCTCTTCGGTGTATTGAGCAAACTTGTAGGCTAAAATGTAAGACTGTGGTTTATGGAATTTTGTGTTGAAAATGGTATATAACTATTGATTAAGGGTCACTTTATTTTTTGCTGTTGTCGTTTGGGTTTATAACTTTCTATTGTTGTTATATTGAATATGCGAATATATATAATATGATATGATTTGGTATTTGATAGGTTATTACTGTTTCAATGCGGAGACTCAGCAGCCCTGTGCTGCCGGATATTACTGCCCAGAGAGAAGCTCCTCCCCTGTACCTTGTCCTGATGGTCACTACTGTGGAGCGCCCGAGTGTAACGCTACTATACCTGGTAAGTAAGCTAAAACTTGGGCTTATACCCTAGGGAAAAGTTATCACAAGTCTAAATGCTTGCGTTTTTCTCTCAATCTTATTTTAACAAGTTTTTCCGATTTGTCTGATAGTCTTAGCTGTATACTCTATGCAAGCGCTTTATTTTAATATGGTTTTAGCCTGCATATTTAATTATTATAAAATCTCTCACGATGCTGAGCTCTCCATTGAGTATCAAGCTTAGTCAACATGACTCAAAATTCATAATAAAATAGTAAAAGTATCAATCTTTGGCATCATTTTTAATGAGTCACCAGTTTTATTGTCAATTTAATTAACAGGTGCCATGATGCCGACGATCTGCCCGCTGGGTTATCGAGAGAAGAATGACGGCGCGTCAGACAGAGCCACATTTGACAGCACATGTGAGACCTGTCCTCCTGGTTACTACGGAGCAAGGGCTGACAGGGGTGGATGTGATGTGTGTAGATCAGGGGTGGTCTGTATGGAGGGGTCTATTACGGACCTGCCACTAGGAAACGACTCGGTGGCTCATGGAGTCAACTCTACTGAGTAAGTAATATTACATTTTTTCCATGTTACGTTGTGTCTTATATGAAAGCAATAGACAAATATTAGACATCTATAGATATACTATCTGGATAATCATCCCATACAACTCTTAGGACATTTTTTAAATAAATTAATATCGGGTTAATACTTGGACAGTCACATGTTGGAGTTGTTTTGCCCTGTTTTATTACATAAGAATGCTGTGGTTTTGTTACTTGCTTCATTGGCTTCCGATGGGTGATATTGGATGCTGGAATCACATAACATATCCATGCTTGGGCTATCAATAAATGGCTTCAAAATTATTATTTTTGACAACTTCTTCATGTAGATACGATTAGTCTGTGCACATTGATTGGACACTTTGATTTTTACAGGTCATACCCATGCCCACCCGGATATTACTGCCCTCAAGGTTCTGGATCTCCGCTAGCTTGTCCAAAAGGAACATTTAATGCTTTAGAGAGGAAAGGAAGCATTAATGAGTGTGAAGATTGTCCTATCGATCATTTCAACCATCTCACTGGTATGTAACCCACAATGCACCTCTACTTCTGGAATTCCTAAAATAATGCAAAGCAATTAACGAACAGCATTATTGGTCAACTCACTTTGGGCAGCCCACGACACTCTCCCATCAACTCTTAAAAAACAATTCTGTAAGTAGGAGCATTAAGGGCCATTTTTCTCCCATATCCTGCAATGTTTCCTTGACATGATACTTAAAACATTCTCCCCTGTTGTTTGAAAGACTGGCAAATCATCGAAATTTGTCTAGTAAAATGGTAATTTTGATTTTTCACATGTCATTTCAAATACCTACTCGCACAGTAAACACTTATAAATGCAAAGTTCAAGTAAAATACTTACTTTGAGGCTTCTATTTTGTATCACATGTTGTGTCGTAGTATTTGGTTTGTCCTCTGATTCCCAATGCCAATGACCGCCGTCACCATGAAAGACCATCATTTCTTCAATAAGGATTCTGAAGCAGAAATTCGCTCACATAATAGATTATGGAAGATGTGATACAAAATAGCCATAAAGTGATACAAAAAGCCTCATTCTATCATTCTGTCAATCTACACGTACAAATTTATTTTCTCTTTTGAGGGGTAACATCGTAAAACATTCTTTGGGAATGAAAATTGTGCCTATAGAGTGTTTAAAATAATAAAAATTTGTGTTTATGTGACTGGTTGTAAATAATAATCTCTACAGGTCAGACAGGATGTTTCAGCTGTGGAGGAGAGGCGAGTCAGCCGACCACTGGATCAGAGACTTGTGAATGTACAGGAAGTGGGCGGGACTTCCAGGTATGTGTATATATCTACTATAAAACCATACTGACATTGAGACTACACTATTATCATGTGCATCTCTGATCGTTAGAGTCAATTTAGAGTGAGTAACTAACATGCACCTGCCTCTAATTAGTAATATTGAACTCCGGTCAGACCGATTTCTATTGATCAGAGATATACATGCAATAGTATACCATGTCATTAGTATGCTACAAAACTAATAATACCCTTGGGTTGTCAAGCATGGTCTTTGCAGGTCATTTCTATCTTAATAATAATGTATAATGAACTCAGCTTCAAACCCCAAAAACATCTCTGATATAGGAATTGACCTGCAAAATAAAACTTGCGGTTGTTGCAGGCATTTCAGTTAGAACAATCGTGCTGTGCAGCAGCTCAGTTAAGTTAATGGATGTAGTATTATAATAATAATTTTAACATAACTGATATCATCAGCAACCGCAAACACTGATAGCGCTGGTAGCCTAGCGAAGCCGAGCAGGATTGGTAATAAGCAACATTACCAAACCACCAAATCATCATAATTGACTGGTGAGCTATGGGTCAAATAAAACAAGGAAGAATAGTAAAATCATCTAAAACATCACGTCGTGTTTGAACATCACAGGCTATGAAAAGATAGCCAACCTCTTCACATGTTTCCTTCAACTGCTGACTTTTTCTAAACTCATGCTATGAAACACTACGAATCACTCAATATATTTAATGATCAAGATTCATGATATAGGGTAGCTCATCAAAGCAACAGGCAAAAAAGTACCAGCGGAAAGAAGCTGTGCTGTGGTATTTACCAGTATTTGTATTTACTTTGGCTTGCATTCACTTTGGCTTGTATTTACTTCGCAAAAACCCGCAGAACTTGATTACAGCGCATGTTAATCTAACTTGCCTGCTCACCAGACAAATACCAGCCTAAGTTGTCTGCATTGTGCTCAGTTCAATTGTTATTGTAAAGCAAGAACTGATGACACGAAACGTACATTCTTGGTTTAAAAAAACTTACACTGGTATGTACTTTAGTACTTCTGTTGGTCTTTGTGATGAGGGGGGGGGGGGGCAAAGAGACTCGGTATGTGCTCTGGTAATTGGAATCAAGGTTGTAACCCTACTATATCATTAGAGTTCGAACCTCAAAAATAACAATTTATAACAATTTGAAATACCATAAATCCGAATGATGCAAAAACTCGCATTCTCATTATATAAACTGTAATTCTTCAAGCGCTATGTGTGAGTGTGTGAAAAACGGGCTCTGGCTTTGATAGTTGTATCCCAACAGACATAGCATTGGGACCTCAAAGATTCAGATTATCTCATATCCTATGATGGAAAACATAAAATAATGAATTTCAAAACTTTGACAATCTTAACATATACAATCTAATTCTACAAGCGCTATGTGTGAAAAAGGTCTGTAGCCAACTTAATCAGCTGTCTGCAGGCCCGCTATCAGGAGTTACAAGTAGTCTGTGTTTCACGTACAATCAGCTACCATACTGTGCTTAGGTCCCGAGGTATCACAAACAGAACCATTAACTGTTCAAACTATGGGGGGATAATTCAATACTCATCATGTAAACTTCTAACGCTCTATTATTTCTCACGTGAATCAGTACAAATCAATTGTGGAAAATAACCCATAATTATCTACTTGTCGTAGTAACGGTTATGTGTGTGTCTGTAAAGACCATAGACATGTGAAAATAATGTTTATGGTAAAGACCACTTTGCATGCCAATCAGTTAAGGTTGGTTTTCTTTGCACCATAGCGACTGAACTAATTCAAATGTGCTTGAGTTCTCCAAATAAAAAGTCACCCCACCTGCACTGGCAAAAAGGTAAAAAGTAAATAGGTCAATTAGGCCAGTTTGTGGCACTGTCGCTTCGGGGCAGTGACTCGTATCACAGAGTCATTCTGCAAGCAGTGTGGGTAGAGACAATCCTGCTGATATAAATGACAGTATCTTAAAAATAAAACAATAAAGTTCACCAACATGTAAAACACAATCCAGTCTTAAAACTCCACTGGACATTCCCAACTATAGTCTAATCTGACTATTGAAAACCCCATGTGTAAATCAGGCTCTAGAATCAACATCTTGGTGCTCCACTTACAGAATGAAGAAGCTATGGTTATGTTTATGCACGGGGTTAACTCCTTTGGTATATGTTAGCAACAGTCCTGCTGATAGTTAACTGTATCCTGACATTGCCAGGATCTCAAAAATAAACAAATTAAACAAAAAACACACAATCAGTGTCTCACATCGGACATTCCCAATTTTTATCTAATCTGACTATTGATAACACCATGTGTAACTCAGGCTGTCGATCGGCACCATCATCTTAGTGCTGCTTCACTGTTAGAATTAAGAAGATATTCATATTTTAAAGACAATTGCTGATCAAACTGTGCTATATAATCCAGTGCATTGCAAACTGATACCATGTTTGTCCCAACTAAGGGAGATGAGTCGTAGTTCACTCTGTGACTTTCCACTTAATCTAAGAGTTCTGAGTAAGCTGAATCTGAAGCTATCAATCAACTGTGTTTCAACATCTATCATTATTACGATGTACGGGTAAATCTTTAGATGCAGGCATAGATATATAGGTTTTGTTCTAACTCTGATTAATTCATCATTGGTCATTTAAGTGTAGATTTTCCCATCAAATTTATTTGTCAGATTATTTGAGCAGATTTTTCCTTTTTAAATGAGCTATCATTGGGAGCAACCAAAAAGCTTATGGGTAAATCATCAAATACAGGTGTATAGATAATAATATATAGATATTGTTTTTACTCTGATAAATTCACCATCGATGTTAATTGGTCATTTTAGTTTATATTAGTCTGCTGATTCATGATAGCCAGGGTATTGTTCGTGTTTACCAAGATTTTTATTCAGATTTGTATACTGCAGTTCCGACTGCTCGATCAGAGGCAGATTTCTTTTTAGATTTCTTGGGTCCTTCAGACTACGTAAATACTGATTCCACAGAGGATGGCAATAGTCCGTTTTCTATCCCTGATATTAAGCAGGCTATCATGTCAATGGAAAACAATAAAACTCCGGGTCCTGACGGTCTTCCAAAAGAGTTGTATGCTACATTTTTTGACGTTCTAGCAGATGATATATGTGAGGTTTTTAATAATGCTTTAGAGTTAGAGGTCTTGCCTAAGTCAATGACTGAGGCTGCCACCATCCTACTGCATAAAGGCGGCGATCAATCTGATCCCAAAAACGAAAAACCAATATCGCTACTTAATGTCGACTACAAGGTATTAGCAAAGGTTGTAAACAAATGGCTGGGTAAACTTTTACCAAACGTAATAAGTGAAGTACAGACATGCGGTGTAAGCGGTCGTAACATTGTAGACAATTTGATATGTTTTAGGGACTCTATTGAGTTACCCGTTAGTTAGGTAATAGCGACACTGTATTCGTCTCTCTAGGTCAAAGCAAGGCGTTTGATATGGTTGACCATAAATTTTTGTTGGCGGCTATGTCAAAGCTTGGTGTGGAAGATAAGGTATTGCGCCTTGTTAAGACTATGTACCAAACCATTTCCACTAGGGTTCAGGTGAATGGCATGTTATCAGACCCAGTATCTATCACAAGAGGGGTTAGACAAGGGTGACCTTTGTCCCCATCCTTGTATGTTATATACATTGAGGCGATGGTGAGAGCTATCACACAGTGCAGGCTTCTCTCCGGCTGCCCTGTGCCTGGCCCTGACAGTTGGAAGTGTTTAGCCTATGCGGATGATCTCTTGGTAGCTTGTCATGCTTCTGAGGTGGACCATATTTTTGCATTGTTTGCTAGGTTTTTTAAGGCCACAGGTAGTCTACTGAATAGGAGTAAAACAGAAATTCTTGCATCAGTTTCAACTGCTGGAAGACATGTAGGGTCGTTGAGCGAGTACTGGAAGGACCGCATAAGATTTTTGGGTTTGGAATTTTCAATAGACCAGTTCACAGATATGGCATCATATAATTGGAGCAAGGTATTTGAGAGAGCCAGGGAAAAGATTGAGGGATACAAATTGAGGAGACTGACCATTCCTGGGAAGATAGTTCTTCTCAACACGGCTGTTTTCCGAATGCGATATGCTGCCGATCTTCTGCTGACATGATTGCTACGACTGGGTACACTAGACCAAGTTTGGTCCATTTGCCTGCATTCCGAGCTGTGGCTCCCGATCCACTGGTGCGGCGTGACCAGTGGACCAGGATTGGGAGCAATAGGCATGCAGGCAATTGGATAAAACTTGTTCTAGGTTACACCCTATTTCTTTATATTCAGCACGTTGTTATACCCCTGAAACACCTTTTATTTAAACTCTTAATATTTCACTCATTAAAAGCAATCTTTAGAAGAAATGAGGATATGCTGCCGCGCTGCCGCTGACATGATCGCTACAACTGCGTACAACCTTAATTTTGGATTCACCACGTTGTTCCATCCTAGAAACACATTTTATCGAATTCTTAACATTTCACTTATTATATGCAATTTTGGGAAATATTGCGGCTATGCTGCCGCAAGACAGTATCACAATAACCTCATAAAGATCTGACATTATACTTATTGAAAATTTTAAATTTGTCCTGATCTAACAGGAGCAGACTTCTGCAAGTTTACTTGGTAAAGAAATTGGCAATTCAACAAAATCCCCACAATGCAGTTTCAACCTGGAATTCCCTGAAGATTAGATAAGTAAGATTACACAGAATAGGAGTTATGTCCCCACACATATAATGCAAAAACAAAACACCTTTTAATTACTAAATATGACCACTACTGTAATCACTGTAATCACTTTTTATTTAGCTGCTCTCCAGCAAACTTTACATGAATATAATGATACAGATATAGATACATATAAGTTCGATGATACATGATACAAGATGCATAAGATGCATGAAACACAAGATTGATGATACATGATACGACTCATCTAATTAGCGCACCCTTGTACAATGTAAGGGTGGGCAAGCTAGGCCATTGATCGGAGAGCTCACCTCCTTCAGCAGAATGGGTAGCGACCGGGATTCGAACCTGCAACTCTCAGATTGAGAAGTTCGAATCCTAACCACTTCACCACCCTGCCTGCCTGCCTACAACTGGGTACACCCGGTGAATTTTACAGAAGAAACATCAATGAAGTATAATATGCGATCAGTTTCCTGCCATCAAAAATTGTCCGTGCCATTATTTTATAGAGCAGTTACAGCTAGGCTGCTTGTTTGAAAAGGAAAAATCTGCCCAAATAATCTGACGAACAAATTTGCATCTAATGATTTACCCATACATTATAATAATGATAGATGTTGAAACACAGTTGATTTATAGCATTCAGCCTACTTATAGATTAAGTGATAATGTACAGGGTGAACTAAGACTCATCTCCCTTAGTAACGACAAACACAGTATCAGTTTGCAATGCACTGGATTATATAGTACAGCTTGATCAGCAATTGTCTTTAAAATATGAATATCTTCTTAATTTTGATAATGAAGCAGCACTAAGCTGATAGTGTTGATTCTAGGGCCGAGTTACACATGGTGTTAACAATAGTCAGATTAGACTATAGGTATAGTTGTTGGGAATAAGCTAGTTGTTCTTTTTCTGTAGCCTTTCTTGGTGTTTTCATTTTTTATTTTTGAGATCCTGATCCTTTCGGGATACATTGATATATCAGTAAGACTGTCTTTACCTTACACGCAATATTTCACATGTCTATGGTGCTTACAGACACACACATAACCATTACTGCGACAACTAGATAAACAAAAATTGAATTTTGGCATGGAATATTCAGTTATAGGAGTATCTAGTGACATGTTTTTCAAATGGTGCTTCCTCATTAGCAAGGGTTGTAAGCAGGAAATAATTCTAAAGGTGCGTTTACACTGCAGATTGTTTGGTAAGATTTCCCAAAATCACCATCTTGTGGCAATCCCACAAAACACAGCTTTTTGGTTGCTCCCAATGATAGCTTATTTAAAAGAGGAAAATATCCGCTCAAATAATCTGGTGGAGGAATTTGATCGGACAATCTGCACTTGAATGGCCAATAATGAATTAATCAGAGTTAGATCAAAACCTATATATCTATGCCTGTATCTAATAACCTACCCATACATCATAATAATAATAGATGTTGAAACACAGTTGATTTATAGCATTCATCCTACTCATAGATTAAGTGATAATGTACAGGGTGAACTAAGACTCATCTCCCTTATTTAGGACAAACACAGTATCAGTTTGCAATGCACTGGATTATATAGTACAGCTTGATCGGCAATTGTCTTGAAAATATGAATATCTTCTTAATTTTGATAATGAAGCAGCACAAATATGATAGTGTTGATTCTATGGCCGAGTTACACATGGTGTTAACAATAGTCAGATTAGACTATAGTTGTTGGGAATATGCTAGTTGTTCTGTTTTTGTTGCTTTTTCTGGTGTTTTCTTTTTCAATTTTGAGATCCTGATCCTTTCGGGATACATTGATATATCAGTAGGACTGTCTTTACCTTACACGCAATATTTCACATGTCTATGGTGCTTACAGACACACACATAACCATTACTACGACAACTAGATAAACAAAAATTGAATTTTGGCATGGAATATTCAATTATAGCATATTTAGGTCACTCTATGGAGCTTTCTAGGGGAGGTAGAGTGTCCCTTCCTCCCCTGGAACTACCGGCCTTATGACACTGACCGATCAATTAATCACCTCCCCAAGTCAATAGTCTTGCAATTAATGTGTACCTACATATACATTGATATATCAGCAGGACTGTCTTTACCATAAATGTAATATTTCACATGTCTATGGTCTTTACAGAGGCCAACATAGCTGTTACTACGATAACTAGATTACAATTTGGAGCTAGTTGCAGCATTGGTAGTGTTAATTGTAGATAAATGATAATTCAATAGCAACAAATATTGTTGAGTCAGCAATTTTATTTTTGTTCCAAAAGTTACACTTTCCATAAAACAATAGAAATTGGTATGTACCGATTTGATGATTTTGAGTAGGTACAGACAATAATTGAAACTACACAATAGTAGGCAGAGTTCTCCCTGACCAATCCATAACATAAAATATGCATATCAACTTACAACACTTAAATATGACAGGAGAACTGTCGTAAGTTTATTGTGGGCGCTCAAACTTTGCTGGGTTTGATGATATTAGCATCCCTTTATGAAACATACCCGAGCGAGCCTATCGGGAGGTGGTCTTTTGCAACCAGCAACCTAGGTAGACACGGAGAACTTATCAACCGTCCCTAGGCAAATTCTGAAAACTTACCCAGCAATCTAGGCAACCAGCAAGCTAGGCAACCAGCAAGCTAGGCAACCAGCAAACTAGGCAGACTCTCAGAACTTTACAAGCAACCTAGGCAGACTCTGACAATGTATCTGGCGACATAGTAAACCAGCAACCTTGGCGGACTCTGATAACTTAACGAAGCAACCTAGGCAACCATCAACCTAGGCAGACTCTGAGCACATAGCTAGTAACCTTGGCCTACTCTGAGAACTTAATCTAGGATTAGTTGTTTTTATATCCCAACAAGAGATGTGTCGGGACCACAAAAATAATGATTAAATATAGTTATGCTCACATACATATAAACTTGCCTCTTGGACACCACTTGGTGAAATTGGAAGATCACTTCATCATTGATGTATTCTCAGACAGACACACCTTCTGTGTGTGTTACCAAACATTGAAATATCTCTATATGACCAGTTGGACAATGTAGCTAGCATCAAAATGATTATATGACTCTTAAAATCAATACCATGATTGTTATATTTAAAATTGTGGTCGACACATCTCAACATCTGTACGAAAGATGTAAAGGGAGATAAGTTTAATATGTGTAGCTCCCAAACCAACCACTTGCTAACTATTGGATATGAACCCGAAAATAGCCCTGTCAACAATTTTTGTATATATGACAATATTATTAACCTCATCAATCGCAGTTTAGGCCTTCATTGACATGCGACTGGCAAGATGACCCTGCGCTCATCTGTATAGAGAGGGATGGGTTTTTTTTGTAAAAAGCGGAGTGAAATATAACTGCCACAAATGAATAAAGTTTAGCAGACATAAATCTTCCTTGGCCGCAAACAAGGTGTATCATCTCAAGTTTAAACCAATATATGAGAGAAAACTCTCCCGTAAGTTCTGTTTGCGGTTCAAATCTGCTCGGGATATGTTCATTACTGGAATACCGTGAGCAGCAACCTAAGCAGACACTGAGCATTTAACGTGATATATGTTGTTCTTGTATCTTAACGAGAAACATGATAGGACCACAAAGAATGATTTGTTTTTATCAACAGTCTATTTCGAGCAGTCTCATCCACAACGTAATTATACCTTGAATGATCACTTCATCAACATTGCCTTCTCAGGCAGACAAACCTGCTGTGCGTGATACCAAGCATTGTAATATCTCTATACAACTAGTTGGACATTGTAGCTAGCATAAAAATGAATTTAAGACTGTTATAATCAATACCATGATTTTAATATTTAATTTTATTGACTCCAAAACCAACCACTCGCTAACTACTCCGATGTGAACCAAAAATAGCCCTGTCATCAATATTTGTATTGATGACAGTTTAATTAACTTCACCAATCGCAGATGACATGCGAGGTATGCTTGCGCTCATCTGTATATAGAGGGATGGGTTTATTCTGTAAAAATAGGAATGAAATATTACTGTGGCGTATTAAACAAAAAATTAGGGACATGCATAACTCCTTGACCACAAACAAAGTGTATCATCACAAATATAAACAAATCTCTGAGAGGAAGGCTCGCATAAGTTTTGCTAATTTTCAAACTCTGCTCAGGTTGTGGTAGTTGCGTTCAGTTATCCAACGCACCCAAACCAGTTGATCAGGATGCTGCCAAGAATGGAATGCCATGACACGCAACCTGGTCAGACACTGATATCTAGCGTTAGCTTTAGTCTGTTATGTATCCTAACAAGAGTTGTGCTAGGAACTCAAAAACAAAATCCTGTAATTAAGCCAGAAAATGACTCCGCTATGAGCAATCCATCAACTAGGTCTTGTCTACTCAATCCACCCACTTACTATGTTGGACATCAAGCTTTGTATTATCTTAATACGACCAGGTACATCCAGTAGCTGGCATTAAAATGAGCTAATGTCTCATGATCAAAATATTTTATTTCCTGGTAGACACGTCACAATGTCTGTGAGAAAGTTGCAAAGAGAGGGATATATACAGTTACCAATCCGACTGGATCATCCGGCTGTTTGTTTGCTATTTGTTATGTCTCATCCACGGAGAACTCTAGCTCCTTGATCAAACAGAGGCCTGCTATGAATCACTGTATTTGTGACATTATTAGTTAGGCCTTCGTTGATGCGCACAGTGGGGGAAGCACACATCAGATTTTAGAAGAAGTGTTTTATTTGTAAAAAAGAAGAATCAATTAATACGAGACAAGTGAAGAATTGTAGGCAGAAAACTCCCTTACCTAAGTGTTACCCTTACAATGTGTAATACAATCATAAGAAATGACAATTAGAAGGAGGCTGGTTGGTATGGGGTTGATAATGGATCACAGAATCAATGTTTGTTAGATTTTTTCTTATCCTAGCAGGAGTTATGCTAGGATCTCAAAATGTTTTTGTTGGATTATTTATACCACAACATATAATTAAGTGCCTGAAAAGTGGTCTCTCTTTTGACTCAGGTTTGTCACACTTACTAACTTTCTATGTGTGACATCGAGCTTTGTGATATCTCAATACCACTATTTAGATCAAGCAGCTAGCACTAAAATGTGTAATTGTCCGATTAAATCGATTGCATGATCAGAATATCTGATTTCCTGGTAGATACATCACAGTGTCCTTAAGGAAATAGCAAAGGGAGATAATTTAATTTGTTTCTCTCAATCCAACATGATTGCCAACTACAAAACATGATTCGAACATAGCCCTGTCATCAATCATCCTATATTTGACAGTTGATAAACCTCATCAATGTTGTGGTTGTAGTAGGTATATTGCATAATCAACCACATCCAGACCAACTAAACAGGATGTGGTGAGTAATGGAATGCCACTACAAGCATCTGAAACGGACACTAATAACTTTAACTAGCTTTATTTGGTTTTGTGTCCTAACAAAAATTGTGCCAGGATCCCAAAAACTATCTTTACAATCTTAGCAAACAATGATGAGCACCACACAAGAAGGATCATCGCTCAACAAGGTTTTCTAAAATCGGCCCACTTGCTATGTGTGACATCTAGCTTTGTAATATCTCGATACAACAAGTTAGATCAAAAAGCTAGCACGAAAATGAGTAATTGACTCATTAAATTGATAGCATGATCAGAATATTTAATTTTCTGGTAGATACATCACAAGGTCAGAATGAAAGTTGCGAAGGGAGACAAGTTTAAATATTAACCTCCCTATCATACATAATCGACAACTACTAAATATGATTTAAACATAGCCATGTCATCAATCATCTTATATTTGACATTTTAATTGGCCACATCAATGTTGTGGTTGTAGTAGGTACATTGCATAATCAACCACATCCATACCAACTAATCAAGATGCGGTCAGGCGTGGAATGCCACTACGAGCAGCTCAGAAAGACCAAGGAGTGAGAGTCTCTAGCTCCTAGGGTAGACATAAATATTCCTGACCTGTGTGTTTAGCAAACATAATAAGCAAGACAATGCATCGGTACCAACTGATGTGGGTAATGGCACACCACTAGAGCAACTGGGGCTGACACTCAGAACTGGCGCTTGCCTTGGTTGTTTTGTATCCTAACAAAGATTGTGATAGGAACCCAAAAAGTTTTATAAAAATTACTGAACCCACAACAAGACCTATGTGCACGCCATCAACTAGGTCCTGTCTTCACAAACCCCTTCTCCCTATGTGTGACATGGAGCTTTGTAATATCCTAATACAGCAAGTTAGATTAAGTAGCTAACGTTAAAATGAGCAATTGTCTCATTAAATCGATATCATGATCAGAATATTTAATTTTCTGATTGACACACCACGCAGTCTGTAAAAAAGTTGTAGAGGGAGATAAGTTTAAATTGTTTACTCTCAATCCAACATGATCGCCAACTACTAAGTATGATTCAAACGTATCCATGTCATCAATCATCTCATATTTGACATTTTCATTAACCTAATAAATCTTGGCTAGTAAGGTCTTCATTGATACCGCAAGGAAGGCACATCAGTATACAGTCATTGTTATGAATGTATATCAGTGTATACAGTGTTTCATTTGTAAATAAAGAGGAATCAAATATTACTGGGAAATAAATTAAACAAACTAGGCAGTGAGCTCCCTTACCTATGTCTAACCCTAATTAACTAAGAAATAGCAGTTAGAGCAAGGCCAGGTGGTCTGTCATTGATAATGGATCATCAGAATCTGAGCACTTATACTCCACTGTCTGAGCACTTAGACACCTGAGTTTGAGCACTGAGACCACTGAATTAGATTCTTCTCTTAGAATGGAAATAGTATCATAGCGTTATACGGTGTAAAGATACTCATCAGCTTTACAAAAACAAGCTAAAATTCATTAGGTAACAAACCCATGTATTATATATTCAAATTAAAAGTTCTTTTGTTTCACCAGCTTAAGCTGGAGACTCGTTTCAACTCCAAACAAGTTGTCACTGCTCTCATCTGCAGGATTAGGTTCAGTCCAATTTCAGGGGACAATAGAGTAATTTACTCTTCAAACGGGGGATCCAGGGTGCAGTATTGTGTCGAGAAGTGTATTTGTTGCAGCTTCTGGCCACCTCCCAACATCTTTATGGGGCGTTGGCTGTCCGTGATTGGTCTGGGGGGATTTGGGCCCGCCCTGGTCTTTGTGTTGTATGTTCCCTGTATATCTGGCAGAACTTATCCTGGTTCAGTGTAATTTTACATGTGAAAGAAAGCAGTTCACGTTATTACGAACTCAGATCAGTTAGATCAAGATAGTATATACAAAAGCAGTTTAGAGGAAAAAGGCAAAAGGTATGAATATTAACCTTATCATTTTATTGCAACCTGCATTCCTCATTCAAGGATTAACTATATTATAAATATACCTTGAAGTGTGCAAATACTTAATTTGGCATCAGGATTGATGCATTTGACACCTTATTAATTTTACGTTTTGGAAGTAAAAGTTTATTTCAAAAGTTGTAAAGTATAAAGTTAAATTTTTGAGAACTGTGTAATGCTTTTATACATAGTCATGTAGTCATTGTTTGTGTTAATCTTTTTAGATTTCACGGTGTGAATCTCGGTAAAGCTCGACAATAAATGTTATAAATTGTACGACAAAAGTCCAAGTTCCATCAGTAAAAATCCCAAGTCACAAAATCCACTAAACTGAAAGCCTAACGATAGGGAATCGTTAAATACGGTTAGGACACTAAACACAGGGACCCATCTGACTGTTATCTGATTGGCTGTCCCTAGTAGCATGAATAATTAGCCTGAGAAATTGTCTTGTTTACAAAATTGCAAACAGTAATTATACCCCATACTGTGTCGATGATTAGGGCATTTCTAGATTGCTACTAGGGACTGGCTATTTTTGCAAGCCCATTGTTTTGCAAAAGAAAGCTAATGATGCTATTCCAGATATGGAATTCAATGACTGAGACACCTGAGTCAAAGCACTAAGACACCATTCTGCGCATGCTCAGCTCTGGGCATGAGCTGATCTCTGCAAAATTGAGCCTCGGAATTCCGAAGCCATCTGATTGGCTACCTGCTCTGGTGACATACTCCCCAAAGCGTGTGGATTTGTTACTGATAGTTATCCTCTCTTGTCATTATTAGCTGATTTTGATCGACAGTGTATGCAGGGGATATCCCATTTCTCCTTTCAAAAGTTGCAATCAGAACCCAAACTAAACTCATCGTTCTTGCACATGCGCGAATTCAAGTCACGCATGATGCATGCTTAGCCTTACGACACCTGCTTTGTGGTAATGATACCCTAGTTTATCAGTGATCTACATGCCCAGTCAGATCACGAGAGTCAGTATGCTAAGACACCAGAGTCTTAGCACTAAGACACCAGAGTTTGAGCACTCAGATGTGTGATAGATTTTTCTTATCCTGATAAGAGTTATGTCAGGATCTCAAAAAGTTTTTTCAAAAGGTAGCTAACTTCTAATATATAGGACAACATTTAAGAATACTTTCATTTGAATCAAGCTTCTCACACTAGCACATATACTTTGTGTGGTACCCAGCTTTGTAATATCTTAATACAACTAAACAAACCGGTAGCTAGCATCAAAATGAGCAAATGCCTCGCTAAATCAATACAATTATCAAGATATTCAATTTTCTGGCAGACACATCTTAGCGTCTGTAAGAAAGCTGAAAAGGGAGATAACTTTAACATAATGAAATCCAGATTCAACTGGATAATCCAGCTATTTTTTATGGCTCTAACCAAAGAGAACTGTAACTCCTTGATCAGACATAATCCTGGTATCAATCATCTTATATATGACACAATTACAAACCTCTTAAATCTCAGCTTAGTTCGCCCTCAATAGCAAGCGCTAATCAGTTTATTTATAAGAACAAGGAAATGAAATTATTACGGTGGTGATAAGCTTCACCAGAAACCGGAAACTGGTCCGCTTCTTGCGGCTTGCAAACAGAAACAATGCTAGAACAAAATGGAAATGCCTTGTAAATGACTAAGAGGTATGGTTAACTCTACCTCCATTCGGGTGTATATTTTGAGAGATCTTAAAAAGTCAACCCGATAGCCAAGGTTTCTGAGAACCATTAGATAGCAATAAACTTCACTATTTCAAGCCTTTGTGATAGGGCAAACTTATGATTTAGATAATAATACGTGTAGTTTCTTGTATTACCAAACAACTGGATACGAGTCTACCAACAATGATCTGTAACTCGTAGACAAACCTACCACCACAATATCAACATTGACTCTATAGTGTATTACAGAGTAGGAAGACATTTTACAGCAACACAAATGTCATTTAGGACTAGGAGGTGGCTCGGTGGTTAGAGCGCCGGACTTTCATCATGCAAGTGTTGAAAGTCGTGGGTTCGAATCCCACTGCAGTCCACTGACTACTGGGAGTTGTTGGACCCCCAGGTGTGCTCCGACCTGCCTACAAACTGAGAGCAAATTGGCGCAGTCATTGCAGCCTCGCCCTTAAGGCACACTATTTCGCCGCCACGATGTGGTGAGTGACCAACCATTGGGATTTTCACCAACATTTTTTAACCAACATTGTCATAATCTTTTTTATGTCATTATAATGTTTTTTTTTATGATCATTCACGACTTCTGCATTATTTTTATTGTAGCCTTCTGACAGACAGTGCCCGTGTGCTTCTGGCTTCACTATTCTGCCCGACAGAGAGATTGACTGTGTGAAACAGGTCTATGACCTTTGTACTGAAGGTCAAACTAGAAACCAGGAAGGTGTTTGTCTGGATGAGGCCCAGTGGCAGACATTCTGTGAGACTGAGGTTAGTTATTAGGGGCTGTGAGGGTAACTCCAATTTTTCCTTATACATACTGAGGTCCCTTGGTTTTTCAGACTTGTTTTCACGTATTGCTAAAACAGTTTCTTTGTAATGCAAACCTCTAGTCTCAATTAAATAATTGTCTGAAGTTGAAGGAGCCATGGTTGCAATAAGATCGTTTCAACTAGGATACCCTTATATACAATTTAATTTACTTCATATTAGTCCACTTGGTCATATCACTGTATGGGCCAGATCACATGTAGAATATGGGGCCAGGAAATTTAATATCCGCATACTTTTCTTTTTGAAGGTCTGTGATTCATCTAAACACCGTGGCCATGATTCTATACTAGGACTATGTAAACTTTATACCGTGAAAGCATACGTAGGTAATTTATAACACTATTTATTTTTATACTTGTAGGTCTGCGATTCGTCTGCATACCTGGGCTACGACTCTATACTTGGACTATGTAAGTGTAAGGTAGATGATCTTGAGGAGGTTTGTGATGTGGAGTGTCGACTCGCTCAGAGATTCAGTATCTCCTTCATCTGCCCGTCGAACAGCATCGAGCCTTTCGTCGAAGTCAGAAATCTACAGGGTGAAGTGCAGGTCAGTATACAATACACACACTTCTCGGGCGTAGGAGTTGTAGGTACCTTAGTTCGTTGAAGCTCCTGGCCTTCGGCAAGGAGGTTGTATTCTTATACCAGCCAACTGACTTATAGCAGCCAACTGATCGGGGTTTGTTGACCCCCAGAAGTGTTCTGATCGGCCTGCAAATTGGGAAGGAATTGGCACAGATATTGCCTGTGAGGCATTCTTTATTTTGCCACCATTTCTTTAAACACGCTGCTCGTGATATGCCCCATTGAAACAAATCAATATTTTTTCTGTTCGAGTTATCTCCCCTTTCCCAATGACTATACCCATTAATTATTTTCCAGGGGGATATAATGGTATGTATCATTCCCAGAATGCACCTGTTATGGAGCATCGTATACTATCATTTATGATGTTGTTGAAATAGCTTTATGCAAAGGTTTACTCAAATATCAAAGTAAATGTGTAGTTAAAGCATCCATGAATTGTCACCAGTATAATCTGTATGCTGGCCCGTCTACGTTGAAGTTGTCTTATCTTGTTAGGAAAATCCCCTCGCCAGCAATGTATCTCATTCACAAGCCTTGTATAGATAAATAAAATACATTTCACCCAAATTCTACACAAATTGATTTTGAAAGAGAAAGTAAAGATAAGATTTTCCGACTGTACGATTATGTCTTGCACTCCAATAAGCGTGTCATATGATAAGTTCTGAAAGGGCTATAACCCTTTACACTGTCAGGTGTTTTATCTAGGGTTGTCTCCTTATGGCGCACAAACAAAATTCTATCGCTAGTTTAGGAGCTGACACTGCAAGTAGCAGAAACCATTATGCCAGGTTACAACATAGCACATAGTTTCATCCATGAAAAAAACTGAATGATATTTTTATGTTCTTGTATGAGATCACGGCTAGATATTTTAGAATAACTTATTTTTTGTCTCATGTTTTATAGTTGCAAATCCCCGCCTCAAATCTTCGTAAGGTGATCAACTCACGCAACACAATCACGTCAGATCAGTGTGCTGGGGAGTATACTGAACCCACACACATGGTAGACTTAGATGCTGGTGGATTTGTGGGGGTGTACGAACCCGACCCTGATATTATAATTGGATTACTGACCAATAACACCAAGGGTAACTTCACAGGAAATGTCACTGGCACTGGATTCGGTAAGCATCACATGTTTATTTTCTGTAGTAAGTAAAAATACTTCTTGATATTTCAGCTTAATGCAATTTGACTTTGGCTCTAAGTTATGGGCTTTATTAATGCAATGCCACCTTGGACACTGTGACTCTACTATTATCTCATTATTAACCTAGATTCACATCTAACAACTTGGGAAAACGATTAAATGACACTTACAATTATATCCATTTCTGTGGATGCTGTCGTCAAATACACACTGCCGCAGGTCCCTCCAAAAGACAGATACAACATAAAGTGGTGTGCGGACCACTACGCAGCATACTAGTTTTCAGCTAGAAACCCTGCATCAACAGTGCTTTCAGGCCTTCTATAGTAAAATGTTCCAAATGTCGGCCTTAGCAGCATGGCGCCATCCCCGTTCATTGATATTAATTTCATTGCTTTACTTTTAGCCGTTATGAATTATTCAATTTCCAATTCTTTCTGTAATTTTAATCTGAATTATTTTATGTTGTCTTAGATTACAACATAAACAACATCAACTTACGACAGCTTCTGGCTACAAGTGATAATAATCTGGGCGGGATCAGAAACCCTACAGTGTGTCTCAGATATGGTGAGGTGATGTTCTTCTCAGTCAGCAATGAACACTATCCTGTATATGATCGGTGAGTTATCTACTCTTCAAACGTTAGAAAACATAAAATACTTCATGGAATACATCGGGAAAAACTTGTTTGGACCACATTGTCATTTGACTGGAGATGTTAGGACCACATTGTCATTTGACTGGAGAGTGAGAATTTAAAGAGCCTAACAGAGAAACATCCCTGGAGGCTTTTCGAAAAATGCTCTGTCATATGCTCTGCTCTGCTATCAAAGCTTTCAACGCTAATAATTAATTCCTGTCATTAAGAAAAAAATCCACTCAGTGCTGATACAATTGTATCGAACAGCCCTTTCCAATGTCAACACTCATTTCTCTGAAGAGGTCTTGGACATCTGCACTAGATTTCACTCTTGGGATTCTCAAGTTTGTTTTGACCTTGACAATTGCAGTCATGATTTATGTCATGTCATTCCAAGTCCAGGGTCTTGTTGCAAGTTTTTATTGTCCTAGACTGCACCAGTCACAGCACTATCGGTCTCACGGCTGGCCATACCAGTCATAGAAAAAGTCATCAGGGCCACTTCCTGTTGCGTAATAATAAAACCAAGTTGAATGAAGCTATCATTTTATTGTGACATAGGCCTTAGGGATTTAATTTTATTTGATAGAGATTTATAATTGAAAATTGATCCCAATCTCCTTTCAATTATGGAGCAAATAGAAAATGTGGGATGGCCTCTCAAATTGAAGTTATTGCAGACATATTAAAGTTATTGCAGACATAATAAATATATGAATACTTAATAAGCTCACTAAATGGAAAATAAAAACAATATAGTTCACTTAATTAATTCACGTGCTGGATAAATAAAAACAATTTAGTTCACAAATTGAAAATGGAATAAGATAACACTCTGTACCTGTGAAGATATAATCAAAACCAATTTAATGACAAGGTCTATAATTTTATAACGCGATCAGAACTCGTGTTCTTGAGCAGATATTTATCGATCACACTGAGAATCATCCCTCAAGTCTCGAAGATCCAAATATACGCTTTCCGAAACCTCTAAACTTGTATGGATGCATCAGTGGGCTTTGCCATGAGTTTGACAACTTTTCAGATGGTGGATTGAATGGTTTCTGTTGTTGTTCATTTGTCAGCCTACCGTTGCCCCCTCCTCCTCTCACAGATCGATCGTCCATTCCTAAACCAGCCCACCTGCAATTAAAGGGGGATACTACTACACCTTCTATTATTAACATATCATTGAGGAAATATATTCATCAAAGCTGTTGTTGAAAATCGAATATCACTTTTGACTGTTTTTCATGTATGGCGAGTTGCAAGTCTTGCATGAAGATTGACCCGTATTTTTTTTAAATTCAAGCGCTGTCATTTTCAGGAACATTAATACACAAACTTTCAACAAATGAGATATGTCTTAGTTTAATCTCAAATAAATTCAATTTGACAGAATAGTTTCTAACGCACCTTAGCTTATCAGGATAATCCAGACTTCCCCATTCAAACTCATTAGACCTTGACCTTTTTGCTTGCTGTGTGTAACTCTCATGTGGGTAAGCAGACCTCTTTACTAGTGGGGTGGCATCTCCCATAACTGACCTATCATCTCCCATGTCCTTCAGTGCAGTCGATCTTTTATCTCCCCAGTATCGCCCAATCAACCCACCAAATATCTTGAAATCAGGGATATATTTGTTAATGGGATTAAGACTTTAGGGATACTGTGTTAGAGAGGAATAAAAATTGCAGGAATAAATGGTGTCCGACAATTTGAAGACTGATGAATGAGATTCATAATGTTTTCTAACAATGATATACCCTTGAGGTTTCAGTATTCCCTCATAGCTAACATTGAGGCTACCTCATATTTACTCATCCCCTTAACTTGCCCCTCAATCCAAAATTAAATGAAATCTAACTTTTTATCACACCCTGACTAGGTAAACTAAACATTAACTCCCAGAGTAAAATACAATGGATGAATACGCCACACTACTACAGATTGTTTACATGTGCAATGATCGTGTCAATAGATGTAACTCACGTTTGGAAAGTCGTACCCGGTATCATCCTCATTGGCCTTTGTTGATGTATCAGAGCTGTCTTCATTAGAAGCTCTACTGTTTATCCTGCAAAAGATAAATGCTCATTTTACTTTATTTAATTTATTTTTTTAAATCTTAACAAAATAGTTTATTAATTCGTTAATTATCTGAGTAATCATTCAGAAACGTTATTGATCGACTCCTATTTTTTCTTAAAAAAACATAGTTTGAGTACCTTGTTTATATGGTCATTTGGTTTGAAGTGTATCCTGAAAACCAAAACTGCCTTAAATGGCAGCTCCATTCATGCTCACACTTTTCTTACACTACCAATATTTACATGAAAGTTTTAATGAATTTTGAATGTTGAGAATTTGACCTTGAACTTCCAAATATTCTACGGATTCTATCATGGTTTTTAGTCAACATTTTCTGAAGTCCAAAAGTTTCCTTCATCGCTCCCAGTCGTCTTGCCTCTCTGCCAAACTCGCCCTCTGCATCTCTGCCAATCAGAAAGACAACAGATATGTGAAATTTATTTCCCAGTCAAATCTCAAAATCACAAGGAGTCTAACTCATTGTTACTCTTTCGATCACAACTATCAAACATATTTCTCTTTCCAAAATTATTTACAATGCTCAAATAAACAAACAATAAAATCAACCATTGAAATTGATTAAATCATCCAAAAGGTTATCCTATGAAATATCCGATATAGCCAGAATATCTAATAAAATCAATCAACAACTCTAATCTGAGAATAAAATCCATTCATCAGATTAACCTTTCATAACAATAGTTCAATCAAAAACTACAATGTCACGTTTTGCTGTGTCGCGGGATAAGCTAGGACAATGAACTCGCCACAGCTCAAATCAACCAATTGTTTCGACCAACCAAGCCGATCAATCAATTCGTTAAAATCATTCATCAAATCAATCCATCAACTGCTAATATCAACAATGTTCTCACCTCAGCTCTGCCAGTGGATCCTCCTCTTCCCCACTCACTCTTCTCAACTGTCTAGTAGTACCGAAGGTTCTCTTATCTTCTCCAAACTCCTCCACCTCATCTTTGTCCATATCATCCTGTAGTTTCCTCATCTTGAAGTCATGGATATACTTTATCATATCTGCCCCTTCTGGTAGCTCCAGATACTTCAGGTCAGCTGATGTCTCAGGTGAGAAGGTCTTCTGCTCTCCACTCTTTTCTGCTGAATCAATTGACCTTTTCTTCAAAACCTGCAACGATAACGTTTTTTGTTAGCAGAGTTATATACTGATAGGGTCTGGATTCAAACAATTTTTCTTTATGGCAGGCTTGAGTTTTATGTATTGAGCAAATATATTGCAAAAATTGTTTCCAGATTGAGCTCTCAAGTTTGACCTTATTGTAACTTTATAAACTTGTTTTCCCTGATTCCCTTAACAAAATGTTGTCAAAATATCACGTCCATACCTTTCCGGCATCCCTATTCGGTTTCTGACTGCTCCGTTTCTTGTGACTCCAGTAATGATGTCCTCCGCGTCGTTGAGTCTCTCTACTCTCGAGCTCAATCAACCATTCAGGTCTTCTCTTCGCTTCCATTCGCGTGTTAGCTGATCAAATTAAAACAAAAACAATTATAAACATATGAAAATATGAAAATATACAGTAACTAAAATAATTTAAAGATGGAAATTATGTAAAAAAATGAAAACAACTTAATAAACATTAATATCTGGCACTGAGTGCAAAAATTTCCAATGAGTAAAAGTATATATATACATAAACAATATTGAATACATTATTATCAAATAAAAAGTTTTCGTTACATTCATGGTTTATCTGGTTAGTTTTACAACATTTCTAAACCTTAATTAATCGTCGAGACATATTTGTTTGATTCAATTTTTATCACCAATTCCTTATTTAGATGGGATTGAGCATATATAAAATAATTCGAATATTATATAAATTAACCCATTACAAACATTCAAAAAATTTTTGTTCCTAATTTTATTTACCAAAAACTCTTTTGTCATGTGCTGGTTTGACCTGCGTATCCTTCACCAAACTTTCAGTACTGTTCTTCTCTTGGACATCTTCTGCTTTACCAACATGCATAACGCAAAGAGCTAGCACAGCAAATACCGCTGCCTTCCCTTTCCACGACAGTGCCATGTTTTTCCCCTTTAGTCTAGTCTAGTCTAGTCAACGAGATGTATTAGTTGTGTGCTGATCTTTACAGTGGAGTGTATATCAGTGAAATGATGGTCTATCTCAAAAATGTCGAGCTTTAAATCAGTTTTACAGCCTCATTATCCCGCATCTTCCTCAGGGTTTTCTCTTTCCTTTCATCGATGATTGCATCATCAGCGCTGCCGCTGACGCTGCTTATTATTGCAGTGCCAAGCATATTTTTTCAATATCGTTTTGCGAAAATGAGATATGAATAACTTTGTAATGGAATTGATTTGCATATTGGCATCATCACAAGAGCACTTTTACTATTAGAATATATTGCTGCCGGCAGCACTGTTTGTGTATAGTTATAAATATGATGGGACAAATTGAATGTTTGCTAACTTAGAAAATGGACCGGAAATAGGTTTTCCTTTCGAAAAAATCGAGTTTTGTTTAAATGGCAGCTGCCAAATACTTTTTTAAAGAAAACAATTTGTCTGAAATCAGTATTTATTTTATATTTTAAATGCGATGGGAAAAATTGAATATTTGCAATTTAACAGAGCAGCTTGACCGGAAATAAGTTTTCCTTTAGCGAAAAAAAGAGTATACTCTAAATGGTCGCTGCATGCTAAATATTTTTCAAAAGAAAGCAATTTGCCTGAAATAGGTATAATATTTAGTATTGTTGTTCGGTAGCAAAGGCCAAATTTGAAAACCTATCTGTGGTATTAAGATGATACTTTGGACTGGAAGAGTTGTGTTGCTCCAATCAAATTGTTCCACTGGATATGTTTTTCCATTCTGTCATCAGCACCCACATGTCTAATATTCGACTTGGTTCGCTGTTATGTAAATTTGCACACAAAAAATATCCAGCCGTTCGATAACAGAAAGTAAAAGTACTTTAATAATAATAATGATAATAGTAATAATTTTATATAATTTGCTATGATAACATGGGAGACAATATATTTTTTTAATATATAGCTTTATTTGAATTTTTTTCAATTTTTGATATTTTAATTTATCTAACCTTTTAAATTCATTTTCTATTTATAGCAACAACCTGTACAACACCAATGAGCAGTTTGATTACGGAGGATTCAGAGAGTTACAGGAAGCTCAGAGCCAGGCCTCCACCACCACCACGCTATTCACTTACAGATTTAAGGATCCTGGTGTCTATGTGTTTTATGTTAGCTCCAACGTCAACAAGAAAATGGTAGGTGGAGATATGAGACCTACTCGTTTGTCTATTTGTTAAAGGTTAAAGGTCATGCCTCGCCTAGGATACTAACTTGAGAACTATTGGCCCAATTTTCTTGATTTTACATTCTAATTGTAGCTATTCCTTGTTTAGCAAATTTCAAACCCTCAATTTTCTTTAATCTTAATTCTTATGATTGTGCTTGCAATTTAAAAAATTTAAACCATCTCCAGGTATTTTGTGAATCAAGTGACTGGATTTAACTATCAAAGTGGATACAGTCAAAGAGCCTGAAAACTTTATGTCTTTCTAGCTGCAGTATACTCAACTTTGTAATTCAGGACTCCTGCCACCTAAGACAAGAAATATTGGTACTTTTAGTCGAATCTAAATGCATTTTTATCCCACTTATTCCAGACTTTGCTTAATTAAATCAAAATATGGTGATCCCGGGCTTTTTCCCAGAAATCCTTAGAAGTTTTTTACTGTTACTATAGCTAAATTAGAAAAGAAATAACATGTTACTATATTTCAATAGTAATCTATTTATCAAAATGATCTATGCTTTTGTAGTATATACGAGTGATGGCTAAGAACGCCCAGTGTTCTGAGGATGGTCCATTCTTCCCGACCACACCTCGATATATAATACAGAACGGCATGTCCATAGAACAAGATATCCTACAATCACCTGACTGGGTGCTCATAGCTATCATGTGTGTCGCTGTACTGCTCACTGTCATAATCATCATCATCGCACTGGTAAGTGATCATAGGCCACTTAGTGTAGTATAATGTGCTCTAAGTGCACTGGAATTTGCACTGGTAAGAAAACATAATGCTCTGGTTTGTTCACTTAATGCACTACAAAGTGCACACTGTGCACTTGAATGTGCGCTTAATCCTTTTTTATGTGCACTGGGAAGAACACATAGTGCGCAAGTATACACACTTTACCATTAAGGTCTCAATCTAATGTACATGCTAGATATTGTAGTGTTCATTTTGAAACCGTTGCAACTTTGTATACTATCCTAGTATTGGTATTTGAGTATTGAAGTCTTTATGAATTCTATAGAAAGCCAGTTAGATTAGAACTGATGATTTATCGTACTAGTAATGGTTTGTTTCCTGTCCTAATAAAACATTTGGGAAGTTAAATCCCTCTAAAGTACAGATAGCCTTATAAGACTGTAACATCTCCTAGATTTCTCCAACAACTGTTTACTCAGCAAACGCTGAATTATTTAGTATTTGAGAAGCAAAATTAAACATCGGTAAATAATACGACAGTGATTTTAAACTCAAATCCATTTTGTAAATATTGAAGTTGACATTCAATTTTTGGCATCTAATATATATAATGGTAATTACATCATGAAAATTACAACATAATCGCTTGTTTGAAGTGTAAGAAAGCCAACCGCCCCTGCTGGATTTCAATCAGATGAACTAAGAGGTCACATGAACTTTGCAATGGTTAAAATAACAAGCTTGATGAGAGTCACCAATAATTGGATTTTATTAAAATGTAGTCTGGTTTTTAATATTTGGTTATATGTTTAAATTTGTCCTGAGAGGTCAGTAATTATAGACATGATTAGTTTTGGAGGTTCTGAAGTACTTTAGTGGGAGTTATTGCAGTTAGTATAGTTAGTTAGTGTATTGCATCTTTTTAATCAAAGCCAGCAGCTATTTGGGTGTGATTTTTGACCTTATTTCGAAAGCATGGTCGTCAGCTTGACTATTTTCACTCGTAATGAATATTTTTATCAAATTAATGTATCATCCTCATCTCAATTATTCATTCACTTGTGGGGCTCCTCCAACATTATTGTCACTTACATGATATTATTCATGTGATGGCGATGTGATGGCGATGTGATAGCGACGTGATAGCGACGTGATAGCGACGTGATAGCGACTTGATAGCGACGTGGTAGCGACGTGATAGTGACCTCGCAGTTATTCATATTTTACACTAAATGTTAATAAATTCACTTCTTTTTCGTTTTTACAGGCTTTGTTCAGGAAGTATGGGTGGTCTAAGCTAATCTTCACAGAGAGTAGTTACCGCTGGCTGACTAAGGAGAAGCCATTCGATGATTACTCCAGCCGAGGATCTAACGTACACGCAGTTAAGAAGTACCATAGTAATATAGACACAGTACAGCAGGGATCTGATGGTGTACAGCTGGCTATCACAGGAACTGGTGGGGAAGTCAAGGGTATAATTATAAAATTGATATAAATTTATTATAATATTATTTTATTGTTTTAATTAAATGTTCACAAAATTCTAACATGAGTAGGATGCTGAGATGATATGTTGGGTTATTTTTATTCAATTCTAAAAGAGTTTATAGACATTAGGTTTAAAAAAATCTTTCTAGAAAATTCTGTAGCTGAAGGTGTTGTCACAATGAAAATTGTCTCATGGATGCTTACAATAGCTTCATATACCATGACTTTTTATTTAAAGGCTTGAGTTTGTTTTTAATGACTTTGTTTGGAAGGTTTAATCTTTTTGTCTCAGTCATAGAATGATTAATATGGATGTTGTATTATTATGTTTCTATTTTATATTATATTTCTTTATAATTATATTTATATTATATTGTAGAAGGAGTAGACCTGAAGCCTGTTAAGGAGGATGAGTTCTGGGATTACGAGGAGCAGGTTGACCTAGAAGCCTTCAGTGCTGAGGCTCTGTATGATAAACTATCCAGTCAGAGCCACAGTATCACTCAGAACCTAGCCAGGCAGAAAGAGGAGGCTAAGGCTCTCTATCAGAAGGTGAGAATGGAGTGTAATAGTGTGATCTCACCTATTGGAGTTAGGTGCTCAAGGTCAACTGTTTACTCCATTTTGCATTCCTATTGCAGAAAGAAATGTCTTATTGTAGTCTACGCACTGTGCAGGATTTGCTTGGATTTTTCCTCTCATTACTTCTACATTAATCTTACTTCATATAGCCTAGGGTCCAATAATACACATTGCATGACCTTTTGTCAATGTCATGAATGACCGCCCTTATTCAAAATGAAAGAAATTCTGGCTGACATTTTCTTCACTACTTGGCAGTGAATATCTCTGCTCATGAGTATTTCCCAAACATGAGGCTACTTTTCCCAGAGTCTGACTGGAATACTCTCATACCTGGAGCAATATAGTAGGTGGCATGAATAGAAATCAATAGATATTGCAGTTTTAGTGCTCCCCTTGATTAACTTATAACACTCAAGAGCAGACAACTCCAGCAAAATCCTGCATTGTTCCCAGACTTTTTCCCCTCCGGGGGGCCGTCGGACAGGGGGCAAAGTCTGGGGGCCCAGACTAGTCTTATTGTAATGACTCTGCTTCAGATTATGCTCTATTAGGGATTATATGGCAAAATATTTGTTTATAGAAATTTTTTCATCATTATTGGGCCATTAATTTCTAGTTAATTGATCGGTCATGTCAATAACCCAAGACTATAGTATGTGTGGCACTGCTCCAATGGATAACACTAGCCAACGCCAAAGCAGATCGCAAAATTGTGTAACACCAATACTGTTCCTACTCCAAACTGTCTTATTCGGTGGCTAATTGTTTACTAACAGTGTTGTGACCCCTTTGTAATTGTTTTGTTCCGAATTTGAAATATCTACATTAAGTTTAAAAATAACAGAGTCTAAATATACAACTACCAACTTGCCTAGTGAGGTTGTGACTGAAATCATGACGCCACATATGATTTGTGTGCGTACTCAAATTTGTCCCCAGGCTAACTTTTCTCTGCCAAGTTGTAATTTATTCAGTGTCCAAATACAGTTAGCTTTTCACAGACAGCAGTGGCTTCGGAAATAAAAATACAAGTAACATTTGCATACTGTTGATACAGCTTTTGCATAATTATTAGCTCATGTAGATAATTGACCACTAGAAAATTTTGATGGCCAATTTTTAACACTCATCAATTCTAAACAAATTTAGGACCAGACTCCAAGAGCTGCATTAGTTTTGCAACTGAACTTTTATGTTATGTATCAAGGCCAGGTTATGTAAATGTGCATGTGCACTCAAACGCGTTTGAATGTAATAAGGTCTGCGGTTTTTGATAACCCATAATGCCATTGGGCAAAATAATATGTATACTCAAACCAAAATATAGTTTGGTATACACTTTTCATCCCTAAACTAAGTCTTATCATGTGATGAGAGATTGTGGAAGTATTTTTCTAACTCACCCGTTGTTGCTAAAACAGACATAGGCCATATTCTATGCCTATGGCATATATCACTCGCTGTGCTGTTTCATTTATCACTGCATCACATAGTGTTTTTTATACACGCTCACAATTTTTTGATTTCCTTTTTTTATTATTTATTATTTCATTATATGTAGGTTGCGAATCAGAACCAGTCATTGAAGGGACTGTGGGCAGCTAAGCTCAACTTGGAAGGTCGGGCGTCACTAGCCACCCCCGAAGATTTGGCTCTGTATGAGACTAAACTGGAGGAACTCGAGATAGAGCTGGAGAGAAGGAAACAAGTTGGTCACAGGTGAGTGGATCACCTATAGTGTGGTCAAAGGTTGATTGGATTATAGGAACTGACAGTGGTGACATAATGTTATGTCAAATTTTAATAATAAGGTTGTATTTATTACACTATGTGGGTGATGAATAATAATAATTTATATTCAATTTGTCAATTAAACATCAGTGTTGCTCCAAAGGATTGTCAATTATTATTATTTTTATTTACGGTTGCTGTGAGATTACTGTAGGATCTGTTTGTGAATTTTGAGAAAAAAATACTGTCTTTTAATGTAAGCATTCTGATAAAAATTATTTCAAAAATTCACAGTCAGTTTTACCATGTTGTTTGATGTTTCACCATTTCTTCTTCTTCCCTGCACCAGGTTCCAGGTTGCTCTGGACAGACAGACAAATCTGATGGATGAAGAATCTCGTCACTCAGAAAATCATCAGGTCGCTGTCGACTCATCACTCAAAGAGGTTATGACATTACTTCAAGGTCACGCTGAGAAATTACATAGAAATCAACTGGTGAAGAAAGACGGATCGTTTGATCAGGAACAGCACACACAGGTCAGTCTGGCCTGAAGTTTGAGTGAAAACTCTGCCAACAAATGGAATTGTCTCCCTTTGTCTCTTACTCTGCATTTCAACTGTCAAATTGTCAGTAATAGTCCGACCTGAATTGCCTGTTCAAAGTTTTTAGACAGCAGGTAATTTCTGGCAACCTTACATTACTGCTCTAGTAAATAAAAAGTTCTGGCACTCTATGCCTACGCCTTTTCTTTTTGCTTTCAAGTGGTAATTTTCATTTGATGTTCGGGACAAAAATATTGCAGAGATATTTGTTAGCCTTACCTAAAGTAGAAGGCAGTACATATTTCAATTCTTGAACACTCCTTCCCTTCCTTATTTCCTTTTTTACACTAGGTCCTACTTGACCACCCTTTTAACGGTGACTTGTGTGGGGTAGTGACCCCATACCCTTGCCCGCTGTTGCCAGCTACAAGATCAATCAATTAATCAATACTGTATTTACTTCTCAGGTTGCCGGTAAGGTGAGCGTGCTGCTCGACTCTCTAGGAGAGGAGACTAAGAATGAGTGCGTCCGAGTCGGAGCCTGGGGAGTCCTCGGTAAAGCTACAGGAGGTCAACTTGTGTACAATGGTACATCTGACCCAGCTAAGCTGCAAGATCTGATTGGTGTAGATATGGCAATACTGCAACCTGATTTGCTAACTCATGACCCAGTTACCGGATTGCTCCGTCCACAAGCTGGCACTGCAATGCGATTGGCTGATGGTACTGTAACACCTGTTCCAGATGAGTGGTTCTTACATCCACAGACAGGAAAGGTTCTGCCCATTGAGGGTAATGTGAACTTTGATCCAATCAGCTCAAGGCTTATATTCACTGTGGATTCAGCTGCTGGTAAGATGGCTATTTAATCTACCTCCCTCCTAAAACATACTTTGCTATCATGAATTTCCAATGGATTATTGTCTTTGGCGAGTTTAAGGACTGAAATCTGGGACTACTACTCATTTTTTATGGCGTTTGACACAACACATGGGTAAACAGGGCTGCCATACGGTCATGTACTTAGACTAACTGGTTCCACAACTTGCATGTTTCAAAGAATACAGAGTTTAGTTCAAGAGATGTTGGTGAGAGTGTTTGTTGTAAGTCTTTAATATTAAATAGATTGTTAGCTGTTTCCTGATGGATTTTTTGAGTATTCACATTCAATATGTATTTTTCTCTGCAGGTGAAGCTCGTCATATGAAGGAGATACTGATACCGTTCATCCCTTACCCGATAAACCCAGCTACTGGACTACCGACAGAGACTAAACTGAAACCATTAGACAGGAAGTCAGATCTCAGATATAACAACGCTGTACCGTGTGTAGACACTGGACTACAGGTTCGGCTTCTCATCACAGATTAGTTTTGCATTCATGATATGTATTTATAATATATATGAAATGTCGATGCTTTTACCGATACACACTGGGGTATTGTAGAGAAGTGAAAGACTTGAAAGTATTTTTATTGGATAATGTAAGAAATTACTCACTTGAGATCAAAATCAAATCACTTTATCCATTCTCAGCAAGTTTTCCAAAAAATTCCAATTCACTATCATAATTGTGTTCACATGATAAAAAGGTTGACAACTCCAAATGTCAAAAGATGTTTATTATAATAATTATTAGTATTATATACGCTATAATGCTATACCTTTGTTTTGATACATTACATAGGCTGTGAGTAAGCTATCGCTTGTTAGATGGGCATCAGGTAGATTCAAAGGATTCATACCGAATCAGAGCCAACATAAGGCTATGAACAAATTGTAAAAATTGCCATTGTAATATGATTTATTAGGCTGTTCAACATTCTGTTTCTCTTCTACATTACAGGCCCCAATACTTGCCGTAACAATCCATCCTGAGACAGGAGCAGTATTACCTGTGTCTGGTACTCACTCTGATAATGTTACTGGACTGCCTATCGCTATCGAGGTAAGATATACTATTAGTTCATCTAGTTGAGTACAATGTACTGAATTTGGGACTTGTTTCCGTGCAAAGTTTTCTTCCGGGCCTTGAAAGTGGATAACTCCTGACATATGATTTTAATGAATATCGATTGGAAATTCATCTAATCTTTTGTTTATTTATTGTCAGTCAATCAAGAACATTCCCACATTTAAGTGCCCTAAATAATTTGACAACGCTGTAAAATAAGTATATCAGAAAGCTTGTAAGTTATAATTACCAATATAGTATTCAGATCTGTAATGTTTAATAAATTATGTTCTATATAAATTTGAATATGTGCTTCACCTGTTCTAATTTATTTTGGGGTTAATCAAACGTAATCATTATTTCCAGGCTGGTTCTTTGATGTCTGACGAGTCTTCCAGCTCACCAGTGCCTATTATAGGCGTGTCCATCTGTCCATCAACTGGCAGAGTACTTCCAGTGGGCGGAGTTAAACAGACTGAACACGGAAATCAACCAATCGTACCTTACGATACATATACTGACAAACTGAGCAATCTACCAATCAGGATTCACAGCACATACAAGTCTGCTGATCAGGTGAAGGCACAATCAAATATGAAAAAAATTTCGCCTCTCGACTCCTTAAGGTTTTCACATTATTGTTAATGGAAAACTTTATTCCAATATTAGCTTCAATGATGTATTGATCAATAATTGATATTATACTCAACTCATCTGCAAGACATATTTTTTGGGGTTCAGGTACCCACTATCTTTATTCATTATGAGATGTTCATAATATGGCATCATGCAGCCTTGCCAAACAACGTATTGTATTGTGTGTAAGAGTAAGGTTATCCCCCCCCCCTAATCGAACCTAATAAACCATGTCAAGACAGGTAATTAATAGTTATGACTCTGTTAAATTTTGATTCCTCTGTTGTTGCCACAGATAATCCCTGCCTGCGGAGGTTATGATGCATTCCTGAACTCTACTCTTCTCGCTGTCGAGTCACGCTTGAGGGAATCTCTGAGAAACTTTGCCGATGTGATATTTACGAGACCAGCTAATGGTGAACCAGTCAACTCTCGTATGGAGGAGACAGAATCAGAAGCTGCTTTCAAAGTATGTATCAATAAATATAGATAAAACCCAGACCAGAGATTAAACTACCATCATGTGAATCTCTGAGGGTTAGAGTTAATCAAGTCTGCTTCTCATTATGAAAATCGACCCCTGGTCATAAAACTAAATTACTTCTGGGGAGACTTATACTACGGGAATCAATCCATACTCGATCCATCAGGGATACTTCTGCTGTTTTATATCATGTCATATTTGGTCTTCTGATGTCAATAGGAGTTGAGATAGGATCATTAGGAAAGTTAATTGAAAAAAATAGTACAACCATATTAGTTACCAACAAACCTCCAATTTCCTTAGCTGCTTATAACAACCCTCATTGCAACAGTTTTTTTTACTGTTTGGTTTCGTATGTTTCCTGTAGGAGTTGCTGACAGCGAGATCTCGGCTACATTCCATCAGGAAGTTAGCAGAACACGACGTCAAGAGACGAGAGGAGAGAGCTGCTTTACTCGCCCGAACTGGAGGATCTCCTGGTGAGTTGGCATTGATTTAAATCATCTTGCACAATGAAAAATATCAGATCTTTCACGATGAATTGTTTCGTTATTACTGCCAAGGCTCTTAAGTGTGTGATCATCACCCCACCTTACTCTTGGTGTAAGTCATCGAGCGCCTGCTTCAAGGAGTAGCTCAGATGGAGAAAAAAAGACAGCTTGAAGAATTGAATTGTCCGTTGGGTAAAATAAAGATCTTTGAATAGGTATATTGGCAAATAGATTCATACCACAGAAATTAGATGTTTAAGAGGAATCTGAAAACAATCCTTTTTATGTATTGTAGGTATGTACGAGTTCACACGTACTGGACAGCTTCTCCCCATACTTATTGGTACAACTATGGAGGAGATCGGAGGATCAGGACTACAGGTGCCTATACTCGGTGTGGAGAAAGATAAACTATCCGGACAGGTAACTTATTGAGACTCATATTGGGTTTGTTGACAATCTTTTAAATTATTCACGATCGATGTCATACATTTGCAGTAAATGACCTGTTAACAAAGTATTGTAACAGTAAACCACATTGAGCCTTTCAGATAGTGCAGAAATCTTGCATACCCGCCATTGTATGCCAAAATCAGATAAAATCGAGGAACAATTGGATTACCAGTTGTTACTTTGGTCTGGAAATGCTTCAATTCTTAGAACTGTATACTTTTTGTTGTATACTGTATCCAGCGAACAACCATAAAATAATTTAACAATTTTTCCCTCAGATAATGCCACTAGGAGGCACTATGGAGCACCCTGATGGTACAGGCCTCGTCCCTATCACTATAGGAGTATTAGCTGTAGACCCAATCACAGCAGAGCTTAGCCCTGTAACTGGAGTAAGAACTAACCCGGAGACGGGCGTAGTCATA
Organism: Membranipora membranacea; assembly: GCA_914767715.1. NCBI lineage: Eukaryota > Metazoa > Bryozoa > Gymnolaemata > Cheilostomatida > Membraniporidae > Membranipora > Membranipora membranacea. The sequence goes on along the minus strand of OU612071.1, from coordinate 5,402,417 downwards.
CCCGTCACTCTATCCTCAGGAGGTCACAAGAAGAGGAAGGCACCTGTCGGTATGTATTTACCCGTGAAATTTCAATTTGTTATTGAAGTTTTCCATTTCAATTTCCATGAAACTTATTTTGTATAAAATTGATGGAGCTGCCAATAAAGTGTTGTTATGCAGTGTGCCTGAATTCCCGCTTTTCGGTTTAAAAAATCAGGTTTGTTTGTCATGAAAGATAAAAGACTGGCCTGAGACTTGGACGATAATCAGACGATCTTTCCGTCACTTCGAGGGGAAGTGATGGGCATTAGTTTTAGCAGGCTAGATTGCCCAGCAGTATATGAGCTATTTTATCTAAATTTACAATAGTATTTTATCGCTATCCTCTCTTTTTATAGGAGCCCTAGCCATGCTTCAAGAGGAGACAGCTGCAAGGAAGTCACACTGGAGGCGTGTCAAACAGAAAGAGGCGGAGCTAATGGAAGTGGAGAGGAAACTGGCCAATCAGATCTTCTTCAACTTTGAGCACCTGAAAATGAACAGTGTCAAGAAACAACTGGCCACCATGCAAGGAGTGAGTATGCATACTTCACAAAACCAAATCACATCTGCTCATTTCAGCATTTGCAGACTAGTAGTATTTCAAGGCCCCAGGTGGATAAACAAGGATTTAATGTTGCAATATTGTGAATACAAGCCAGGCAGGTCTTTACAGCGTAGTTGGTAATTTTTGTTTGAGCAGTAAACTGAGATTTGTAAACTATACTATACTTATCTAATTCAGAAAATCATGAAATTTATGTATGAGTTATTCATGTTATAACCCTGTCAAAGTATAATGTTCTGTGTACTGTGACTTTCAACGGGTAAACTGAAATAGATTTTCAGTAACTAAGTACTGTGAAACTGCTTTTATATAATACTATCACAATTTCCTAGTTACTGAGTGAGATTGACGAATCAGAGAAGAGAGAGACACAGCGACGACGCGACGCCGAGGAGGAGTTCTCTAACTTACTTCCCCAGGATGTCTGCGCTATACTCACAGAGGTCGATACCCCAGAGCATGACCACTCACTGCTACACCAGAGCACTCATAAGAAACTAACTGAGGTAGGAATATGTAAAGGGCTTGTTAGCGAACATTTCAACCAAATATTGAATATCCCTAGGTAATTCAGAGTCTTTATTTAACCATTTAGACTGTCAGAATATTCTGGACCAAGCGTCTAAAGGGCTTACTGGCAGGCATTTGGGTTGTTGGCCATTGAGACATTCAGAATATTTACCCCGCATTAAGGCGAAAGTTCTTCTCATGAAAACTCAGTCTAAAATATGGGCAAGGCTCTAGGACAACTTGGTTTTTATAACATTCCAACTTGATATTTTGATTCACAGCATTTCATTATTAATCCTACCTGTGCTATTACTGCGCATTCTTTCCTGGCCAAGAAAGATGATTGCCCATAATATATCTTAGAAAGATGAAAAATAAACCAAACCGATATATTGTGGTATGAATTCAATCCCGAGAACTTATCTTTGAACCAACTATATCATGCAGGTTGTTGAGAAATTCCTGACTAAGATGACAAATGAAGAGAATAAATATCAGGATCATTTAGCAGAGTTAGATGGAGCCATGAATCCTGATGCTGAGGCTGTCGTTACACAGGTAAAACATAGATCAAGAACGATCCCATTTGTTTGCATTCGAGTTGTAGACCTATTCTACTGGTGTGCGGCCCGCAGCTTGAGGGGGGGGGGGGAGGGTACTCCAATTGTAGGCAAATTGGATCTTACATGATCTAGGTAAAGCGCTAGAGATTGATTATATGTGAGGATAAACCGCTTGATTGACTGTCATGATGAGGCTTCAATTCCCATAAAATTACTGGCATTCAATCTGATTTATGAAATGCATTGGTCGTGCTGATTAAATCAAACCTTCTTGTAAATATTCATTCATCTGCTAACAGTTTATGATGTTGAGGTTCAAATATGTAAGTTGACCTAAGGTGATGGTTGCTTTTTTCAGTCATGGTGGAGATTTTTTTCTTCTCATAATGGCTATTTTCTTTGTTGGTGGTTTGAAGCGTATTTATATGGTTCTGGGTATATCTGGGGAGATGTGTTTTGCAGTCATGAGAAACCTTATAAATGAAATAAGATATTGGCTTTGGTAAAAATAGTCCTTTCTTGCATCATTCTGGATGTATGGAAGTAGGTTCAATGGGCATGAGCTAACTACATTTAATGCATATAAAATGTATGCTGTATTCTGTAAAATTTTAGTTCAGGTCTGTAGACCTGCCGTTCACGAAAGCTTTTGCTGTCTTTTCCACAGTACCATGCCTATAAATAAGCAATGGAAATGTAATAAAAAAGATTTAATATAAATATAAGATGAAAATAAATAAATAACTTCAATAGTCTTCAATTATTATTTATAATTAAAAACCATTATCAAATTAATTATTGTTAAAAATAGTATAATTAATTGATTTTGATATAATGTAAACCTGCATTAAATATCTCTGTTTGATATTTTCTTACACAGAGATACCGACAGGCTCGAATGAGACAGCACGGTGAGGTCTGTGATCAGCTGTGGAGTCGTCTAGAGCTAATATCTCAGAATAAGGCTCACATAGAATACTTCAGAGAGATCGCCGAGATACTGGCCAACGAAGCTAAGGAACTACTGACTGGTACATCTACTATCGCAGGTAGGACAGCTAATAACCGTAAATATGTTTAGCGCCCTGTATTTTTTAATTTTAAAGCTCACAGTCTTACATAAAGATCTTTTGCAATCTTTAGAGTTGACTGTTGCCTCAGGCCAAGTGATAAGTAATTAATGGTTATGTTCAATTCTATCAAGTACCAATGTTATAAACCTTGATATATGAATATTGGTTAATCCTCTAGTTTGGCAACTCACGATTCCGTCTTCATTTCATTTGAAAAGCTTGGGACTCCTTGTAGCAGACCAGAGAGTCCCTCCACAGCCGCAAAGAAGGTTTCGAGAGCCTGTCAGTCAACCATTGAAATTTCTTGTTGGAGGCTTGCTCCAAACAACCGTGATATTTCATCTAAATACTCCTTTTGTTCTGGCAGCGAAATGTGCCTAAGTACAATAACTTTAAATATAGGCAATTAACATACTTCTTTTACCTATTTCCCCTTCACTAGGATCGTTTGACTGCCTGCTCTCCGGAGTATATGGAGAACTGAATTTGACATCGAGCTCATCGGATCAGGAGTTAGTTCCCCTGCTCAAACAGCTTCTCGCTATGTTAGAGTCGGGTAATCCCTTTGTACTCAGTCATGATCTACTGCACGGTCTGGCAGGTGAGTGTACAGGTTGTTTAACAGGTTCTATTTTTTGTTATTTCTTCTTGTTTCTATAATTAAAGTACCTGTAATTTCATTAATTTGTTTATTCACTTGTATATGTTAATTACTTGACAACTGATCAAGGGAGTGCTTTCCTGAATGTGAATTTGACTATGATAAGTTCAGAGCCGATTCATGAACAAGATTAAAAATTATGATAAAATGTTGGTATTGGGTAGAGTTATCTCCACATGTACAATGAGAGGACAACTACGATGACATGAAACTTTCATATTACTATTGTCTTTACAATTGATAAAAGATTAATAAAGTTCACTTGTTAGGATGTTTTTCCGTAGTAAGAAATACGGGTTCACTGCGTATTAATATAATTCTTCTACATGATTCAAATATTCCACTCAATACTACATTATATATATTCAAATAAATCTTTAATATATTATTTCAGGACAACACAATATGCACCTTCACGCTGGTGCTGGTGGTGCGGGAGCACCTGGTAATGCTGGAATGGGTGGAGTTACTCAGATCACTGTCAACCAACCCGGTATTTATCACATATCTCAATATATGAAGTCCAAACATACTCAATAATGTGTAATACTTGTAAAAATGCTTTTCAATTTTGCCAAATATAGGTGATTGCTTTGCTAGGTTATTTTGATCAAATTATAACAGAAAGTTGTAACTATACAAACACTTAGGATGTGTGTTTGTTGTCACTCCTTCACACCATCTTTTTAAGAGTGAAATCAGATATTTATCTATGTAAGAACGATCGTATACCTATTATTTAGGCAAAAACTATTCCATAGTGTACCAAGTTGCACTGAGGCAACCAGCTTTCCATAGTCAATCCTAAGTATGTCTCATTTTTTATTACCATAACCGATACTTCCACAATAAATTCACATTGATATATCAACTTTCAACCTTTGATATACTTTCAGCTGCTGCGGTAAAACAGACAACATCACTACAGCAATCATCCGCTGCCTCCACATCCATACAAGCTGGTGACGCAACGCCAAAGTCTACCGCTGTCATCAACACAAGTAGACTGAAACAGCCGGCCAGTAAAACCATGTCAGACAGAGATAAATTAGAGGTCAGTATCATAAGGGGTAATGGTTTATAAAACTCGAGTCAATTAAATTTATAAACCAGGAAAATTGCTTTTCAAATAGCTTACAGACTTATGCCCGTCAAACTGTTCAATAGTAGTTCCCTCCATTGAAAGCTGTGGTCTGGTATAGTAAAAACACACGGGCTGAATTAAAAATATTGGACAACCATCAATGGGAATGCCTATTCTCTTATCCAGACTATTCATCGGATGTTATACCTTTATATCGACTTCATATTCGATTCATAAACCAATTAAAAAACAATATTTAAATTATTATGGTCATCATTCTGGACCGTATGTCCAGGGGAGGCAGGGGCGCTCTGCCTCCCCTAGAATGTTCATTAGAGTGGCTTAAAAATGCTATGATTGAATATTCCATGTCAGAATCAGCTTCCACTGCTATTTATATCATTACAACGCTTTAGAGGCTGGGATTAACCTGGTGCTGCTTCACACCCTCAAGGTTTTCTTTTGCCTCCCCTACCAATTGCTCTAAACTACGACAATGTCATGAATATAACAAATATTACTCTACATTTATAGTTGAGACGACAGCTGTTTGAGAAGCAGGCTTATGAAGCCAGTAAACTGGAGTCACAGCTCAGGACTCAGGAGATCGATGATATTAACAGTATTCTAAACAGGACAGCAGACAAGAAATCAGACGCCATCAACAGCGCTAAACAGGTATTGAGTTTTTAAAACATATATATATACATAACTATACACTTTTATTGGCATAAATCTCAGTTCTTTCAAATGTTTTTCAGAATAAGCCAAAAAAACTTTGCAAAATGGGCACCTAGTTCAATATACATTATTATTGTATGTATGATTGCTACCTACTAGTCTACAGGGTTGCCAAGACGATAAAATTAATCACACTATTTTGAATTGTCACTTGGTGCTCATGCAAAGCTCTAGAAAATCGTGAATTAATGATGAAGATATTCTGTAAAATTTTATACCTGTTAGATTGATTTGTCAATTTTGTTTGGTGCTTTGAAAAGTTATTATGGGAAAAAATCATCTTCCTATTACAAGTTTGAGTGATAACCAGTTGAAACCCGGCCCCAGGCTGTTAATGAACCTAGGATAACATTCAAGATTAGACTGAGAACTCTAGAATGATACCAAAAAGCCAGAATCTTTCACAATCACTCTTACAATTTGATCCACTTTTACCAGGCTCTCAAGGAGCAGTTATCTAAGGTTACTAACGCAGAAGAGGCTGAGAAACTTATTCTGGATCACTCTAAGAATCTGAACGCCATCGTTGATAAACTCGAGACGCAGAAACAGGAACAACTGCATAAACTACAAGATCAGCTTATCAACAGGTAGGTTGTTTGAAAATAGGAATTATGTGTCTTTATATTGAAAATTGAAACTTATGCATAGGATATTTTACTTCATTAAATTACAGTTCGTGAGAATCATGTAAAACGGTGTTTCAGAAATGTTCTATTGAAATTATTGATGATCATAGTACTCTTGAAAAAAGGCCAATGCAATTGAACTTCTGTGAACATTTCAAGTGGCATGGCATTTTTTAAATCGACTCTGCCCAAGCAAGTTGAATGGTTTTTAATGAAAAAATATCATTGCCAGCAACATGGCTAAGTTTCAGCAGTAGGCAGTGACATTTGGAAAAACCCTGAAGTCATCTGTAACAAAATATATGTCATGCTTTAAAATATTTTTATTATAATATATATATATCCTTTTATTGGCAACCAAAGTTATCTCATCAGAAATGTTTTGCACCCAGTGCCAGAAAAAAGAAAGAAAAAGACAGAAAGAAAATGGAATAGAATATTTTATTAACTATTTAAATGTTCTATTAATATGTAAATTATTCTATTATATATTCAAATATTAATTTATTTAAGAAATTAAATGATTCAATTATTTACCCAGACCTCGTAAACAGAAGAAGGCTGAAGCTCTCCCCATCTATAGTAATATCATAAATCTATGGCCAAACATTGGCTATCAATGTATCCATTTATGACCTTTATTTCAGATAAAATTAACCATGAACACCCAAGCTTACAGTTTTTTGATAAAAATTCAAACTATACTAATTATATCTGAAACCTAAACTCCATGTTTACGCAAATGAATAGGTTTCTTTTCACATTTTTGTAGGCGTCGTAAACAGAAGAAGGACTTACAGAAGGCTCATATAGCTGAAGCTAACAAGCTCGGAGTCGGAGCTGACGCTGTACCTCACATAGTTATACCTGCCTTCGATGAGTTAGACAAGGATATGAAACTACTCGCTCTGCAACAGGTTCGTCATAAATTAATAGACAGTTTGTTAAGCTCGAACTCAAGCCTCCGTTCGGAGCTGTCCTCTCGCCGTTTGGGTACTCTTTATCACACACAGCTTAGGAAAAAGGAGCTGAAATTGGCTCATCTTGAACAGAGGCTCCAAAACTGTCTATGGACAATATCCAACTGTTTGTAAACTAACTTGAAATTAGGCTTTTGATTATTAGTATAAAAATGTCATAAAATATTGATCAACACGAACTGTGATATTTCTGAATCATTACATTACATTACACTTCCCCAACTTGTTTTTGTTTCCTAGCTTCGTTTCAATGGATGTTTATAATTGTGATATTACTTAACTAAACTTTTTATTACGATTTCTTCATCACCTCACTCTGACCAAGCAAGGGAGCTGAAAGCGTAGTTCTAGCAAGAAGAAATGGAATGCTAAATAATATACAATTGTTTCTCAAGGAAAACTTTCTAAATTTGCTTGCTAATTCATATTAATTTATCTGTTCAACAGCAAAAGATGTTAGCTGAGACTCAGGACCGACTGGCCGCTGAGGATGAAAGAGCCTTAGATCAGCATTATAACGAAGATGTAGCTGAGAGGCTGAGGAAACTGAGACTGAATATCGGGGAGGACGCTGCAGGCGAGGTAGTCAAGGCTGAACAGGACAAGGCTGCTGAGGCTAAGAAGAGAGCAGACAATCTCAAGGTATATTCTTAGTTTGTTTGATTGAAAATTGTGCACATCTTGGTTTGGACAGCAGATTTTTATTCCCCGATGAAATGCTCAGATACATATAAACAACACATATAGAAACAACGTGCAGAGCACAAAAAGTGATTCAAAAATAACTGCAATAAATATAATCCTGCTGTCAAAGTTTTCAATAAATCACCCCAGTAAGTTAGAGGGCTTTCGTTTCAAAATCATTGCCCATCACCTTAAAGGGCAACCAAGGTTTCAAACAACTTCTCATTGATGGCCATTGATTAATAGCAGATTGTACCTTCTGCATGGGGGACAAGACAAAATATAATTCGGATGATTATTCAGCCAGAATTCTTGTGAAACATTTCTTCCATCAGGTACTCAAACTCAGCTAAAAGAGAATACCACATAGCAGTTTCCTGTTCCTGTTATTATTTAGCCTGCACTCTATAATTATTACAGCAAAGTCTTGGAACCTCCCCTTAACTGATGTGTTACCCAGCTTAGAGTCAGCAACTACTTTGAGTTTTGCATCGCGTAATGCACAAAGCTGATGCTGCCCAGCACATTATTTGCTACCCATTAATGCATTGCTGCGAAACCTTGGTTGTCCTTTAAACCTTTGATTCTGTGGTTGAATTTTATTAGAGTCTGTTCTAAGTGAAGCTGCAATGGAAGCTATCATTAGAAATAAACATCTATATATTCTGTAATACTAGTTTCTTATTTGAACGCATCAAAGTTGTTTATGTTGTACATGGTTGAATTTTTCTCTGATTCACAGGCCCGTCTGCTGTCCAGAAGAGCTAAGAAGCGAGCTGGAGGTATGGCAGCTGATAAATCACTCAGCGAATCAGAGAACGCTGACTTAGTGAGCGCTGTCGACCTACAGGAGTCAGCTGATCAGAAGGAGGCGGAGCTTGCTCTGCTCGCTGCTGTCAGAGAACATGATAAGGTTGGTGTGAATAAGTATTCCCTGTGATATTAAGGTATAACGGCCAGAAGCTGATGAATTAATTTACTCCAAAAGATTAATTGTAAGGAAGAGTTCAGCTGAAAGCTGTCACTCAATTTTGGTAAGCTGAGGAATCGGTATATATAAAGTCACTATATGACAAACTTTTCCTCCAATGAATAAATTTAACTCATCTTAAGTATTAAGATTCTTTCACCTGTTTAGAATTGTATCAATGTCGTAATTGTAATTTTTTTAGTTACCAAGCATGATAAACCTTTCGTTACTTTGCAATGATCTTACCCAAAATTTACTCTGATTTCAACAGAAAAAGTTGTATGAGTTTGAGGAGAAGGAGGTTAAGAAGAGAGTATCAGACTCAGATCTGACAGAGAGAGACAGAATACTCTCTGAGCATAAGGCTGATGTGAGAGAACTAGAGAGAAAGACCAACAGTCAACTCAGCTCTCAGAGGGTACGTAGTGATGTCATCAAGAGGGACAGATGTTGTGTGATGTCATCAACTGTTGAGTGAAAGCGATGATGTCATAGATTGGATCTCATAAAAGAGTAACAATCATTAAATACTTTCTTTATGATGACATCAGTTAGTGTGTGAAAGTGATGATGTCATAAGTATGGTTTTGTTAAACAAATGATCTTTACTCCAACTCTATAATATCTGATTGTAAAAAGTCTTATGTTCATGATTGTATATATTTGTTCCAGGACAAACTGGCAGCTAAGCTGGCAGCAAGGAAGAGAATGCAGGAGGAGTTAGAGAAAGACAGAGCTGTCAACGAAGAGATGGCCAGGATATCCATGCACCAGGTAAGAGCATCAATACAAAATTTGTCATATGGAAGCAGAAGACCGTATAGAGGCCATCGCTCAATGGATAGTTGTCTGTTTTATTTCCCAATTAAAGGAATAACTTGCAAATGTAATTTTGCCTTGATGTTGTCCATGTTTAAGGTTTTTATTGAGCGCTGACAATATGTAGACCTTTGAACCAAATGTACTGCTACTTAAATGTGGCGGGCTGCCATTCATCGAACTCTGAATTGCATTCCTTACTGATATAATGATTCTTTTACAATCCATTGCTCGTCTGTCCAATAGCTGGAAAAGGTAACGCTCACCACTAAAGCTTATGTTAACACACCATATGTGCATCAAATTTATAATTTGACAATTTTAAAAAACCTATTATAGTAGTTATTAGTTTTTGTAAAGTTTTTACAATGCATGTGGTGATGGTCATTGTTTGGCTGAAAGATAATCTATTTGTTGGCTCTCATTGGCTTATGGGAAGGGGAAAGACCCCGAAATAGCCAATCAGAGCTAACCCATTGACCAGCCATTGTAGTTTTGTCAGGTGAAGGGGATGTAGCCAATGTGTTGGCTCATTGCCAACTTCATTGGCTGGGTTAAAATTATGATTTTTGACATGCTTGATTGGTTGTGGTCCAGCTTCATGATGACTGCTCAATGCTTCTAGACCTCAGCTGGTGCTTGCAATGGATGATGTGGTCAATTTTGGTGTTCTTTTAAATCAATAATTATCTCATTCTATTGCCAATATGAAGAAATCAACATCTTAGCACATTTAGTTTTATGTTGTTTTGATCCAAAGTAGCTATAAATGATATTTATTGTTTGGTTAAGATCTCACTTACATTCTCAAATCGTTTTAGGCACAAAAGGGCGAAGCTTTAGCTGCTGATGCCGTCAAAGATCTCACCACCAAGATGGCCGCCTCATCTGAGTCCTCAACAAAGCTGCATGAGAAACAGATGGAAAGGTGAGTTACTTGGCGCTGTCTTTGTTCAAACATTGACACCCCTTTCTGAAGACAAAGTCGCAAAGTTCAAAAAACTTTAGTTTTTTGGTAATTGTAGCTTGCTTGTCAATGAACTAACATATGTCCTTTTTTACCACTGCAGGGATGTTCAGATTGCAAATGGGAATATCTGGAATCTGGTAACCTCCCTACGACCTTGTTTACCTGATTCAATCATGAACATGTATCTGAGTCCGAATAGAAGCTAAATTTGCATAATCAACTGATTTTACAATTTTGGGAAAGTTTTAAATATGATACAATATTGATATCCCTTAATTGACTGATGAGATTTCCTAGTACTAACCTGTACTTTATCTGACTTCAGACTTGCAGAAGTTGAGGTTAAGGTGAAGGAAGAGTTGAGACAGACAGAAGATGACTTAGACAGAGAGCTTGATCAGACTACAAACGCTGTGGATCAACAGATGAACCTTCAGAAGAAACTGGTATGTCAAGTTTTACTATAGCATAATATACCTAAGTCTATTGAGAGGATTCCACATCATACATACATCTTTACCCGGATGTATGGCATATTATGTAACACTTGAATGGGTACTTTTTAAGAGGAAAGGGTAACAGCTAACATTGAATGATTGATCAAAGTTCCGATCGACTTATATATTGATTGATTGTTTGAACGATCAATCGATGTATTGATCAAATGATTGATTGATCAAACGATTGATTTATCTATTCAGGGATCACTTGCATTATATAGCTTACTACTCAACTTATACACTATAATTGTTGGCCACAGATCTTTTTACCTGCAGTATTGTCAGCAGCTACTGAAGTTGTGATGTTGATAGTATCAGACGATTAATATCCTTAGTATTTGTTTCTCCGAGTTTTTTCTCACCCACAGGGCTATCCCTGACCCCTCGTATTTATTTCTGTAGGCTCTGGACAATGAGAAGTCTAGGTTTGACAGAGACATGGCTGCTAAGAAGAGAGACCTCTCACAGGATGAGTATGAGAAACTTCTCGCTCAGCATAAGAAGGATCTGCATGCTCTGGAGACTAACCTAGAGACTGAGAAACAGCGTCAGCAGAAGAGTCTGCAAGATAAGGTCCTAAAAATATATAGATTTTTAGAGGTCCCGCATTGAACAATGGCTTTAGGAATTCCAGAAGTTTGATTGGGAAGTTACCAACAGTTACAAGACCGTTCAGTTTCACGACTTATCCTCAATGCGACGATATTACAATCCAAAATAGGACATATCCATCTAATATCATCCAGTATACATTCTGAATTCGACCTGGTCCTAAAGATGGAGATACTTTTGTTCTATATCCATAATTGTCAGTTATGTTTAAAAGTTCAACTTGTCTGGTTGTATCTGTACTGATGTGTTTCTGTTTGTGTGAAAAATCGATCGACCTATCAGACAACTATATTTTTACTTATTTTCCTCTTTGTGTGACAGATTGAGGAGAGGAAGAAGACTAGAGCGGCTCAGCTCAAGTCTAAGTTAGATAATGAGATGAGTTGTGAGTTAGTCAGACAGCAGCAGGAGAGAGACTCACTCGCTGATCAGGAGAGCAAGAAGAACGAGAAGGATATACTCAAGACTCACTCAGCTGTAAGTATATATATAGCTTATATAGATGGCACCGTATACAAGATTCGGAAGCTGAAATAGCTAATTTACTATTTGTCCATCTGTAACCTTTTAAAAACTGAAAAGCTCATTTGACAACTTATGACTTGCTTGAAGGTCCATATGGTATAAATATCAACTTATCTTGCTGCCAGCTTCTAAGCTGTAACAATTTATCAATCAAATTCTGTGTAGGTGCAAGCACTCAAGACTGGAAAGCTTTGTTACCTATCCTTCTCTTGTTACATTAAATTTTCTTACAAACCTACAAGTGTGATAGCGATGTAAAATTTGTCCAAGGAAACTAAAACATAAGCATGCCTACAGCCAACCAAAAATAAACTGGTAGTCTTGGTTCTTATACTCAATTATGTTTTATCATATATTTTATTTTTGTTTATTATGATTTATCATTATTTTATGTTAGTCATGGGAAATTTATCAGGCCTGCTTCAATGGTTCAGATATTCAGGTATTGCTTAGACCTACTCAAAGTCAGATTGCTATTGGATAGTGTGTCTCCCATGATCTGATTGGCTGGTTGGCTTACCAAGCAGCCAATCAGAGCCGACACATTGGCCAGATTCCTAAGTAAAGACAAAGATTTGAATGATGTGTTTGTTGTATTGTCAAGTTTTAGGTGATATTTTGGAGCTTGTCCGAGCCCTGCATTATTTAGTTAGAACCATGTTTCCCAACGAATAGAATGTATTTTGATCCATGATGTTTGAGAAGTTTATGAACAATATTATTTTTTATTTAAAGTATCACAACCAGATATCAGAGTCAATGTATTTACTCTAGTGTAAATCATCTCTTTTGAGAGTATCATTGATTTCATAAGAGTAGACACTAACCATCCTTGTGAGATTGCACCTCTTTCAAAATAGTACTAGGTATTAACAAACCTCATTGCAAGTTGAAACCACTTAACAAACGATGCATGGCATTAACATATTTTTTTGAGAGAATTCTGATTTTAAATGTTTTTTTCTCTAAACCATAGCATTACCTATATCTAACAGCAACAATACAAATAACTAAGGAATATTGGTAACTGACCATCTCTTTGTGGGACTACCAAACCGAAGGAATTTAATGTTGAGGCAGTTCTTTAGTGTAGCTGACCTTAGTTCCTGATTCGATTCTAAAAAAATCCCACTATATATCTCAAATCATCGTGGTTTACCTTTTCTTTGCAGGGTAAGAATGGAGAAGAGAGGGAGAGCCTGATATTCCAGGTGCTCCGACAGCGCCACCTCAAGCAGGCTGTTAGACTGGAGGATCAGCAGACCAAACAGAGAGATAACCAACTTGCTCTGGTGGGTATTCCCAATTGTTTACTTGGTATGAAAAGTTTTCTCTTACGCAAACAATAGCGTCGGATTTCAATCTATTAATGAGGTCGATGCCATGTTCAAATTATTGGCAAGCTTTGGAACTCGCTAATAAGATTTCTCTCAACAAGCAAAAATAGACTGAGCTCCACCCTAACATCCATTAACTAAGCATAAACACTATAATGATTTACTACTGAAATACTCTGGTGACCCTCTGACTTTACTATTTTGATGATTAATGATCCCTTCCTTTATCACTATAGGCTGAGAACGAGGCCCGTGCTGAGAGAGAGAAGGATAGGGAAGAGTTAATCAGACTACAGGAGCAGGAGCTTACAGACCTGGTGGTGAATGCTGGAAGTTTGACCAGCTCAGAGCTCGCTGATAAACGAGACGCCCTCAAACGTCAACATAAGGTATGCTCCGAAAATGGGAATATATGTCTTGTAGAGCCCTCTTAGGATCAATCTTGCCATGATTGAGGCAATGGGTTCTAATTGGCCATAGCCGCCTTTGAGCCAGATATTCCATTCAGTTCAAATTATTGTAATATAAATATAGATGTTACCTGCATTTGCCTGATCCATGTTATAGGTTAGGGATACCCAAGAGAAACCAGTAATCATGTAGTTGTTAGTCTCTGCCTTGCCTTGTCTTCTAGAAAGGCTGGCTGAGGTAACTCGAATCAACCTGTGTTCAGGTCTCATGGACCGATGGAACTCAAGTACTTAACTCCAGTGTTGTTGAAGCCCTACTGGAACAGTTTTTGTTACCACATGTTTTATTCTCTCACAATACAGAAACAGCTATCCGAGTTTGATGGACTCACCGCTGATATGATCACAGCAGCCAAGTATGACACAGGAAGAGATCTGGATATCAAACAGACATATGAGAAACTTCATCTCAAGGAAGAACAACTCAAGGTAATGTAGACTAAATAAGTGTCAGATTCAAACAGAACAAAGATAGAATTGTCGATCATATAAACTTGTAGAGGGTTCTGAGCATACAGATTTGAATATGATAAGCGGACCTTATTCAGTTCAACTGCAACAGTTTCTAAATCTATTTAATAAGCATTTCGCCTGTGTAATGACAACAACCTGGCGGTCCAGCCTTCCGCCAGAGCAACTCCAACATATAACCTTTGTTCTGTTTGTTGTTTATCCACTTGTCCAATCATAATTGAGGCAAACTGTGTTTTTATACTCAATTTTGAATTCTATTCATAACCATTCCAGGAGCTGCTGAACGCCATGCAGGATCTGACACCGGAGATGGCTCTCACTAAGCAGTATGAGGAGGAGGCTGAGAAGGCTCGAGCTGAAGCTGATCGGTACAGAGATGATGTGCTCATCAAGATGGCCGCTCAACTTGAGGAAGCTAAGCGAGAGAAACAAGCTGCTGCAGACGCCAAGAAACAGGAACTAGAGGAGGCTCTGAGGTTTGTTCTTGTGTTTTGATTCTTTGAGGTGATGATGTTGTGATGTTTGCATGCTGTTTTGGGGACAAACCTAATGGTCTATCATGAAAAGACTATTGTCGTCTCCTTAAATACTCAAGCCTGTTCTTAGCCCTCCAACATAATTATTGTATAGCTTGAGACAGGAGTCTGCTAAACAACAGTACTCAAAATGCAGTGCCACATCACTGATTTTGATTAACCCCCTGTCAGATCATCATAAGCTTGGTGATGATAATTCATTCATATATATATTTCTGATTGGTTTACAGGAAGATGGAGGCGGAGTTTGATGCTGAGCGAATCAGAGAAGAGGAGAGAGAAGCTGAAAGGTTGGCACAGCGCCAGAAACTACAGGAGGAGCAACTCAAGGACAGGCAGCAGAAGGTTTGTGCCTATGTCCAACAACACCTACATCCTATACTCTGTTAATTAGGGTATTGCTTTCCTACAAAGGTGTGATTCGAGTTTGACACTATGTGGCCAGACAAATTATCCGCAATCACTATCTTTCTGGAATACAAACTCAGGTCCCTACTAGGTATGATCTCAACAATGTCTTACTTTTTGGTAGTGTTTAGAATATGATAAGGACATTGTGATGATTAGATTGATTGGCTTTTTTGCAAAATTGGCATGCATCATGCTTCCATAAGTGCAAAGACCGTCAAAGCATGTAGATGAATTTTATATAACCAGTGCTGTTCAAATATCTCACAGGAGGCGGACGAGATAGCTAACTCGGCTCAGACTGAAGATGAAAAGGAGAAATTATTAGCTGAACACAAAGAGACTGTCAAGAAACTCGAGGAAAATATGCAGGTAGATAATAGATTATTTATGAATAGATTATAGTAGTAGTGAGTATAGAAACTTTCGTATCTCAAATCACTGAATCACTATATCGGCATATGTTGAGGATAGTCTCAAAATTACAGCAAGGGTTATAGGTCAAAATTTGCAGAAATAGAAAAATGCTGAAATCATATTATAATTTCTTGCATTAAACCGGATTGCTATCTTATTTATCAGAAACTCCGATTGCCTAGTTTGGATGACATGGTTACAAAATGCCATTGATTTCAAGGGCCTTGCTTTTAAAAAATGAGCATTTTTAGAAGCAATTCACCATAAATATGAAGCTTGAAGCTTGCTGAGTTGTTGCAATTTCAACTAACTGTGTTATCATGATGGTTTAGCTTCGATCCAAGGTAACAGTTACATGTTCAATGTTCAGGCGAGTCCCGTTTGGCTCATTGACTAAGGTCAAGGTCAAAATACACTACAAAGCACCCTTTTCAACCCTTACCTCTGTGGGATCTAGTTGCCAGATCTTTGTCAAGGTTTTGATGCATACAATTTCTGTACCTTAGGAACATAGTAGGTTAAGGCATAGTGGTGTGCATTTCTTCATCATTATAGAGCTCCCAAGTCATCCAACAACCCTCAAACTTCAAACATATTTCACTAGAGACAGTTAACTAGTTATATTAATGATAATAATGCGTTCACCCACTTCTCTGTTGATAGTTCCAACTAAGACTATTTATATTGGTAGGCAAATGATGTTTTTTAATTTTATTTCGCATTACTGGTTACTATTAATGTATAATATATGCATGCGGCTATCAGTTCGGGTATCTTTCACTTTATGTCTTTCCGAATGTTTGGATATCCATTCCTTCCATTTCTACATGATTGTATGTTTATGTCACCTTGGTGGATGAGAGAATGAGTGTATTTGTATGTCTATGTTTGTGTTTTCTTAGTGTTGATATTGCAATTTGGCTGGGCATGCTAATGACATGATCCTTTTCTATTTCAGGCTGACAAGGAGAAATCACAGGCTACGCTTCAGGCTAAGCTTGCAGCTAGAAGAGAAAGAAGGGCGGCTGCAGAGAAAGCCCGACTTTCTAAGGAGATTCAACAGAAATCAGATGAACAAATCAAACAAGATCTTCAACACAGACAACTGGAGGGAGAGGATTTGGCCAATCAGTGAGTAACACACGGTTCATTGGCTGGTTTAAATCATAACTGCCACATTTGTTTGAAATCTTTGATTTGTTCCAATGACGGGAGTCGCCTATTTGACAGGGGGCGGATATACTAAGAAGTCCATCAGTTTTAGGACCATCCTTCTTGTAGGCAGTCATTCTGTCCCTTGAGGGTTTTCCTGGCCAAGTTGACCTGGAAAGTGGACACAACTGCTTGTCTCAGACAATCATACTGTGCTACCGATTTAGAGACTGCATCATATCCAGAAATTACATAGATTGATATATTCTGTATATATTTGTATTTAGTTGCGTTATAGCTGCATATTTATTTCATTCTGTACATTTTTCTGCAGGACGAAGGTCAGTTTCCTTGATGTAGATACAGCCGATACCAAACAGGAGGCTATCAGACCAACTACAGCTGGTGCTGTCAAGGGTGGCAGGGTCTCCACCCCGTCATCATCTACACCAGGAGCTCAACTATCTGTCTCAGGTAAACCCTCTTGTTCGAATTGAAACAAAATGTTTTGGAATCCTCTTGTTATTATGATAAATTGTCTTTCGGGCATCTATACTATATGGTCGAAAAGTTTTTTCTACAATATGCCAGTGTACTGAAATAAATCATATTTTTTGAGCATAATAGAGCCATGATGCTATGAGATGTGAGCTGATGTTGTATAAGATAGTATAAGTCGTTGAGTAGTAGGGACCAAGTTGGTACGTGTTTTGGGTACAATAAATCGCATTTCCTAAAACCTTGCTGTTCATTTAAATTGTTTGATTATTTGTTGCCGATAAATTACATTCAGTTAATAGTTATTATTGTTTTACTGATTTTTTAGGCCCAGTTACAGAGCAGGATTACATCTCAATGCTGATGTCATCACCACTATTCCAGCAGATTAATGAGCTACAGGAGATGTTAGATAAACAGGCTGGTCACAGCTCCTCTCATGTTACTGGTATGTCTTGTAGATAACTTTCTAAATTCTCTTGTCGTCAGACACGCCATATTCTGAAAATGTAGTGAGCCGATTGCTCAAAGCTGTTGGATGCAAGTGCACAACTAAGAGTAGCGAATAGTCGGCTCACTTAAAAGCGTCATAAACCAATTATTTCATTATGTGGATGGTTAGCGAGCTTGCCACTCACTACCAGCAAATTGGTGCCGCAGTAGTTTTGGGTTCAAGTCTCTCATGGGAGCTTTATTGATGGTTTGTCTTGCCCTTAACACCCTTGACATGTTTATATTATCTGCTTTCAATGTACCATGTTATGTCACATTGAACACTTTAACTTTTTAAATCAAAGTTTGAGCTTATGCTACAAGTCTCTTTCTCTCATAGTCCCAGTCACTTATTACATTTACTTATGTTTATCTAACAGGAGGAGACTATTCCGTACCATATATAGATGTGAAGGATGCTCAATGGAAGAATGGAGGGGAGCTAACTCCAGTCGATATCAGAGATATATCAGCTTCTCAGTTTGTTATATACAGGTGAGGGAAACTAGGTTCTGGTGATAAGAATTTTTCTTCTTTAAAAAGAAACGGAAATTTACTTAGGCAAACATGCGTTCTTTATCTGTACTGTATTAATGAGCCTAACATTGCGTAATGGTTCTACCAGGAGAATATCTGTCACTCACACTTAGCCATAATCACCTCTTGAAGTGTAGCAGTATGGTCAGATAGTCTGCAGCTGGGGTGGTCAACATCCACTCAATATCAATGAGGGTGTCACTCCCATTTATGTAGGTGCACATTGATATTAACATGACATTAGTTGGCAAGTTTTGTTATTGCAGCTCGGCATAGGTAACTACATTTTGCAATCTATAAAATGAGGGTTATAATATATATTATATTTCAGATTTGGAGTGTTTGTCGCGAAGCTAATGGAGGAGCTCATCAACGCTCCACAAGTATCCATCCTGCTGGCCTCCAATCTACCTGCTAACAACTATGTCAAGAACGCCTACAGGTATGTCAGTTCATAACATCGATATGTGATGTGTGTCTCGATCAGTTGACTGTTGAAGGTTTACAAACTTCATCGCAACACAGAAACAATCATGAATTTTCCTTGGAATTCCTTAAATTTCCTCAATTTTTGCATCAGTTTCTTCTAGCCGTTTGACACGCTATATATTGCATTGAACCATTAGACACAGTTACATACAGTGTTTGCCAGAGGGGACCATAAACTATCCCAGTCGATCAATCTCAGCCAATTTATGGTTTTTAGGCATTCATTCCACTACGAGAGAGCGAGGAAGATCTTATTCATCAGGAAGGAGAGACTAGAAAGTATTGGAGAGTTCATACTTGTCATAGTCCACTGTCTCAGTCATATCGCTACCAACGATCTGAATGAGGACGCTAACCCAATGTTCCTCAGATACTTCTATAAGGTAAGGGGCGGGCAGTGATCCCCTTGTAAGTGTTTATATGTAAGACAACTTGCATCATTGATTACATTATTTTAGAATGACTGCGAGGTTGATATCACTGTCTAATGTTGTTTTTTTTGCATTGGCAAATAGCCATTCACTCTTGAGAACAACAGAGTATGGAACTGAGCAACAATTCATTTGTTATCAGTTTGTAAACAGTTGGCGAATCATTCCGGCTGTTGTTCATATCATCAAATGAGGCTCTATTTAGTTCTCTGACCAATAAATTTTAGAACTCAAGGTTTATCAAGCAATAAGATATTTCATTAATTTACTTTATATTTTCTTCCCGTATAGGCACTGAAGGTAGTATGTCAGGACATGTTCTTCTCACGATCTAAGCCCTCCGCTCCAGCCATGTCTGGTCGACTAAACAACAGATCATCACTAGAGCTCGCCTTCAAACATTCTCAGTCACCAGCTCACAAGGCTGACGTCATGACCGAACTAATCAATATGAAGATAGCTGATGATAAATTCAACAGTGGGGTAGGTTACTGTTACAAATTTAATACAGCCTATGGTGTTCAAATTAGTATGAACTAGATAGAACAGACCAGCAATATAAAATGTCTGTTGTAAGCAAGATTCCGATTGTAATGGGGCTGCCAACAAGAATGTCATAACACTGGGTTTTATGCACTTTGTAGACCAAATAACAAAAAAAACATCAATGTATCCACGATTATTTTATATGAGAAAGGTTTAGAGATTTTGAAGCTGTTGTTCTTTTGCCAATCGGAAGCATTTTAGATCATATCAAAATTTGATGAAATCCCAAATTGCATATACATAATTTTACTCTTTTTAATGCAAGGGAAAATCTAACCTCTCTATTTTTTCTTCAACAGGATATAGAAAGACGTATGACATCATATGACAGCGTGTCAACTAATGCGAGGTTGAGACAACTCTTATCACAGCACGGTGGTACTGAGGCTTCTAATGCTAATATTGTGGAGCAGAGGCTAGCCGAGCTGAAGGGACTTCCTGTGGATATAGTCAGCACAAGTGACAGCGGGTAAGCTAGTAGAGAGACTGGTCGCATACTTCAACGTTGGAATCACTTACGATTCGGGTCACATGAAGTTACCCATCTACCCTTATCCTTATGGCCTATTATACAGGCCAATGGCAGTAACTTTCTTTGCTAGCGTGACATTTAGATGCTGCTGAACACAATATTTGATGACAAAAACTGGTTATTTTGTATCCAGCAAAGGTGCGTTTTAAAGTCTGTAAATTTTTAGGAAGACTCTTAGTTACAACATTATAGTTCAAGGTCGAGATAAACATATCACTGAAATGTCTGTGTTCAATCATTTCCAGGTCTGTCTCGAAGACATCCACACCAGAGGATAAGAAATCAGAAATATCTATGAAACAATCAGCCATAATCAGCAGACAGATCAAACGACTACAGGAGAGGTCTGATGACCTCAACTCACAACTACTCGAGGTTAGCTACAAACCATCAACTCGCAAATGTTAAGCTTAGAGGCTATAAGATTAGAAACCATAAGGTTGGAAGCTGCTGATAACTTGCTGCCAAATCATCATACCATAAATGATGATTGTTGTCTACTTTCACCAATCTATTGGAAAAAAAAGATTTATTAGTTTGACAGTATTGTAAATACCGTTACAATTCAAGGGTAACCGAATTGATAGGTTTAGTTAGTCTTATTGGCAATCCTTTGCTTGCATGGAACTCTGGTTAAGCCGAGGTATACTAATTTATTCCCCTCAAACAATGCAAGCATGCAATCAATCAATCAATCGATACAACTACCTGCTGAGATGAATTGAACTAACCTCAGTTTTAATTAGTCTTATTTTGACATTTTTCAGGTTTTACAGAAGCAGTCTGAGCTCAAATCTTCTCCTGAGGCTCCTAAAGAACAAATAGAGTCTCTAAGTAGCGTCATCAATGATCTCCACAATTCTGTGAAAACAGTAGAGAAAGAAATAGAGCGAAAACAAAAAGAGCTCAAATCTGCTGGGAAAAAGTAGATCTATACACTGACTGAATACCGAAGGGGCAATGATTGTCACCATTGATAACTAATTTGAATATGAGATCAAAATTCACATAGACCGTTTTAGTAAACTTAAAAAGAACTGACAATCCTATTTACTGGATGAATATACTTATCATATAATATATACATGTATAATAATAATATATATTCAATTTAATGATATTTTATTAACTTAAGTTATTTACTTGGAGCTCACATTCTTCCGTCCTCAACAGAGAGTCTCATTCCAGCTCAAATTCTTTTTGTAAATCCTTCAATTTTTATTTTGACCTATACATATACCAACATTCTTTGCAGGATGATGATTTTGTCGTCTTTAGTATCACTCTTTCAAATTAAAGGTAATTTTTCTGCCATTGAAAAGTTTGTTGCCGCCTGTGCATTTTTACTTACTTATTTTGAGAGAAATATAATATTTATATAAAATCATAATAAATTGTTAAATTTTTTCGATGATAAGAAGATTTGAAGCGCACAAACCACTCCCTTGAGTTCTCTCATTTATACAAATCAATTGAAAGGCTATCGGTACATCAGTGAATTTCTTGTCTGACAGCACACACTGCTGTCGTTATGCAAGATCACTACACACATCAAAAACTACATCGCATGTATGTAGTTTTGAAACATGGGTCTAACTTTGAGTTATGTTTTCACAGTTCTATTATGCAAGTGTCAAAGATGGGATTATAATTGCAAGGACCTGCAAAGTCAACAAACCATTGTCACTTATATATATGTACAGGTGATGTGGAATAGGAAAATGGAATATGCTCATGAATATAATTGGTAACTAAAGATAACTGAGCAAAAATTATGAAAATGTATAAAAAAGAAGGTGGTATGGTGCAGCACATGTGTGATATACTTAATACACGGATTTTGAGACCCTATGACTACATGTAATAATACATAATATTACACATTCAGACAACAGGACGCTGTCAGGCGGCAGACGTAATATCTTGAATATGAATGGCTGTCGATGCAACCATCACTTACAGCTCTATCAACATGACAATGATGACAGACACGTATATATCACAAGCCTGACAACTACTGATGGCCAACTGTGCCCCAACTGCGCCGGCGGCTTGACCATCGTTGGGCGCATCGGGGTTTTCCCCGGAGCTGGGTTTCCCCAGGGATGGGTTTTCCATGAAGTTGGATTTTCCCAAGGGCTGGGTTTTCCCCAGAACTGGGTTTTCCCCAGGGTTGGGTTTTCCCTGGAGCTGCGTTTTCCCCAGGGTTGGGTTTTCCCCAGAGATGGTTTTCCCTAGGACTGGGTTTCCCTGGAGTTGGGTTTCCTCCAGGGCTGGGTTTTCCCCGGAGCTGGGGTTTTTGCAAGGACTGGGTATTCCGAGGGCTGGGTTTTCCCCAGGCCTTGGTTCCCCCAGGGCTGGGTTTTCCCCGGAGCTGGGTTTTTCCAGGGCTGGGTTTTCCCCATGGCTAGGTTTTCCCCGGGGCTGGGTTTTTCCAAGCACTAGGTTTTCCCCAGGGCTGGGTATCCCCAAGGCTGGGTTTTCCCCATAGATGGGTTAATAATACAAACCCAAATGAGGGCTAAGCTGAAAGACAGAAAAAATATTTACTGTATAAAATGTTTTCTACTCCCTCAACATATCGCATACTTCTTGCTGAGAAAGTATCATTGAACTAAACTGACTTACATTAGGCAAAAGCGCGACCTGTAATAAAATTGATTATTAATAATCAATGGAAAATCCAATTAGCAGAAGTTCTCAACTTGTATGGGATTTTCCATTGATTATTAATAATCAATTTTATTACAGTTGAACAGGTCGCGCTTTTGCCTATAAGGTAAATTCGCGCCTCGGTATCTATATTAAATAATATTAATCATAATCATTTTCATGGGGAAATCCAATTGAATCCAACTTGACTTCAAGTTGTCTCCCTATTACATGATATGAAACTTAGAATTATCTCCAGATACCAAGGGCGCGAATTTACCTAAAGAAGAGATAATAGGTAACTTCGCGACCTTGGTATCTATATTTAATAATCATTAATTATAATCATTTTCAGGGAGAAATCCAACTGAATAGATTTTATGATTAGGTATACTGTTTTTCAATGATATTGACATGAAACTTAGAATTATCTCCTCATTGGTAATAGGGAGACAACTTGAATTCAAGTTGGATTCAGTTGGATTTCCCCATGAAAATGATTATAATTAATGACTATTTAATATAGATACCAAGGGCGCGAAGTTACCTGTTGGTACCAAGTTGTTGACTCCATATCTAGTCAAAATTTCCACTTTCCAACAGAATATAAGCCTCTATTAGGTAAATTCGCGCCCTTGGTATCTATATTAAATAATCATTAATCATAAGGTAAATTCGACCTGCTCAACTGTAATAAAATTGATTATTAATAATCAGTGTAAAATCCCATACGCAGTAGCTCTCAACTGCGTATGGGATTTTACACTGATTATTAATAATCAATTTTATTACAGTGGAACAGGTCGCGAATTTGCCTATAATCATTTTCATGGGGAAATCCAACTGAATCCAACTTGAATTCAAGTTGTCTCCCTATTACCAATGAGGAGATAATTCTAAGTTTCATTTGGCTGATATAGAAAAACCGTATACCTAATCATAAAATCTATTCAGTTGGATTTCCCCATGAAAATGATTATGATTAATTATTATTTAATACAGATACCAATTTTACCTATTAGAATCTGGTGTTTTTTTCTTTGCGCCCTTTTTTCAACAAAGCTTACCTATATGGTTGACTTCACACCTGCACAGTTAACACTGTTCGATAATAGGTTTTTTGCTAGTCCAGCTCCTTTCAGTAATTCCTTTGGCTCTATTAGAGATTATTTTGGATCCCAGATAGAAGGCAAACATCACTGCAATGGTCTTATATCATTTCATATTAGGAATCCATAAGCCTAGGGTCAGACACAATACATGATGTACAGATTCTTAGAGGATAATGACTACTCTTATAGCTATTGAGGTGGTTATAGTAGACACCTGTCAATCGTTGATAATACTACTACGTGAAAATGCCAAAAAGCTTGATTATAAAATAATTCTTCACTTGATTCATTACCAGCAGTCCTACCGCCAGCAAGAAATTGTGTTATAACACTTGAAGGCAGCTGTCCTAATGGGATGAATATTCCTAAAGATAAAATTCTCCACTACCTAGTATATCAACGCAGCATATATTGCAGTGTTATTCACTATGGTTCCATGCTTCGAATTTGTGGTTCACTCCAATGATGGGAAAAACATGAAAAACATATGCCGCGGCCGGTACTTGAACATCTAATCCCTTTGAAGGCTGTGTGTGCAAGCGCGTTAACCATTCAGCCAAGCCGCCAATTAGGAAGTATGTCGAATTAACGCGGTATGGGTATTCGCATCCGAAAAGTCATTCGTCACAACCTGAAAGTGACTTTAATGTCATTTCTATGGGGCGATTACTCCCGAAATCCTTACGAAATCGCAACATGGAATCATGGTGATTGTCATCTTATTGTTCTTGGAAAGTTTGGCTTGGGAAAATTCTTGTGACAGGCCAAGTTGCCCCGTTATAAATCATATTTTCACTGGATCTTTTCAAACAAATAGCTGAGCTTGGGACCTTCTGGCTTGTGGTTGCCTTTTCATTTCGATCTTTTAGAAATTGTCACACCATGAAACAACTAATAGAAATAAATGAAGGACACATTTCATTCATTCTGATAGTGATGTCACACTTATCTTAAGGACAGCTCATATTGAATTTTTCAAAGTTGAGGTAATAACATGCAACATGTGAGATGGTCCAAATTCTGATTTCATTTTTTTGGCCAGTTTATACCTGCTGGATTAATTTTGACACCTGAAACTTGTGGGTGAGCACAACTCTTCAGATGTAATAATCAAATTTATATATATACAACTTAGTTTACGATATGTATTGCGATAAAACACCACTATAGGAATGCTATCAAGTTAAATAACATGCAATCATCTTTGCAGAGTTAAGGCAGATCACCTGTGATCCGAGTCATATGAGATCCGAATCATTTGACAAATATGAATTCTTGGTTATTTGGTGATTTCTTGCATTCATGGAATTTGTTTCAATTAATGGTTTTGTTGCTATGAAACACGATGATACTTGATACTTGATTGTCGTGTCCTATGAGGGGGATTGTGATGGACCATTTAAGAAAGTTTCCGGTGGCGTTGCAATTTAATTTTGCCTGGCAATCCATAGCTACTTTGCAGAGGGATTTTCCATTTGATCTATTGCCAGCATCCCTTACCTCCAACCATTTATGATGGTTCACAAATGTATGGCAGCTGTCCTATTCCGGGATAGGATAATTTTAATTATATAGCAATAAACATTCTGATACCTGACATATTAACTCCAATATTTGTTCCTCTCTATATACATGTATATTGAATATTTGGCAAGGGCAAATTTTGCTTTTATGACTAATCTAGAAATTTTGGTGCGATATAGAGAAGTTTTCACTGGATTCATGGAAATATGTTAATGATAGAATTAAAGTAAAAAATAAGCCCATTTGACCATCGCTGATAGTGATGTCACTCTCACAGCACTCTATGCTGATTTTCCAAGTTGAGATTGATATCTAGTGAAATGTAACATTGATTGATGGGACAGGGTTATTGAAGATAATTTCAATGGAAGATTTGAGGGTATTCAGATCCCATTGTTTTAGCCAATGTTTATCTTAGAGATTTATCCTGACACTTCTCGCTTGTGGGTAAGCACAACTCCCAAAATATGAAAATCGAAACTACTTAAATGACATGTAATTTTCGATGTGTTCTTTTGGGTGAGAATTAAGGATAGAATCTATAGTGTTACTTTTTTAGGTATTGAGTGCTCTCTACTGTAAGCGCCAGATAAACTGTCATTAATAACATATCATTATTAAGGCTGAAGTTCCTATCACAAAATGCTGATAAGTTCATTTATGCTACATCATTCACTTGGTCCGGAATGGTATGTAAAATAGCTCATGGCCATGTTCATATGGAGCGGTGCAGTAAGTAAGCCTTCACAACGATCAAAAATATTGTTAAAAATGGAGGTTTATTGGGGAGTTGTAGTAAGGCCGACTTGACATCATATCTGAACTACTAGACAGCTATTGGACCTATTGTTGTACCATCATACAAACTATTGATCATGTCCGATCTCATCTGAATGTTAACAGGCAGCAACAATAGATTTTGGCTTGTAAAAAACTTATGAGGGAATAGGATATTGATTTTTATTTATAAAATGCAATACATCTTTCACTTTGTCATTCATCCATTAATTCACTTGTTGTTCAGCTGCTACTGTTGGAAAATGTCAATTGTATTGATTTTTATCTGTCTTCATTGAATCTGGCTTTAAGTAGCTGTTGTGGACTAGATTTTGCATCATACAGACATCTACAAGTTGTGTGCATGAGACATTTATACCATGAGAGTTCCTGCACTGTCTTTCCTCTGCTGCCTGCTAGGTAAGTCTTTGGATTATGTCACACCTGCCTTACTTGACAGATTACAAGTTAGGTTTGTTCATTGCGAGACTGTGTTGAGTCTGATTGCAGTGATGGAATGGTATTGGTATCAGATTTGAGTGCATGAGTAATGAGTCATATCTTTTATTAGGGACAGTGAGCCATTAACGCTCCCAGATGTTTATATTCCTTGTATACATTTTTACCGATTTCTTTGATTTTTTGTTGAAAAATATACACTATGGTTTGGGCGAGCATGTGTGCATCTATTTCCATGCCATTGTTTTTCAATGTAAACAAGCCTTTGAGGTATGTCATACTAAATAATCAGATAACGTATCTTAACAACATATGTAGGTTCAAATTCTATTGAGTAAAAAATGAAACAGAAGAGTTTGCCTTTTCAGCTTGAAAACTTATGGATTTCCCCTTTACATTAGGCGTCCTTTCTTTATCATACTGGTGCAGGAATTTCCAAAAAACGAATATTTGTATTACAATACACTGACCATAAGTCACAGCAGCATGTGATAAGTTTTGTACTGAAATAGTTCGGACTGGTTTTTCACAGCAGTCACTCTTATCAAGGACAATTTTATTCATCTTTAGAAAACAACTACGAGTATATTATTAAGGATAGGGATCTACCCAAGTCAGTATAGGGTTGTGTTACTTTGGCTGGGTTGACCAAATAAACCGCTCATTCAAACTACAATCAACTTTTGGCTTTGTGATAAATGCTTTGTGTTGAGACAGATATTGATGTCGACCTTCCTGAAAAAAGCATCAAGGTTTTTAAAGAGATGTCTCATATAGTAGAGCAGAGGGCCTCAGTATCCTGAACTTCATAGTAATAGAAGAAAAAAGAAACATCTGACACAACTATATAGGCATTTTATTGTAAAATTTGGAATGTTTGTGAGTGCGTAGCATTAGTAGCAGTATTACTATCTTTATTGGCAGGATTTTATGCTGACCATCTCGGCTGCATGAGCGATGAGAAAATGAGCGACAAAAAGCTTCTCTTAGAGATAAATTTCCGTAATAAAGTGAATAGGTAAGTACTAAATGTCAATCATTTCAACAGATAATGTTTCTCAGTGAGAAAAAATACATTCTCCGTACTGCGTTTGTAGACAGAACCACAATCATCATTCATAAAAATCAGTCAAAGTCTTGATATCAATATAAGTTTTTAGAGTTTGAACTTTCAACCTGTCAGATCATCTCAATGTATGTCTTTAGATATATTCAAATTTGTTGCAGCATCACTTTTGGTGACATCTCCGGGGACAAACTTTTCAAACTGACAGGTGTAAGGAGCGCTGAGGATGATTTACTGAAACCTGGACATCAGATCGTCTCTGATAAACGAAATATTTACAGCGTTTCTTATGACACCGGTTATCTCGAAAAAATAATCATAAACAATGGAAGTTCCAGCACTGCTACATTTTCATCTATTTTTGATCTGCTGCAAATCTCTAAAACAGAGATTTTAGTTGTAGAAGGAACCCTTAATTGTATATGTAAAGTTTCACGTGTATTGCGGATAAAAAATGTTGAGGCTATCGCTGGAAAATGTCAACAAAAAGGTGGTTATGTTGATGGACGTTTGATGGAATCCAGATTCAGTAGGCCAAAAAGAATATCCGTGGCTTCTGTCAAGGGATCATATTTTATCACCGAAGATAAATATGTGAGGAAGATGAACACTTTGACAGAAACTGTTAGTACAATATTCTCCTTGAACTGGTGGACCCTCATGGCAAGCCCGATAGTTGATGTGAAAGTTTTGCTATCAGACGATGAGATGTTATATATTGCAACAGCAAATGTTGTCTATGAATACGATATGATTTCAAACTCCACAATAATACTAGCAGGAAATCCTGCATGGAATGGGTTTAATGAAGGAGTCTTACACTTTAGTAGTTTCAAATACATCTCTAGTATGATACTGTTGGATGAATACACATTGCTTTTAGCGGACTTTGGTCATCAGAATCTACGTGTCCTAGATTTATTATCGAGTACAACATCGACTTTATGCTTACCGGAAATCGCGGATTTTGGGGGGAAAATCAATAAGGGGAATTTTCTCGGAGAGATGTCGGTGTGCTCAATTTCCAAACCCCTTTTCATATTCTATTCAGCCTATCTTCAATCTGTGCTGATACTCTCAGCGGATAATGAGGTCGTTATGCTTCCTACAATTATCAGTGAGTCATATTTGTAGTCATGAGATTCGTCTGGAAATTGCGGGTGCTTCTGACAAGCGCTGCTTATGAGTCAAAGAATTTTATCTTGACTATAATAATCTTTAGCCTTTATTTTTTTTATGTCAAGGATAATAATAGGTGTGCGATTATGAATGACAGCTTTCACAAAAAGAACTGGACTATAACTACTTGACCTCCGGCTCACCTTTAAGCTCAGTTATCTGTCTTTCGCAAAGTGAAACTTCTTAATTCAATGCCAGGAAAAAAAGATGTAGATCATCAATAAACTACTTTAAATTAGTTATGCCATCTTAGCCAATGTGAGATGTTATCGAAATAACTTTTCTTTTTTGAAGATCAAAGCTTACGGCAGAAGCAGCTTCAACTATACAAGGACAATCTGCTTCCAAGAATTGGTAAGGGATAATTATAAGTTTGCAATAACTTTAGCTTTATCAAGGCTGTCTGAAAAGACTTTTTCATGTTAAAATTTTATACATTTATGGATATATCTCTTCATGCACCTGACTTCCTTTTACAGTACTGGATCCTTATAGTGTGGTATGGAACAGTCACAACTTAAACAAAGCTGTGTTTTATATGGTGAAGAAAGGACATATAGAAAATATAACCCCCATTAGAGTCAAGGGGCAAACTGAATCTCTATGGGTACTTACAACCAGCTCTGGAGAAAGAATTGAGATTACCTTCTATTTCATGGCGATAATTGAAGGAGAGTCACTAAAGGTAAAGTTTTATTTTAAATTTATGCGCAAGAGAATATGCTGTATGCAAGCCTTGATCTGCATTTTCAGCATCATCAGGAATTTGAGACATCCATTAAAAAAGCCTCATTATAACTTATCACCGATGACCAGAGGCCATTATCTTACTTTACCCCTATGAAGCGAGTGTTAAAACCATAGAGTGAATGGACAATGTAGTGCTTAAAACGCCCTACTTAATTATTGCGCAATTCCATGACAAAACGCAATCTCGCTGTGCATAGCTAGTCCTTGTATCATTGACTTTATCATTGAGAATATAGGAATCAGGCATGTAAATTTAGTTCATAAAGCACTCATAGTGATCTCACTTGCAGTCAGTGGACAAAAATTCGTGTTCTCCATTAAAACAAAATTATATTTAATTATTGATGTCAGCATGGATATTGGAGCAATAGGTGCCTTTATATAATATCATCAGCAACCTCCTGGTTAGAATTATCTTTGAACTGACTGTTGTCTTTTTGCTCATCAGAATTTTATCAAATCACTTGCGAGTTTCTGTTCATTTAAGATATATGATGGTGTTGAAGAAGAAAGGACACTACTTAGAAGTTTTTTTTATGGCAAGAACCTTTTTGGCCGTATCCCAGATGCTGTCATATCAAAAACACAGCAAATAGTCATTCTCTACACTAGCAATTCCAGTGCTAACACAAAATATAAAGGAGATCCAATTTTCAACATATCATGCAGTAGCCAAACGAATAATCAAACTATTGCAGGTATGTTTGGTACTTTTTGCATAGCTTCTAACAAAATTTGTGAAGCTGTTCTAAAGATGGGCTTGCATGTTTATAACATAAATAATAATTATTGCAGACATACAGGTATATGGTTTATTTTTATCACTTCTTATGTGTGATAGGAATACCAAAAATCAGTTTATATCATAAATAATAATTATTGCAGACATACAGGTATATGGTTTATTTTTATCACTTCTTATGTGTGATAGGAATACCAAAAATCAGTTTATATCATAAATAATAATTATTGCAGACATACAGGTATATGGTTTATTTTTATCACTTCTTATGTGTGATAGGAATACCAAAAATCAGTTTTTACATTTGCAAGCTCATGTAATAACAATTTACTGCCAACATGGGCTGTAATTATCAGTGATTCTCATGGTCACAAAGTTAAAGTTGAGCACAATTTTGTGTAGTTTTGTGTAAAGACAGACAAAAATGGATCTTATATCTGATTTTGCCCAAATTTATGGTATCGATGCTCAATGCTATCTGATCAAAATAATGTTATACTAGTACGGAGTATGACTTGTAAATATAGCGCAAGGGGAATGCCTCTGAATGCAGCTACTGATTTAACTTTTGATTAAATTTAGTTGGAGATGAATTACCTGGCGGCCCTTACCCCATTTTGATGCTGTTGACGCTGGTTGGCTCTGTGGTAGTTTTGAAGTTCTGTTTGCAGCAACTAACACGGATACTACGATCCACGATAGCTGCTTATAACAGGTACCGGTTCATATAATTCCTTGGTGCATAACTCTGAAGGTCACGTTTTTATTCCTGAACCATTAAAGCTGGATATTCCTTGGTTTCTTAATATGTAGAAGGAAAGGGTCAACCATTGTTGTTGCATAAAAAAAATCAAAGAACTAACATGTAGCCAACATTTCTTATTTGGAACGGCCTTTAGACACAATTTCTGCAGTTTCCAGCATTGCTGAGAAGACCCTATGTATTACTATGTTGTTTGGCAAAACATTCACATCATTATGTGACAATCTGATTAATGGTCACAATAGCAGCAAGCCTCATGACTGTGTTTCAGCAATTATTAGCTGCTTATTCAATTTCATCATCATCACTCAGTTAACCATTAATGCATTTGGCAGACAATTCCTTTTTCTCAATGTTTATTTTTCAAACAAAATAGTTGTGGCGCTACATTTTTTGTAGCGAAAGCTATCACTTGTATCTCTGAGCAATGTATTTCCATCTTGATGTGTGACATATGATCAGTGTAAAATATCTAATAAATTTTAGGTGGAGAGAGAACAGAGCAGAGCTTCCTCAACCAGCCAATAATGTGGTCGCTCAAACTGATGCCGAGGATGGTCCCGATGAAGACCCATGTAGAAGATCTCATCTTTCTCAAATGAACAATCTAGGTAGTGTGGTCAATTTTAAATCACAGTACACGATCTGGTGCAGGTGCAACAGTTTTGATAGATGACATATATTCATATAGCATTAGTGAGAACTGAAAAGTTGGGATTCACATGGTTGAATATACTCACAGACTTAAGTTAAAATTTAGTTATGCTGGATGAGCTCCTTGCCATTTTTTTCTCTCTATTTATTTGTATTCTTGCACATCCATGAGATTCTAATGTGAGAACAAATGATGACATGGGATAGCAATCGCACTAATCACAATGAATGCAGACATTTAAATGCCTGAATGATTTGATGTGGTTGTAATGTTGATCTAGAGATCACAATTATCTACTGCTAACTTTAAGGCAGATGTTCAAGTTTGAAAAAAAAAATGATGTGCAGAGGTAATGTTAAACTTTCAATTCCTGAAGGCTCAACAGAGACTGGAGACCAAGAAAATAAGCTTGAAGACTCTGATTCTGATGAAGATGGGTACAAAAATCTCAAGCTGAAGACTTCATGTCTGGAGAACAACATTTTATCCTCAGACCTTGAAGAGCGTCAGCGAGAGTTAGACGCCAATCTAGAGGTGAGCAGTGTGAGTAGGTGGGGGATAAGCAACGCCTTTATGGGCAAGAGCTCCCCATGTTCCTTGTTGAGCCATTAAGACACAATTTACAGCAAAGGGCAGCTTTTGCCAAAGCTGTCTCATTAGGGTTCCGTTAATCAAAGGCTCTGTTTGTCTTGCCTCCAATATTTATGATAGATCGGATTGACCATAATCAGTTGTGGATCAAATCCTTGGGTCCGTAGATATAAACCCTTTTATATCTATGCTTGGATCACTTTCCTACCATATGGTCTATCCCATCAAAATAATGGAGATAATTTTAAGGGCAAGTTTGAGGAGCATCAAGGTGTTTTTATCATTGTTGCTAATATCTCGCAATATCCGTTATTAATGGTAAGTTTAGCACAAATATCTCACACTGCTTTTGGTATGTCTATTTTTGGATCCAGAGAGAAGACAATAAGAAAATCAATATCCCGTTCAAGAAGAAGCCAAGGAAAAGAAAGACCAAGGCAAAGTAATAGGATATCATTATATTTTCGCCTCATAAGTACTGATAGTGAAACATCATGTATTTTAAAATAAGTAGCCTACATACTTACTAAAATAAACTTTTTTCCAATCGTTTTATTATATATCATTCTTCTCTAGTTTGTTTGATGTGGCCATTATTTGTTGATTTTAACAATTATATATTCTCCTCATAAGTATTGATAATAAAATATCATCACCTTGAAATTGAGAACATATTTACTAAAATAATTTTTTTGTAAATGATATTGTTATATATCAATGTTCTTTGGTTTGTTTGATTGTTTGATGTGGCCATTGTTTGTTGATTCTTATAATAGATGTTGAGACTGGACGGTTATTTGTGAAAGAGTAGCAGTGCACCATGAATAATGAAAATTTTAGATGATTTTGATTTTTGTGTTATTTTTTTTGTTATTAACGATATGATTTGTAGATCAATAAACTGCCTTATCCTTTTGAATATGACTCTTTTTAAGGCATAAATAAATAATCATTGACACTTATTGCAACTCATCCAGACAACATGCAAAGGGTTTTATTTCAAATCACTTTTCTCAATTCAACCTAATAAATCAATTGGCTTCCATGTTGTTTCAGTCACAAGATCAGCAAGTTGAGTGAAACCAGCCAACAATCAAAGTTCCGCCCAGGAGAAGGAAGGAAAGTAGCAAACAATGACAACTATCATCAAAATGAGTCATCAGTGAGCAAAACCATGCAAGGAAAAGACAAAAAATGGCAGGCTTGTTTAAATTTCATTCACCTGTTTCTTAAAACTCCTTTGAATAAAATGCTCTAGATTTATGATTGTTTTCACAACCATTGAAATGAGTTTATTGATAAAGAAAATTTGCATGCTCTTAAAAATCGAAAATCATTCTTATGACAAAATTGAAAGACACACAAAGTGGAATATTAAGTCCACCATCAAGCTACTAAACATTATATTTTTATCATTTCTCAATCGCTTCACCAAACGGGTTTTTGATGTCTAAGTAACAGCAAAGTAAAAAAATACAGATGATGCTCTATCCACACATTTGGTGTTGACTTTTTAAGCATCTGTTCAAAAAAGCTGAAGTGCAACTGATGACTAGCGCTTTTATAGCTGCAGGCCATTGCACAGCATGTCAGCTGAAGATTACCATTGTTCTCGGTGATAAGAAACCCATGTGAAAATGTGTGTCTTAGTGACAGGTAACCATCAATACATGTTCTCTTATCTGGCTGGCGCCTATCAGTATATTATTCAGCCTACGCAACGAGTTATACGACGGGAGAGGTCTTCATATTTGGGTTACAAACTATAACAAGTCACAAAATGTGAAAATCATTCAGTAATTTATAAAAAAATACAGTACTGCAGATATTCCAAATGCCGAAATGATTTGATGGCCCAGGTTCGTTGTTCTATAAATGCTATAATTGATTTTTCCATATCCGAATCAGCACAATTGGGACTTCCATTTGCTATTCACATCATTAAAACGCTTTGGAGTCTGGGTATCAACCCCAGACTCCACAGGAGGAGCTTGCATCAGGATTTCCGCCCCCTGATATGTAGGCTCAACTGGAGGTCAAAAGAATAAACTCGAAGATTCTGATTCAGATGAAGATGGGTACAAAAATTTAAAGCTCACAACTTCCTGCCTGGGAACAACATTTTATCTTCAGACCTTGAAGAGCGCGAGCGAGAGTTAGACGCTAATCTAAAGGTAAGTAGTGTGACTAAATTGATTGATTGAAAATTGATTGATTGATTGATATTTTGTCAAAACTTACTCAGCAAAGGGCCCTGTTTGTCATGCCTCCATTATTTATGATAGATCGGATTGACCATAATCAGTTGTGGATCAAATCCTTGGATCCATAGATATAAACCCTTTTATATCTATGCTTTGATCACTTTCCTACCATATGGTCTATCCCAGTGAAATATTGTAGATAATTTCAAGGGCAACTTTGATGGACATCAAGTATTTTTTTCAGTGTCGCTAATTTCTTGCAAGAACCATTATGAATCCCAAATCGGCACTTACATCTCATTTTCTGTTTTTTTGTAATTTTATTTCTGGATCCAGAGAAGACAATAAGAAAATCAACATCCCATCCAAGTAGAAGAATCTCAGCAATAGAAATACCAAAGCAAAGTAGTAGGAGATCATTATATTAAAGTATTAATATAAAGTCTATTAAATTAATATTAAAGTATACATAAAGTATTGAAAAAAAGACGATATTCTCCTCATAAGTACATTGATAGTAAAATATGTTTTCCTTTAAAATGAGAACATATTCAAAAAAACAAACTTTTTATTGGGATGATATTAACCTTAATCTTCTATGGTTTGTTTGGTGTAAATTTAACCATTATTTGTTGATTCTTACAATAGACGTGAGGATGGATGGCAATTAATGATAGAGTAGTAGCATACTATGAATAGTGGCAATTTTTTAGATGATTTTAATTTCTGCGTTATTTTTGTTTGTTATTAACGATATGATTTGTAGATCAATAAACTGACTTATGAAAGCGGATACATAAGAGCTGGATATGTACATCTAGTTATACAAGTTTGAGTAAACCTCCTCATCATTGAGCCTAATTCTAGTACAATACTTTTAGTGTCTCTCTCTCTCTCTTTACACCTATCTCCAATATGTGGTTACCAACAAGGGGCAGCTTATGAAAGAGCCCATGCTAGACTTGACCACGGGCGAAAGGGGCCACTCCTGATTGTTTAAGTTTTACATAAGCATTGGCTGCCGAGTTTGTTTTTTCAATGACATTTTAAATGTGACAGTTAAATTTTTGATACTGATGAAAAGTGACAACCAGCAACTTCACCTCAGGTTGCTGAGAAAGTCTCTTCTCTGATACAACAAATAGTGGGAAAGAGATTTTTGTAGGGTTACGTTCATTAATGTAGACTTTCCAACATTGAGATGCAGTTAATTATCTTTACATTATTTTGAAGTGTAAATCCAAAGTCAGTTAAGAGGACCACTGTCGTCATAGGATATTTATGAAAATATTCCAGAGGTGAGGCCACAAAACAGTACCTTGGGGATCTCCTATACCAATAGCAATATCATTGAAAGAGCACATACACTGTCTAAATTTTACACAATGCTGACGGATGATGAAGAAATCCTGAATGAGTTAACTAATTTAAGATCAGCGCTAAATCTGGTAAGATATGCAATGGGTTGTGTCGGGAGTTGCCCCGTTAGAATCCCGGTGAAGACGGATTTTTTTTTTAATAACCTTTTGGCATCTATATCATTTTCATGAAAATGTTTTCAAAAGTGCCATAAAAATATCAAACAAAATGACTAAAAAAAGATGATTGCATTTACATTTCGTCTATTTTTGTTCTTTGGGGTTTAACTTGTTTTGTTACATACATAAATTACATACAATTATATATATATACAATTATATATTGAATACAATTATTCATTACATAGAAATATACAATTTATACAATCATATAACATAAACAATAATATATTATATAATATATACAATTACATGATATATTACATAAAATTATATGATGGATACAATTATATATTATATACAAGTATCTTCAATTACATATTATATACAATTATAAATCATATGCATATACAATTATATAATATATACAATTGTATAATGTAATATATATTATTATATAATATATTATGTACAATTATATAATATTTACAATTATATAATATATTATAAACAATAATATACAATGTATACAATACAATACAATATATAAACCTACCACAATTATAACATGCTTATTGTGCGAGAGGCCTGTCTGAGTTAAAACCCGGTGAAGACAGATTTTATTTACATTTATAATCTCTTTTACTACTTGGTGGTTTAACTTGTTTTGTTTTGGTACCTATTTATTGCTACTTACACCCACTAAATTATAAAATTTAACCTCATGGATTATTTCGCACTGAGCTTTGCATGCTTATGCGGCCCAGCGTGGCTGAGCAGTGGGAGTGTTTGCTCTCAGCCCAAGTTAAAATTCCGGTGAGGCCAGAAGCATGGGGAGGAGCCCTTATTTTAATATAATATATATAAATATACCACAATTATAACATTTTTGTTACGTTATATTCTATGGCTGTATTCACTGAAAATAATTGTGGGGGGAGTTCTGACACATAATAGGACAACAAGACTCCGGCTGTCTACCTCATAGGTGGCATGGAAACGACAGCCATTTTGTTTTGCACTTATAATGAAATCGCCAATTGGCCATCCCTCATAAACTCAATCAACTACTTGAGTGTATATCATCCACACCCTTGAGGTTTTGTGGCATTTATGATCGCGGCGTTTCTAGTTAGAGTTATATTCTTCATTTGGCTTGAGTTCAAAAACTAATATTCTCTTGAACTGACAAACTGAGAGATTTGGAACTGAGATATACTATTTAGGCAACCTGTCTACAAATAAAAACGCTAACTCACTACGCTCACTTTCTCACCACCTGCTTGCAATTGATATGGTTGAGCTCAACATTTGTTGCCTGAAGAGCATTAGCTACTTTGTGAGATTGGCAGTCTCAAATTTATGTGAACAGGTATAAAAAGTGATCAAGGATAAAAATATTCAAATTGATAGTTTACAAATTTTAATATAATATTCTATATTATTCAACTTCTGAATGGTTCTAACATTATGCAGGGAGATGTCCAGCTGACACACAAGACAATGTCTCATTATGAAAATTTTAGCACAAGTGGTTTTTGCCATGGGGAAGCCTTTTGTCTATAGCATCGGAGTAGAAAACATAAACACCCAGACAATCCTTAATGATGTGACTCAAACAAATCGACTCTCCCTAAAGTGACAACACATGTAAATTTAGTAGACAACTGTCAATAAATTGCAGATAAAATTAGGTAGATTGAAAGGAATAAGATCAACGGAGTCATCAACAATACACTATACACTTACAATAGGGAATTGAACTGCTTCAATCTGAAATTGAATTTTTGAAAGTAATTCAATGATCAATGTCTCCGTAATTGCACCAAGCCTGTTTTAACAATTGCTTGAGGTGTACCTTAGCTTACTACACAGGACATTTTACGAATGATGATGCTTTAATTGCGAGGATGACTTGATCAAAGGAATGTACTGAGATCAGCACAGACCAGATACTTTTTTGTCATTTTCCTAAGACTCTGAACCCACTGTCAAAAGGACGATTACTGAGGGCCCCAATTCTTTTTGGAAGTTCTCACAAAAAAAGCTGCTTGGATAAGAAATTGTAAATGCAGGAAATACAGGAACAAGTTTGGCACAGCATATCAGTTTCCCTTATTGTGCAGCACAAAACACCTCAACAGCCTATCAAATAATCGGCTCTTTTGGGCGCTCTCTTGTGCGGAATTTGAGGAAAACTGATATATAATAGTGGCATAGTAAGGAAGTAGCCTTGTTTACTTTGGATACATATTCACTCAACTGTTCAGCAATTCGAAGCTACAGAAACAAATTTATGGTCTAAATTGGATAGTGGATTTCACTATTCTTACAAAGAGAGCATGATCTTTGATTCAGTAATCAGAAAACAAGTTATTATATGGAGAGAGCCTTGTGTTATGATATAACTTAGTAGGGATTTCGCTGCAATTGTGATAAGCCACTTAGAATTTGATATTCTTTGGAAAGGATTAGTCTGAGATAGGCATCTAGTCTAGGGCTTAAAACTTTAAGGCTGCTAGCGACATATTGATGTCAGAGTAAGCCGACACCTGGGTACCAACTGAATCTATTTAGGGAACTTGATGACATTCTTTTCAGGAGTTAATCAAAATCAAATCAAAATACCTGTGTTATTATGTCAATCCGCCGATCCGGTGATGCTAGCCGATTTTTATGATGACGCTGAACTCATATTCAAATGACAATTACTGAGGCCCGTCAATTCTGAGGCATTACTGAGGCATTTGCCTACGCTGATGATACAGTTTTCGTATCAAAATCTGACAACTTTGATACACTTAATGATTTATGTGATACTGATCTACACTTGATAGAAAGTTGGTGTAGGAATAATAAGATGTTGATAAACATAAAAAAATCTCACTATATGCTTGTACAACCCTCTCATAGAGCCACATCTCTAGATTTAGATCTAAAAATTAACCATAAAAAACTAAACCGAAATGCCAATACCAAACTCCTTGGTTTTACTTTGAATGACTCATTGACATGGGACGATCATGTAGACCAGATTTGCATCAAAATAAACAAAAGTTTGGCATTATTCCAGAAATGCAGGGCATTCCTAGATAGTAAATCATCTCGTAACTTTTATTTCCAGTATGTCTTTTGTCATATGATATATGGCATCCGCATATATGGCAACCTATCACCACAATATATTCTTGAAAGAATATACTTGCTCCAAAAGAGGGCTTTCCGCCTAATAGCAAATGTCAGCCACATACCATATCATCTAATACATACAAGAGATTTACATACATCTCTTGGTCTAATTCCTTTTCCTCTCCTTGCTGGTCATTTCACCTGTATTTTTGGTTTCCAAATTTTGCATTTGATTGCACCTGACTTTCTTTTGGAAGGCTTTATTCCAGCTAGCTCTAAAACCTTTTTTAGAGACAGATACCTATTACATTATCACACTGATCAATTAAGACAAAAAATCACTACAACTTTTAACTCTTTACCAATTCAGATACGCTCAGCAACCAAACTCACTCATTTTAAACAACAACTATCAAAGCACTTTATATCCTATTAATTCTTGTTACTTGAGTATTTTTTCTCTCCGCTTAAGTTTTTTCTTTTTTGTTCTGTCACTGCATGAAAAACATTCCTAAAGATGATGTAGAATGACAATAAAAGTATATATATATAATTCTTTTTGGAAGTTCCCACAAAAAAATCCGCTCTGATAATAAATTGTAAATGCAAGAACTAGAGGAAAGAATTTGGCACGGCATATCAGTTTCCCTCATTGCGCAGCACGAACACTTGCCAATGATCCGATAAAATCTATCAGGTCAATTGCCCTTACACTTGCCCTGATTGTTTGTGTGACTGGCGTTGTTATCTTAGCTGTGTATGCCCTTCATCTATACAATGCCCCTTGATCCAACTCATCAACAGGATCTCTCTTATACCATATGTTTGTTCCCAGGCTATCAGATCAGTTTGTAATGGTCGGATAGTCAGATGCATTTGAGGGGGTCAACTTTCAAATGAGGGCCAAATTTCTCAAATTTGATGGTTTGTTTGTCTTTGGCAAAGGGATCATGGTGAAAATCATTGCATTTGACATACAGCATTTCTTCTAATATAAATTGTCTAATGAGGCTTTTCATTGATTTCCCCTATGTAATTATTTATCCTCCACTAAGTATCTACAAGAGATTGCATCTGTAGCGCAGATGGTTGATAGATAATTGTGCTTGCAAACGTAGCAGTCTAATGACAATCATATCTGCAAACATTATGAGTTCCATCAGAAGACGTTTTCTAGCTGTGATTCTCCTTGCCATGGCCCAGGAGAGTATTCAACAAGTGAACTTATCTGCTTCATTGTGTGCTGACCCCATATCTCAGACTTCGATGTTTTGGATTGTGGGGCAGGAAAGCAGCTCGACAGATGATGCTCCATCTAAGGTGACATGCCCAGGTTAGTGTATCATGTTGAATTGCAAATTCACTCTCCATAGACTGTGATTATCAGTAAATATTGTCATATCATAGTCGTAGTCATCAGATAGTAGTGCACTTCTGATATCGCCATTCAATCCAGGATTTACCCCTCAAAATTCATCATTGTTCAAATTCTTTCCAATGATGTTTTAAAAAGTGATAAAGGTTAGCATGCACTGTATCATCTACCATTTTTTGTTCTTCCAGTTGGGTACTATGCAGCAGAGTGCCTATGCGAAGATGCTCAGACTTGTGATGGTGCTGCATTCCAACAAGATACTCGGGCTTGTATTGCATACCACTATAAACACTACAAGCAGTCAGGCACAAAGGTTAGCTAAACTTTGTACAGTTTATTGCTGTTTGGAAATGTGGTATAAATCATCATTTACAAATTAGTGTGCCACTGAATCTGGTACACTGAACAATGAATGTGTAGAATTTAATGCAGATATTACTTTGTTTTAGGGAATGGTAAGATGCAAGTTGGGACTTGGAATGGAGGTTAAAATTGTGATGAAATTGGTACCTTCCAATACTCCAGTGTCTTGTCAAGATGGGTCAGTATGAGTCATAGGAATGTTTTTTTGAATAACAATGTTTTTGAATATATTTTTGTCAGAACTGTGTGGAATGTTGAACACACAAGGAATGTGCAAGGAATCTTTAATGTAGTCAAAATCGCTACATCATGCATATTTGTTGTGCAACTCTTAGATCAAATCCAAATGTAGCTTCCCATGTAATATTGTTATCGATATAGGTATCACCGTGTGAAAGATA
This sequence comes from Membranipora membranacea, assembly GCA_914767715.1. Taxonomy (NCBI): domain Eukaryota; kingdom Metazoa; phylum Bryozoa; class Gymnolaemata; order Cheilostomatida; family Membraniporidae; genus Membranipora; species Membranipora membranacea. Next base: position 5,360,968 of record OU612071.1, on the reverse strand, counting down.
ACATCAATTATCCACACCAAATAATTTTGAACATGCCTATGAAAATCATAATAAATGCAATGTGCATACATACAATCATACAACAAACATACCCAGATAAATCACCAATATATGTACCAGCCCACAGTTTTGACCAAAACACTGTATTTAGTTTTATGAGAATTTATGTGCCCAGTTATTGTATATTTGCTTATCTTTTAGGTTTATCATGGAGTCATGTGTCATAAATGACCTATGGAAACAAGATGGCAAAGTTAACTTGAAGAAGACTTTGAATGAAAGAGAGCAACTTGCATGCTCCTGGACACACCCTACAAGAAATCAAGCGGGACTCAGACAAACTCTTTACATGAGCATGTCATGTGTCAGAAAGTCAATAAATAGTCAATAAATATGATTGCAGAGCTTACGTTGATATAATTTTAATGTTATTATTATAACAATAAAGCTACATTCTCATGATTATCCCGACAGCGTTTTATTTTGTGATTAGGCTAGGTCTGTATTGTCAATAAGTGGTGTTTGTTTATTGCACAGTTGCATGATTTGCGATTCACTGTTTGTAATTTTCACTTCTGTAATTTGGCCTCAGGATCGTTCAGGCATAAACGCACCTAAAATGAGAAGGAGTCATTCACGCATGTTGCTACCGACTGAGCACTTTGGAGAGATAATATATTTGACAACGCATGCATTCAATAAAAAAATCTCTCAGTTCACTTGCCCTTGTCCCTGTGTTCTGTCTCCATTTGCTATTTTGTTGCTCCTAAGTTGGAGCCTCATCTGGAATCTGGGTTGGTTTTTTATAATAAGTTTATATATAAAATGTACCACCAATCATAATCAAGCCAATTATTTTTGATCCCATGATTTGTAATCGGTTTGTAATGATTGGATAATCAGATGCATTTGAGGGGGGTCAACTTTGTAAATATGTGCCAAATTATAAGGATTGTTTGTTTTTGGCTGACAGATTAAGATGACAATCATAGTATTTTGCATAAACAGTTTATGCCCGTATAAATGATCTCATGATGCTCTTGGTCTCCCTTAAGTCATTACTTGTCCTCTCCTAGTGTATCAATATGATAACATCTCAGGTGCAAGCAGTTCATGAATTATTGCGCTTGAAAAGTAGCGATCCAATATTACTAACTGTTTTAACAGTTGTCTTCCGAAATTACGAATGTATGCATATTTCGAGGGCGAACAAAGAGACCTTAAAATCCTCATAGAAACATGTTGGTTGATATTATTATGTCCATTTCACACAACATGACAAGGTATCTCTGTTGTATCAATGACAATAAATGTGGTCATCTCAGAATGGAAGGTCATGTCTGTCAGATCGTAGGCAGGTAGCTGTGGACCTAAGTCCCTAACACAACACCACAGTAGGATGACTCCAATTATAATGGTAATAATTTTGCTGTCTACCTATTCGTACAATGATTCCACCGGGTACATGCTAGGAAGAGGATTATTCACTGACAGGTTTGATCAAGTGTTAATCATATTGCTACTAGGCCGAAGCTGCAGTGGTTGATGACAGCGTCCTCCTGCATAGAGACATACCATACAGAAGTGTTCTTCAAGCTGCATGTTGTTGTTCATACAGAACATCTCTGTTATTTTGAGTCTTGATCCATAGGAACTATGTGATCTGTCAAAGTCTAAACAAGTTGTGGTACCATATAGGATTTGAACCCACAATGTACTATCTACTGAACCACACTGACTGTAGTGGGATTCAATCCAATACATTTTAGCATAAACACGGTGAAGACCAAAAGCACTATCATCTGGTCTACTATCTGGGGTTCTAAAGGTGCATATACACTGCAGAGTCTTCCAGCAGATGGTTCTATCAGACTTATCTTTCAAATAAGAACAATCAAAAGACTGCGTTGACACTGGAAACTTTTCCAGATAAAACTGCTAAGCCATGAAAAAATGCATATGATTTTTTTTTTGAAGGCTTGGTATTGAAGCTAATTGGCAAATTGGCCGTGTAATAGAACTTTTTGATGTATCCAGCATTATTTTGCCTAATTACTCTCAAAATTCTAAAGGCCAGAAATGAAAACGAGACTAGAGAAAAAATCGGGGATCGTTTATGGTATGGCCCAGTTTGAAATAACTAAATAAATAATCAATAAACTTCACCAAAAAGAAAACCTAATAATGGCCACACAGGATGGTGAAAGCTTGCTCAGACTATGAGGGAGGCATGCATGGAAGATGAACTTGTAGGCACATTTCTGGCAAACCTATACACTGAAGATAGGGCACCTAAAAGAACCAGCTACAACATGTCAATAGGTAAGGTACCTGAATATGATTGTAATGATAAATGGCCCATATATAAACTGAGATTAACTATTGGCTTCAGGCCAACATGCTAGCTGAGGCTGCTATAAAGAAAACAGCTATTTTGGATTCTAGAAAATTGATACTCGTATAGTGTTCAACGCTAACAACCACAGTCTAATAATTTTTGAGTGGAAGGTTCTGGGCCTTAGAACTGCCTCAAAACATGTCACATTAGTCTTCACACACCCTTAGCCAGCAACTGGTTCGAAAAGTATATTATATAGCCAGAGTTATCCTCTCTGTTTCTCTAAGAAAAAAACTCCGAATCTTAAGATAAAACTGCGCCAGTTAATGCTGTTAATTTGTTCTTCTCTGGTAAAAGGTTGGCCTAAATAATTTGAAATAATACAACATTATTGCAAGGTGGGGACAAATACTTGGATATCACATTACTTCTATGAATGTGAAACTCAACTACAGTGATTAATCACCCTCTGGCCCTACGAAATCAATTTGGTGAACGGTTATAATTCTTTTTTGTGAGCGAAATGTCATATTCTCACAATTTACTCCTTTGTTAAAATTAAAGTTGAATCCTGAAGCTGGTGATGACTGTAACTAGAAGAGGATTATTCCAATCTTCTATTATATCATTATTCAGCCATTCAGGCAGTAAGAGAAGGATATTTTGGAGGCAACGCCATAGATTTTCCGAAGACTGGCGCATTGCCATTGTATGTTAGCCTGAGTTCCATGGTATTTGTTATAAATGACTAAAATGCGCCAATTTTTTGTAAGTTATTTCCATCCTACTGCTAGTTAATCTTTATATATGTTTATCAAATTTATTTTGAATCAAGAAAAGGTCAAAGGGAGCAAAATCTCCACACATTACAATTCTAAAAGATTACCAATAAAAATGCAGCAAAGTAGACAATGCAAAAAAATCTGGAATCACGTCTTTTTTTTATAGATTTTTAGAAAAGATTTGGCGAAATATGTGAACACTACCAAACAATTGGTCTGTTTTTCTATATATATATATATATATAATAAAACATACATATATATATATAAATTATTATGAGAAATTATCGCCCTTTCTGCTTGGTTATCTTAAAAACAAATATTGAGGAAAATTAAAACGCTGAAGATGATTGACAATTGAAATCTGACTCACTCCCAGAACTGGATTCAGTCTAAAAATTACCAATTCAAATAGTCACTTTGCATTTGATGTTTGGTTACTTACATGATCGTTTGATAATATTTTGTTTTTAATGTGGACCACAACTAAAGTAAAAAAAGGCAGGGAGGAAGAAGTTCCAGCACAACAGTGCTATTCATATACTATAAGATACGATAATGAGCCTTTCCTGATATCTCATATATCTCAGAACTCATTTCTCATTTCTCAATTCTCAACGCTCAATGCTCAATGGTGACTTTCTATCATTTTCTTAGATCAGTAACTTGGCTCGCTGTAATATTGATTGTCCGCGGGATTGCCTGTTGGATACAGTTATGAATCTATACCTGAGGTCTCTCTGCCTAGCTGATTCCCTCTATCAGGTACTGATTCGATTGTAGCTGTTGCAGAACTACAAGAAAAGACATGATGGATCTTAATACGCTGTAAATTTGATAAACCTGTCAGATAGTCGGTTAACTAGCTGATTAAATAGTAAGCTGATCAGTCTGTTTAAGGGTTGGCCAGTTAGTCAGCTATCCAGTCAGATGGGTAACTGGTTAAGTAGGTTGGTTGATTGGCGCCTTGGCTGGGAAGCTATTTAACATGTTAATTAAATGAATTGAGAGGAGCACAAATTGGAGTCGTCAACATTTTATATATATATATATATATATTCAATATGGAATATAGCTTTTCGATTTTTGCAATACATGATTTATGATATTCCGTTAGCCAGGATGGCCTTGCAGACACCTGTATACAATTTCTGTTACCTTATAAGTTTAAAGCATCCATGAAATAAACATCTCTCTATGTTTACCTGAAACTACAGGTCATTCCCAACATTTTGGTGTATTGTATGAATCCATATCCCAATCTGAACCTGAGAAACAGGCTCTCAAAGTCAGCACTGTCACAGCTAGCTCAGTGGAATGGGCCATTATTAGGGCTTATACAACGTCATCTAGTGCTTATACGTAACACTCGGGTTAATGGGCGCAGCTTAAATGGTCTGACAATGGCAAATTTGTGTTTTTGAAACAAGTGTTCCAGTGAACAATTTTAAAAACAAATTACACATTACTAGCCTGAGAGGTGAATATGAGTTGTGAGAAATTTGGGGCAGATCCATCTGCTGGATCCTTTATATTTTAGGAATGAAGTATATGTGGTAATTATTTACACATAACTATTGGACAATGGAAATAATATGCTTCAGCAAGCGCACTAATTGCTTTTTCACTTAACTGCCGTGAGTTACGTCACACTCTCTGCCTATGAGCTACCTGTGACAGCGCTGACTTTGAGAGCCTGTATCTCCGGTCCAGCTATGGATTCATACAATACACCAAAATGTTGGGAATGACCTGCAGTTTCAGGTAAACATAGAGAGATGCTTATTTCATGGATGCTTTAACTTAGATGATCAACTTTCTGTGTATTTGATCAATGGAATATTCAAAATTTTATGCAATGATGATGACTGCAAACACCTGGCACTTACTTGGTTGAGCTGTAGACATGGTCATCAGCCATATTCCGGATAACAGATGTACAGTTGGATTGCCCTCTTCACCAGATTCTTTAGGAGAATCTCCTGTGGTCACGTTAACAGTTTCCATTCCCAGATTAGCGTGCTCTCCCCTCAAATTAAAAACACTAACATATCAATCATGTTATGACGGTCAAGGGGTTAGCCCTGTTCTCAACAGAACATTGAAAGCTCGATCATTCCCAATGAACAAATAGAGTTTCCCAAGACATGTTAGCGAAATTCAGATTGAAATGGAAAATATCTGAACCTTTTTAAAAGCTTCAAAAGTAACTTACCTTTGATTATCAGAGTTGGTTTGGTGCCTCAGTCTGATGACAAAGTAAATAAAGAACAGCAGCAAAACTATGATTATTGTTCCTCCAGTTGCACCAGAAATGATTGCGATGTGTACTGTTGAAGGGAGTTTGGACTCATCTGTAAAATAATTGTTGCATACAATAACATTGTTGTCAAAAGAGACCATCCACAATTTTTTTCATAAATTTTGTATAGCTTATTGAAGAGAATACACTTTTTGTAGGGGGAGTGCGGATACAAATGAGACTGTCCAAAGAGACCATCCATAACTTTATAACCTGAACTTGACGATTTCCCTACAATAATTGTGCTTGTGTTCCCATCAGTAGATTCTAGAGCATTGTTATCGCTGAACTGAATATTTCCAACGTGAAACGCGTCCTCCGACAAATGACGAACAAAGCTGTTTGTGATCGTGAATGTGGTCATGTCATCACCATCAGTAAGCCTAAAATAGTAACCTGATGAGTTTAATATAACTAATGGCTTTATTTGACCAGAATATTTAATACCTGAGTTTAAAGGAATAACCAAATTGTCACCAATATCAAAGTTAGAAAGTGTTCATAAAGAGGATTATATATTATCTTATTGCAGATTCAAGCTGGTGACCACGGTATCATTTTAAGCAAAAATGGCACAAATGTATGTCATCAAGGCATACGCATGATCTCAAGTATGTTTTAATGACAAATTGAAAGTAAGTTGAGGTTTTCATTTTATGAACTGTTCATCTTGCCTGAGTCCAGCTGTTCCACCCACTAGTAAAAAGATGCAGCAAATCTGGAACATCTGCAAACAGGAAAACAAAACCTTACAATACAAAGATATATATTCATTGTGTTGTTCCTTGTTGCTGTATGCACCTTGTCTTTCATATCAAATCCAAATTTGTCATACAGTTTGAATCAATTGGTGATAAGTAGCTTGGAGATAAAAACGAACTAAAACAACAGCACAGATGTATGGTCAGATAGTCGTTGACATATGTTGTGATCACTTGATTGATGGTTCATAATGCAATTGTTTGCAACGGTAACCTGACAGGCAAGTCACTCAGACAGGAGAGCATACCAACTCCATAGAACAACAGTCAACCCTGACGACGGGCTTCGTCCAATCCACACAAATTAGGTATACATTTTATACATGTATACAGGTTTGAACCAGCAATAAGCCTCCCCCTCTGCTGTTACTGACACTCATAGGTACCAAACAAATCAAAGATATATGAATAATAATTATGCTCACCTTGATATTTAAAATAAATAGCATCACGTCCTGATAACAGCTACCACATTTAATTCTCTCCTACTGTGTGGTGGGGTGACTTGTGATTCACTTTATATAAGTTATTGAAACAATTTTAAATTCATAATTTCCAATTTAAACTTTGGCGTAGAAAACATAATCATTTACTGATAAAAATATGTGACGTGGGAACAAGGAACCTACAATATACATGTCTTCATTGTTCCTTTCTTTTCATACACAATGTAGCAATCAACCTCCCTGGGGTTGGGTCCCTGAACAACTGTAGTGAATTCACTTCCCCAAAACACCGCATCACCTACTCTCCGTCGAAGCTGACACGTATCACAGTAATCCCAGGATTATCTTACCTGGGTTATCAGCATTGCCCTGAGCTATTTTGATGTCCCTGAGATGAACTTTAAGCTCCCTCATCTCCCTCATCACCAGAACGAGAGATGTTCCTCCAAGGATCAGAACAACAACAACCAGCACTGCCAGCACTGCCAGCACTGCCAGCACTGCCAGCACTGCCAGCACTGCCAGCACAGCCAGCACAGCCAGCACCACCACACCTTGCTGATAAATTTTGCTGTTCACTTTTTCATCTTTCGACAGGCTAGTGGCAGGTCTTGTGAGACCAACTGGAGAATGAGATTGAATAATGATTAAAATTAGCCATCTATCAGAAAAGGTTGTCAAAGTGTCACTTTCAACACAATTTAAAGACTGTAATGCATCTGCTTAGTGTTTTGTCACAGCAAAACTTAATGCAGCATCTCTTGGCATGGTGTATAAAATAATAGTAATCAATGTTGTGCAAACGCTCACCTGATTCTGTGGAGTGTGGGACATTCATAAACAGCTGACTGGTCACTTGGTTAACATCTGTTGGCTGGTCTCCAAAACTGCATCCTGCATCTTCACAAGAATCCTTTCTGCCGACATCATAGATATTCTGATGACTGGAACTACTATCCTGAAATGTTGAGAGCTCCAAGTGACCTCCAACTGTTGAGTTTTTGTAAACTATGTATTTTTTGTCTGTGGTATCATTTAAGAAAATTTAATGCACGTGTAGGAAGTGAATGATGCTGTCTTCTGCAACTTGCTCTTTCAATACATAATTTGAAGATAAATGAGATAAGAATGATGCTTGATGTTGATGCTTCTGTGACAGAGGTCACTGTGCATGAAGTTACTCAGTCTCCTAAACATGTTGTGCTTGTAGATGTAAACAAATTATAACAGCCACTAATAATATTATGAGACCGGATATAAACACACCTGTGCTTTTTTTACATGAATATGACCTTTGATAACTTGCAGCAGTAATTATATTTTACGCTGCTGACTTCCAATTTATGTAAACTAAACTGGCTGGCAGGCTTTAATGTTTAATAACATAAAACTTTTTATGCCATATCATCCTCAATTTATATGCTTCTGACACATGGCATAGATCTGGCATTTTGGTCCATTCAGATTTCTTATTTATACAATTTTCCCTATTTTACGGCAAGACAAGTCTGAGGCTGGATGCTGTAAAGATAATGTCAGCTCCAGTAGATTGTAAAGAAAAGCATTTGGAAAATAAGCAGAAATGATTTATGAGTTTAAGTTTTGCAGGAATGTGTATTGCTGAGTTGATCTTTTATAAAATTTAATCCTCCCAAGATTTATATAATTTAAATAGCCTGACGTAATGATATCATCATGCTAGCTGCGTAAGAGCGCATGATGACCGGGCGAGAGGGCATTGGGCAGGGGAGAGGGGGTTAAAGTCTTGGAGGATCAGACTATGATGACTCACCCCTAATAATAACAGTAAGTGGGCTAAAATCTGTACTGTACTGTATCACCATTTAGAAATCGATTTCCTGAAATAACCAAAAATAGGACAGGGCCAGTGGCTGCCTTAATGTTACCGTTGAATTTGAGCCTTTAATTTAAATCCTTACTTCTTATGAATTTAGTTAGCAAAACAGATTGGCTGTCTGGTGAAGATTGAGTCCTTAGGACTTGTACCCAGAAACAGAAATGCTGAAATAATATGGTACAGAATTAAAATAACATGTAACTGTAATATCAAGAACAATGACGAAGTACACAAAGGCACCAATTAGCAGTATTACACTACACAAGATAATGCACAATAGCTGGGAAAACAAAAGTAAGAACAATACAGCAGTAGGCTATAATGAAGTGACAAAAACTGACTTATTAATTGAGAAGTTTGAGGATATGGCTCCGATTTTTGAAAGAAGCAAGGGATTGACTCAGCTTGATGTCAAGCTATTTTGATTAAGGACTGTCCCCTCATGAGATCGGGTATACAATTTCTTAATAGCACCAATCAATTTGTATAGGGAAAGCGGGGTTGTCTACCCGAGTAGAAATCTCTGTTTTTACAAATTGATTAGTGCGAGGGCTAGTAATGACCGTGGTTACTACGTTTGGTGCGCTAGACTTCTTTGCCAAGCTCTCTTATAGGATAAAATCTCAGTATTATTGGATTGCACATCTTCCTTATTCTAGTCTGAGCCCCCCTGACTTTTGCCCCTCGCCCGACGGCCCCCGGCGACGGGAAAGTCTGAGAACAATGCAGGATCTTGCTGGAGTTGTCTGCTCTTGGGTGTTATAAGTTTATCAAGGGGAGCACTAAAACTGCAATATCTATTGATTTCTATTCATGCCACCTACTACAGAGATATTCACTGCCAAGTAGTGAAAAAAATCTCAGCCAGAATTTCTTTCATGTTGAATAAGGGCGGTCATTCATGACATTGACAAAATGTCGTAAAATGTGTACTATTGGACCCTAGGCTATATGAGGTAAGATTAATGTAGAAGTAATGAGAGGAAAAATCCAAGCAAATCCTGCAAAGTGAATATCCTTATCCTAACCCCAGAGAATAGTTTTTTTTTATAATGAGTGTGTTGTTTTTGCTTGTAGATGGCATTACAATTATGAATATCTGATATATTGGGAGGATTGGGATAAACAAAAGGGACCGAGTACTGAGGAATCTGGTTGACATGTGGGACACCTTAACGACAATGGTTTACATAGGTAGTAATGATGTTAATTTTGTGGCCCATAGAGGCTATAGGATCAAGAGTGGCGTTGTCTAGGATTAAATATGTCTCTCCACGATGTTGTATTTTATGATGTGACATAACCATCATCAAGCCATACTCAGTTGAACCTACATTTTTTACTTCCTAACTCTTCATTCCTCTCAATTTATCAGTTTGGTAGACACTCAATAGCTACATCGACATTTATGTTGGGGCTTTTGACACAATGGCAGTTCACACCATTTTTATAAACACACCATTTTTTCTTCCTCATTAAGTGCAAACTGTGGTTATGCGGATACATGTTTTTAGTGTAATGAAGTCGACGTATTGTCATGCTTTGTACAGAAATGAGCTGTTGGCGTTTAACACAGTAGACTAAATATAAGAGCTCAAAATGTACGTCAATTTTCAGAATTCGTGCTTTATCAATTTGGTTTCAGTTAGAACATAATCAGCGCCAGAAAATAATGCCGAATATGTCTTACCTAGGGTACCTACTTACATACAAACTCTTCCAGTTACAGCATCTGCAACACTGAAAACCAAGAGGGACATTGTTTGAAACCTGATAAATCATAAGGATATGCGGAAAGTTTGCCAGCAAAATAGGAATAAATTCATATAAATTAGCTTCCGCTTACCACAATTCATTCCTGGATCAACTCCATATTTTAAAGTTCTCAATGGTTTGTAGTAGAGACTGATGTGTCTTGATGAGCGTCGCTCAGGGAAAAATGACATGAATCTTGTCCAATTTCCTTACTCACATGATAAGTGAATGTCAACAAAAATGTCGCAGATGGAAACACTTGATAACAGGAGGCTTTGAAGTTTTCACGCTGATTTCAACTGATTAAGACGGTCAAAGAAGAAGATACTCAAGGCACTGTAGCCATCAGTCAGACCAATGCAACTGGTTGTATAGGTGTTCATAGTGATAATGTAATACAAAATCAACTAATCTGAATATTCAAACTTTGTAGAAGTAAATCTTTTGCTGTAATACCTCACCTATAGCATATTTGCGTGACCATAATTTGAATCATTTTTAGAGCAAACCCTTTGTGTGTCATCTATACAATTAGGTATATAATCCCCCTGGTTAGCTATACTTGTTGAAATTCCTGAAGATGAGATAACTCAAAGTCTAGAGAGTGTAGAAGGAAAGTTTACCATATGAACTTCTTCTACACAAGATTCCTGATCGATCTAACCAATTTTTAGCCATCCAGCAATAGCAGAAATGATTGTAGAGGTACTGAAACACTTACAGCTTATTTTGTATATATCTGAACATAAATGCTCTCACACAGGTCTTACAGAGCCATAATTTATACCACTGGACAAGAAATTTTGTTTAGATGAGAAATATAAAGACAATCAACTCTTTACGAGCTATGGTACTACCGTTGCGACGTTTATAGCAAGGAGGGTTCAATAATAGCTATGTTTATGCAAGGAGTGTCATTGTATCTTTGAAAGTTGACTTTAACCAAAATACTCTTTAAAATGATCAACCGTGATTAAAACTCACTGTTTTGCGGCCATAAAGAATCTCAATTCAGAGGCGCCAAGGCTGTGACGATTGATTAATAACAAAGTCACTGCCTAGCAACCCTGGGCAAAGATTCCAGCGTTGGACCCACACTCTCATGAGTGTGTATTTCCGGTTCTATCAAGATGAGACGATTGTTGATGATTGATGGTTTTTTAGAGTCCTGTAGTTTACTGTTCTAAAGGTTGGGCAAAACAGCCCTGACACTGAATCACTCATTCAAAAATATGGCAAAATCCATCAAAAAAGGAAAATAAATAGGAAAAGAGGAAAATAAATAGGAAAAAAGGGAAATAAATAGGAAAAAACGGAAAAACTTTTGCAAGTCTGTGCAAAAAAAATGGCAAAACCGCCCGCAGTAAAAAAAGGAAAAAGGAAAAATGAGCAACAACACAGCAGCACTTTTACATGTGGCGTCCCCAGATCTCAGGCGAATTTCACCTCATATCTTGGAAAAAGGTGAGACCACATCGCTACACTGCAACACAACCGGAGTTTCAGTGGCGAGTGATTTACATTGTGGATCCAGAAGCCATGGCTTGTTCTTCAATAGCTGGCGCCTGAGGTGTGCCAGCGACCAAGGTACTGACGTCCCTGAAATACAGCTCAGCATTGCTCCTGTTACGGAGCAACGGTATGAGAGAAGAACACTCTAGATGTTTTTCCGGTCCAGGTTGAGCCGATTCAGGTTAGCCCTGGAGATTCATCCCAGCTGTACTAGCTACCAACACACTGTCAGTCAACCTACCTCAGGGGACCAAGGCAACCTTCACTCTACTGCAACTCAACAGCCCAACGTACATTCACAGCTCTGATGCAGTGCATGGATGAAATCCCTTTAAGGCTGTTAGTCTTAAAAGCACTAGTTGCTACCTGCTTCCAGTCTCTGAAGCTCAGCTCATCAACGATGTACTGGGCCCCAGATTTCTTTAAAGAATGGAAGACCTGGACCCTGTCACCTGGCGTGCCGATCTTTGCACCCTCTTAGGCACGCTCAATGGAGGCAAGGAGACGACATTCATGTGACTGTGCCCAGTTTAAAAAAGACTTCAGCTCTACTATCTTGCCAGGTCTGTTGTTGTGGTCAATGTTGACCAAAGTAGCCACAACAGCTCTGTTTTTATTTTTACCTGGACACCCATCACTGTAGAAAACGATGTGATGCCTGTCTGCCAGATAGGTCGAGAAGAATTTTTCCAAGCAGGTAGCAAGCTTGTTGCTTCCTCTTCCGCCTTCGACCTGGCTCCGACACATGCAGTAGCCCTGCTGTGTGTTCTTTACAAAAACACAAAGGTTGTAGAGCACCATATGTGACTTATTAAAAGTTTTTTTGCTTGACCTCAGCATAGGGAATGGTAGTATTTTTTGCAGATCGAAGCTTAACAAGACTTTTGATGGGTCCTCAATGTCGAGCTGCCTGCTGAGGTAAGCTACGTCTCTCATGGTTATGTGTCGTTGGTACCTTTCTGTCGCCTCCTCAGACGGATCCTGCTGATTGAGGTACGTTACACACTGATCACAGCTGGAAGAAACAATAACAAAGTTCAGTTATCTGGAAGGAAAGAACCATGAACACACAAAGTCTTCAATTTGATAACCAAGACAAAACATGGAACGAAAAATAATCATGGAGGGTTGCTAAGCAATGGAAGATGTTCAACTTACCCTTTGGCTTGTGTGTACCCAGATCGTAGTGGGTGCCACTGAAGGTTTAGAACCAGGTGTGGCTTGGTTTCTTCTGAGCTGGTGTTAGGCTTTTCAGAAACTTTCTATAGAGGTCTGCCAGGTGAACTCCAGCAGGGATATATTGCCTTCTGCTGGAAGTGCGGCAGTAGTGGCTCCTCATCACCTGGCTCGCCTCTACCACAAACCGAGCCTTGTCCTCAATCTCTGAGTCCTGAATCTTGTTGGCTGTAGACACGTTTTTCCCCTCACTCCATTAAATGCTCGTCTTTTGCTATTTATTCCATGCTTGGATAAAATAAAATTGAATTGAATGCAGTGATAGTGGACAGACAAGAAGTCATGAACCAATTACCCTTCTATTAAAAACTACATGGCACATATCTCGGTTTGAAGAGATTTATCATTAAATTCTACTCACTGTCTTGAAGTTGAGTGAGAGGGTGCCGCACCACATCTCCGTGCACACACGCACATCCTGGCTGCTATCCAGAGGGAAGTAATAGCTCGCACTCTTTGTATGAGTACGCCTCTTATCCTTTTCCAGGCCTCTTCCTAGATCTCTTCACATCATCCTGAAATTGAATGAGAAAGGTGAAAGTTACAACCAATACCTAGCTGGGCACACTAAACACAATTTGTCATTTTTAAGGCATTAGTCGAATGCAAGCAATGAGCAACAGCATGAGAGTCAATCTAGATCAATAACAAGAACTTACTTTGTTGATGTCGCTGGCATACTAGTTCCACCTGCCCTGCTCAGAGCCGATGTCATTTCTGACAGTCTTGAATATGGACAGAGCAGGTGGCATTGGTGAACTCCACTCTCTGTCGTGTGTCCACACCTCTCGCCTCTCACCAGCAGCTGTCTGGTGCCTCGCACTCCTCCTCGATCTGGCCCTGTCTGCAACATTCCTCAAGTTAAGCCTGGAGCCATGGCCTCCATCAGTGTCTACAGTAAAAATGGTTCACATTTTCAATCACAGTAAGAAGTACTTCAGCTATTAGTGGTACATAGTAGAAGATCAGTCGCGACAAAGGCAAACCAGTAATGCATTGCCAGAGAAGTCATTACTCAACACTCAGCTCCAAGAGTTTCTATGGCTGGATCTGGAATTTCACTGATTTCGGTCAGGTCCCCATCATCGTCATAGGCCTCCAGTATAGCACCATCCAGGTCATAGTCAGGATCCGCATCACTGTCGTCAGGTTGAGAGTCATCTGGGAACATAAAAAAGAAGGACGTTGACAAATTATAGCAGCAAGTACCGGGTAGAATAATAAGCCCAGTTAAACTATGCAACAGAAATACGTTAATCAACAGGTTACTTACCATTACTTTGGATTCTCTCCAGACGTACCCTGAGCTCGTCGGTGGGTGTGCTCGATCTTGACGGGGTGGCTTCAGATGTGGACACTTCTTGTGATTGCGCCTGCCTGCCCCAGGGTCCCGATAGAACAGCTCCTAAAACACACAGGCATCGAACATCATAACACCAGCAACTTTGAAGCTCCACGTGCACTCATCAAACTCACTTATTTGCATTCATCATAGTACTGAAGGAATCAAATTACTTTTTTGACGCCGTCTCAGCCCACAAGTACACCTTCTTTGCATACAAAAGCACCACATTTTTATGACATTAAGATTAGCACACAGTGATTACAAAGTATAACAATAAAACTCACCGGCTCTTCCGCGACGCCTGACCATGATGTATTAACAGAGCAGCGGTGAAGATGAATAAATAGCAAATAAATAGGCAATAAATAGGGAATGAATAAGGGTGTATAAGTAGAATAAATAGGAGGAATGTAAAGTGTTGTACAAATATCACAGTAATCACAGTTTATAAAGGGAAGATTGAAGGTAAATTTTTGGCTTTTAATGTTACGTCATACTTACCTTCGCCAGGTGTGTTTTTCCATTTGCCGCGTCATTGATTAATTAATCAATTAGTAATTAGTTGGACAGGTGACATAGAGTTAACATCATCAGGCTGAGTACAGACATTCCAATAATGATTCTGCTGGAACTCTGACCTCAAATTACATTCGGGGGAAACAACTCCCACTATATTTTTCTCCATTCAATAATCGATCATTGGAGAGCATGAGAGGTGGCATGGCTTCAAAAGAACAACAGTGGCTGGCAGTTTTAAATGTGCTAGCATCGTTTAAGAGGGAATTGAGTTAAAGTCCAAAGACTTTCTATGTGTCCAATATTGATTCTGCTGGAACTCCGACCTAAAATTAGATTCGGGGGAGACAGCTCCCACCACATGTCTCCATTCAATGATCTATAATTAGACAGCATGATAAGTGGCGTAGCGTCAAAAGAACAGAGAGGCTGGAAATTTTAAATGGGCTAGCATCGTTTAAAAGGGAATCGGGTTAAAGTCTATGGACTTTAAACCCAATTGCACAATAATCCACATTAGACCAATGGACTTTAACCAAACTGCATTTGACTTACCTCCCCTTTCCCCTTTCCGCTTGTTTTGAACACACAGAGGTAGACCAACCCTGTCACCAACCTCAACTGGGCTCACCCACACAGTTCAGTGTCAACCGACAACCCAATCATATCAATCATCTAAAGATATGCTACAAGATGTACGATCAGTGTGTCAACAGTAAACTAGTGCTAAGCCTTTTTGTCCAGTGATGAGCCTTTTGATCATGTTTAAGAAATGAATATAAAGCTGTTTATTTAAAAAAGTAGTCATCGTACACTAAATTATACATGATATACTTGATACCTGAATAGGGTACAAAGCATTGGAATGAAAAATTATGAATAATCACGGAAGTAAGAATAATAAAATGTCCAATCAGAAGAGGGGCTCCCTGCACACAATGCTGTCTTCAATTTCTTCAGAGAAAATGACGCAATCTTCAATTTTTAAAACTCTAATCTTCAGACTTGATTATTCAAAACAACTGGACTCGACATCAACCTGCTGTACCTAAATGCCTGTGAGAACTGAGCCAGCAAGTTTGATAGTTCATGAAGGTGATCATTTTTTTCTAGACAAACAATGAACCTGGTGGGGCTCGAACCCAGGATCCTGTTATCCAAAATCAGTACACTGATGAGTTTTGGTTCATTGCTGTGTGGAGTTGTCTGTTCAAACCAGCGAACCCAACTTGAGTAGATAACTTCAAGTTGTTGGACTGAATCTAGTCTACTTGAAATGGGGATTCTATTGGTTTTTTAATTAAATCTTTTCTTCAACTTTAAAACACTCCATCTGCAATCTTCAGTAAAATACGCGGGGAGCCCCAGAAGAAAAGACCAGAAAGTTCAGGTGTTATTCTTCGCACACACGAGATATGAAATCTTTTGATAGTGTGTAGAAAATAAGGCAACTGTTCCAACCAAAAAACATTGGAATTCACAATCACAACCCTAGATTGCCTACTGCGATTTTCAACAAGATAATATAATTCCAGGCGCAAAACATTCTCTGAGTCAATTGATATAGCCCATCCCTTACAACTATCATATTGGAAAATTTATGCGGCACTACTTATTGACCTATTGGTGCAACAGTGTGCAGCGTCAACATAGTGCTGCGCAGACATTAGAGTGTGACTTATTTGACAGTTTGCTGACGGAGGAGGTGCTAACGGTGCTTTTTTGATGTTTCATGACTGATGTCCACCCCATACCACCTTGAGCCTTAATTACAGTCTGAAAAGAAGTTATAATTTATTTATATCAATCATGTGTCATAATTTCAGAGCGTTTGTGGCTAAATCAGGGGGAGGGTGTCAACCTGTCGCAGGCTAAAGTATCCTAAATTTGATATTTTTGGCATATTCGATATTTTCCCCACCCCATTACCAAAAAATATACATGGTACGCATGTAAGTGATGTCTCAATTATAGTCTGAAAAGAAGAAAATTTATATCAATCACAGTGTCATAATTTCTGAGCGATTGTGGTTAAAATAGGGGGAGGGTCTGAACCTGCCCTGGCAAAAGTATCCCAAATTTGATATATTTGGCATATTCAATACTTACCCCCACTCATTACGTAACACTATACATGGTATGCGTGTAAGTGGTGTCTCAATTGTAGTCTGAAAAGAATAAAATGTATATCAATCACCGTGTCATAATCATGAGTCAGGGTGTTATCGTGTGTACATCGCTTCACGTGATAATTTTACCGGTGACTCATTCCCGAGATAATGATAGATAAACATCGTTTATGATCATTCAAGCCCGTACATACCTTGGATGTGTTATATTTGTCCAGTTCCAAGCGTTACAAAGAGAGCATAAGCAGAAAGAGTGTACTTTTTTTAAGCCGGAGTTATTGGTGGAGCATGACAAGGTGTGAGAAATCTGCTGAGTATGATGCTCTGTCGTATATCGGAGAGTTGTTTCTAAACTTCTGAGTCACCCCCAAACAGTTGCTATATTCTATGTAGCAGCGTCATGATGTGAAGTCAAAACCATGGTAAGATCAAAACATCAAAACAGCACTATTACCACAAGTACCATTCTATCACAAAAGTATGCAAAGTGAAAACAGATCATAAATAAACTCAAGAGTGTCAGGCCTGAGGCAAAGCAACATTAGCAAATGCTCAATTCGATTTTTTGTTCAAAAGCTTCAGGTGAAGGGTGTCATACAATAACCGCCCCTCCTCCCTTCCCTTCTAACAGAGGCACTGCAAAAGTTTAGATCAGAGTACACCATATGATGCAGAGGTCATGACTCAGAATAACTATTTAACCTACAACTAAATCAGTTGAGGGGGATAGTGTGATAGGCCCTGTGATGAATAATAGTACAACTATCTCCAGTCTTAGACTTACAATGATCAACATGTAGCCTTCATACTTCTTAGCCTTGTGTTGCACTCACAACACAGGGCCATTCACAGTCAACAATCCTAGACGGCCTACTGTTATTGACAACAAGATGACATGTAATAACTACTACTCATCATTTACCGCATTCATTACACCATCTTCCAAAGTGTGATATTGGTCAGCTGTCTAGACATTTTTTCAATGGCTACAGCAATCCATGACAGTGACTAATATAGGCCTAAGGTAGTATAGTGTGAGTAATCAACCAAAATCATCAATGAAAAGTTCATGTCCAACTGACTGAGTGATGACAAAGTGAATATCTTCAAATTCCAGCCGGCTAGTGCTGTAGTCACTTCACTCTGACTCATAATATCAAACCAAGAACCTATTCCCCAGTCACTAAAGTTATGCAACCCATTTCGAGTCTTAGAGAGGTCATAGATCATAGCTGATAGTGGCTATATATTAATTTGAAGCATAATACACCAGTGGTTGACTAACACTCTTGGAAAACACACTGGAAAGATATTAATACAACTTACCTCACACTCAGCTTCAGCTTCAGCTTCAGTAACCTTCTGAGTCTCTGTCAGCAAAAAAAAGCTGTAAATCTTCATCTTCATTGTGAAACTTCTCAGCCACATTGGAAGAAACAATTTTTTATTCTTTCTCTGAGTTCAACATATGTATACTACTCTATCTAATATAATAGTCACCCTGTTTACCTGATTGGACAGATGTGAAATTTTATTCTCTTTCTATTGGATGAACCTGCTTTAGAATTAAATAACCCTAGATACGAGATTTCTAAACTTGAACATTATGGTATTCCCTGTCAATTTCTCTCGCCCATGACAGGGGGCAACTCCTAAAATCTCGGCGAGAAAACTCGCCCACGACACACAAAGGGTTAAGAGGGCAGGGATATCTGATCTGATCTGGTCTGATCACAAAGTCCTGGGTATGAACCCATCAGGTGAACTGAGTTTCATTGATCAGATATCTCTCTTTGAGAGTGAACCCTGAGGCATCATAAATGAGAAGTCAGTTTGATATGCTTTACTCATAAGGCGCGGTGCCTTATATGTGTAGGGTGCCTTATAGCTGCTGGGCGCCTTATAACTGGAGCATTTTAGTTTTTTCAAGGGGTTGCTTCGCACATAAGGATTGTGACTTATAAGTGAGGTATTACGGTAGATTCAAATTGTTGTACATGTTGGAGTTCAAAATCCACTCAGCAGCCAAAGGGACCTAATCACGTCATGATGATATTCTAGGATATTAAAAAAAACTAGGGAATATAAATATCAGACCCCTTCTTCCGATCCTAAGCATCTTGGCTTTGACAAAAAAAAGGTATGTTATCAACACATGTTCTGTTTCCATCGGGAATAATACAGGGATGATGGATGAGTAACTGATAAATAGCATAACATGTCTTATATGTGAGTTAACATCTTTTGAGTTTCAAATAATGTAGGCTAACTGAAGGTCACTTGACTGAGACAAGACTATATTTTGGATTAAAGGGGTAATTTAAGCAGAAAAAAAGATTTATGAGGTCATGTAGATAATGTCTTGGTTATCGCCCATGTTAATAAGAAATTGTGAAAAGTGGCTCTCTTGAACGGCCACAAAGACAAAAGTTAAGCATTTCAAAGTGGTTCGACATATACAGCCGGGCAAATCATAGTGCTTAGCCAAAAGGAAGAGTTCAATGGAATAAGTTTGAGTTACTTGAATCACATGTCTTGCAAAAATTCCTTAAAAATATACTACATAATATGTTTTGGCTATGGGAACAAAATATTTTTTCTCCTTTGCCTCATGAAACTAAAACTAAACAAGGTACTCCGTTTCATGATATAATTTTATAGATCAGTGAATATAGCAATAATTCTATTTATATAAGCATGGGCTTTGGTTGTTAAAAAGAAAAATCATTGCATCATAAACATGTGATAGAGGATAATTATTATATATTTATTTATTATATAGTCAGCTCTGCAATCCTGCAATCCTGCAATTCGGCAAGCACCTAAAGGTTTCGGCAAGCAACATTTAAATGTATCAGCCAAAAGGGCCAAGTAGTGTTTTATATCATATCATATTGAATATCTACTTCATAGGTATTACATCTCAAAGCAGGCCGTAATCGTGATAAAAAGTGAACTGAAGATTGAAACCTCTTCCAACATTGCTACCATCACTTCTGAAGTTCATTGATATGCTTTGCACTCCTGCTACATTAATATCAACTGTTGTGTTTGCAGGCACAGTACCACAGTATTTATAGCTGAGAACTCTGAGCCAATCATATGTGCAACGAGATGTCGGCTGCCCAGAGGAAATTGTACCTTCAAGCTAAAAGTTAAATCTCATAATTATTTTACTTAGCAGAGTGAGTCCCAGATCATTACATAATTCAGCATGGGCCCCTAACTTCAAACAAAGTTACAAACAATGCAATATAATTCTTCCTGACTTTTATTAGGGTTCATTTAATTGGCATTCCACTGTAGAATGGAGTACTGCTGACACAAACTATTGCTGTTGCAATCATTGCACTATTAGTAATACCAATTATTGTTGAAACGTTGTTCTCTTTAAGCAGTTTTTTACAAATCTAGCTAAAACAAACACTGCATATCTACATATCTACATATCTACACAAGCTGATGCCAGCATAACTTACATTGAAATCAAATAGAGTCAGTTTAAGCACACTGGCTCCGGGATTTAGAAGAGTCCAAGACTGGCTGATACCATTAGCATAATTTGCAGGATACGAGTATGACATGATAAAGCCACTGACACAGCCAATAGAACTTATTGATCCTGATCTGCATGGATGCAATGCTGAGCATTGACCTGTTAGGAGGATAAAAGGTGAAACATATTCATACTTGGTGATTAATGAAACAAGTAACTGGCATCAGAGTCAGTTTGTTGTGAAAGCTGTGAGAGAAAAAAAGTAATAATGATCATTCAATTAAGAACATGGACAGCGCACAAAATATCTACTCACAAACTGGTGCTGAACCATAGATAAGGTAATGTAATGTCATATTTAAGCTTGTCTGTCCATGATAAGTTCCAAGATGGTACAAAGCTCTCCTTGTAAATGTTAGGTTTCTCTGAACTGAAAGTCATATAATATGCAAAAATTAAAACTCTATTTTCCCATTCAATATAAATTTCTATTATGATTATATTACCAAAAGTATTTGTTATATCTACCATGACTATAACAACGAATGACTTACAGATATTTGCAAGTCTGCTACCACACATGACAGGATTTTATGTTGCTATTCTTTCGTCTTTTATGTAGACCAAATTGTAGTTGCTTTTTCCTCTCATGCTGAACCATGCTTCACGCTAGATGTCTCTCTGAATGCTCCCAAAATCAATATGTGAACATCACAAACCTACTCGCTTGATAGTATCCAACTAACTTCAACTGAATTTGTGTGTGATAAATTGTGATATTCTGCAGATATGCTAGCTGTTAAAGACGCGGCAAACAATTGAATAACAATTAACCGACAATATGAATGAAACAAGAACATGAGATGGCATGTTGTCTGTTGTACAGGAACATTTCATCAAAGGCAAATAATATTTTTGAACCATAATCAGTTGAAAAGGTCTCCCCTAAATTCTAAATTGATAAAGTCGGACTTTGGACTTGAATATGATAGATAGATATGATAAACTAGACTCACCTAGATTTGTGGTTACATTCAGCTGGTTATATGCTGTGTTGAGTTGGTCTAGTTGTGACATCATGCCGTCAATCTGATGAGTGATTGTCTGGTTGAAATCCGAGCAGGTTGATTCTGTCCGTTGGTTCATAGTTTGATTCAGGTCGTTCATAATTTGGGCAAAATAAGCATTTTGAGTTTCGATTGTTCTGTTTAGAACTCTTTCATTTTCGGTCATGCGCATTTCCAAGTTTTCAAAATCATCCTGAGTGTTTGATGACTGATTCAAAATGTAGGATTCAAGTTGCTCCTGTAAAACCAAGACATCCCCATCGAGAGAAATGGTGAGATTTAAAAGATATTCGATCAGAATTTGATCAATTTGTTGCTGTTGCTGTTGGGTCTGAAGTTCCCCGCTGAGGTTACTATAGTGCATAATTGAACTGTTTGACAGATGCTCAGATAAGTTTTGAAAGTTTGCAAGAGCTTTCTGGTCGGCAACAAATTGCAAGTAATTTGTTTGATTGGCAAGTTGATTGATATCTGCGTAAATCTTATCATTTTCAGCAAGCATCGTGTCGTTGTAAATTGATTGTTTGATGACAAGCAGCCTGATAGTTTCCTCAACCTCTCCAATTCTCTCTTGATTCAGCGTCGTTAGATTTAACTGAGGTTGAATCAAATCACTATAATTAAGCATTGCGCGGTTGATAATTTCGTGAATTTTTGGTATCATGCCTTCTATGACAGTATCATTAACCTTGGCTATTTGCTCAGTAATATTACCGGTCAAATCTTTAATGTCATTTGCCAATTCTTTGGCAGTCAGTTGACATTGTGAGAAGCTTGTAGTTATGGTTTCATTGATCACATCAATATGAGCCTCTAAAACAGTAAATTGTTCTGCACCTGCCAGTTCTATTTCTCTCATCACAGCCTGAACGTTTGCTAGCTCCAGATTCAATGAATTATTGAATGAGTCTGATTTGCTTATAAGATCTGCCTCTAAGTATTGTATTGCTGATATGAAGCTTTCATTCAGATTAGCTAGATTGTACTCGCATGTTGATGCGAGCTGATTTGCATGTTCTTCGGCTCTTCTCTCGTGATAATTGGAAACACGCATTATCGAGGCGTTGACCTGCAGAGTAATTATATCCAAACTGTTATTAAGATGGTCAAGTATTTCATCCTTATTTACCGTCAGAGCGCCTAAAACAGCTGTCATGTTTGGAAAGGAGTTTGTAAAGTTGTTCAGCTTTGATTCAAATTCCGATTCAAGAGTCTCCATAGATGCAGCCAAAGACAATGACTCGTTCATCAATTTGCGGCCGAATGTTTCTTGCACGTTTGCTATGCGGGCGGAAAAGTTTCTGTTGACATTTTCGATCGCACCTTGAATAAAGTCAACTGCCAAATCTAACTGCATAATGGCAGACCACGATGTTACATTTGCAGTGACTATCAGTTCACGAAGATTACTGAGGTTTCGTGTCGATGTCGCCTCTATCCCTTCTAACAGTCTGTGCAGTGTTGCTAGCTTCAAAGTCACAGACTCATTGAGGGATGATGTTTGGTTAGCATTGAATGCAGATTGTGTAGCAAGCAGCTCCAAGTGACCTTCGTCCAGGCTCTCAAAATCTTCCTCAAGATTTTTGACCAAACTATATAATGTTGTATTTAGTGTTGTCAAATTTGCGCCAAGTTGTTCAGTTGTGTTATCAATTTGCATTGTCAGATTTCCAATCAGAGCGCTGGAAGAGATATCGAAGCTCAATGCTACTCCTTGCAAGCTGTTGCTAACATGATTGTGCACATGGTTTATCTCTTGCTCAACGGATTTGTTCAATGATAGGATTTCATGATTAATCAAATTGGTCAAGTTGTTGTGAGAGTCAGTTACCATTGAATGCAGAGATACACTGAGAATGCCGAATGCTTCATTTAGGTTATCACTATGTCTTGTTTGGTTTTCTGATGATAATTGCATCATATCATATGCTTCCTGAATCTGATTGGACATAGATCCTTGGTATGACTGCAATGAATCATTCAGTGATTGGATTTTTTCGATGTTTTTGTTCAACATGTTTTGGAGTCTGTTTAAATCAACTTGTAATTTAGTACTGATATTTGTATTCTCAATTGCTTGGTGATCACATTTATTTGTGAGCATGCTGATTCCTTTCTCCAAACCATTAATCGAAAGGGCTACAATGAAGAGAAATGAATATTCTATAATTAGCATGATTCAAATTTTCTGGTTTAGAACTGCTGCTATTTTGTATCACAGCAGCTTCAGAAACCTAATATGGAGGAAGTCATGGTCTCTCAAACTTCCAAGGTGATGGCCTTCAATTGGTATCTGAGAATCAGCAGGCAAACCCAACGCTATGTCACAGCCACGTCTAGCCTGTCTTGACAAGCTTTGTTTGGTGGTGGGGGGGGAGACAAAGCTTGTCAACTCGAGCACTGCTCGATGTTGTGCAGCCGATATTAAATATTTTCAGTGACATTATGTTGATAATCAAAATGCAAGGAGGGATTCGAACCCACATCCAATGGACCTTCAGTTAAGGTGTTAGGATTTTTCCAACATTAAATTATTAGAAATTTAACATACAAACATCCTTGCCTGGTGGTTGATTGGGTCTGGGTTTGAAACACACCTTGGCCTGGGATTGATCTATCACCTTGAAAGTTTGAGACACCCTTACTTCCCCAATACTAGGATTCTAAAGCTGCAATTCGATAGAATGATAGAATAGAATTTTGAGAATAGGATGTGATACAAAATAGCAGCCTCAATCAAAGTTTTCATAATGGACTAAGCCATGTTCAAACCGAAAACAAAGAGGCGTTATCCTGAATGCAATGACAGCATTTTGACATGATCAAGATCATAAAATTTCATAATCAGTTTGGTATGTTATTCTTTTCACAGGCACCTATCAGCTTTTGTACAAGCTGGTGCCAATTCACAAAAGGCACTTCCAAAGCATCACAATCAGTCGCAGGCCTGTACATGGTGACACCATGACGGCTTCCATGAAAACCTTGCCAATAATTTGATAAGTACAAAGTAATCAACTATGATTGCCAAGGAGCAAGGTTCAATTAACAAGTGACAATTTTTTCAGACCTTTATGATGTATATAGTACTGCCAAGCAGATTGCCAAGATCATGACGAAATGTTCTCCAATTCTGGCTGCTTGATTAAATTTGCGCTAATGACTTTGAGGAAGTAGGTCATGATTCAATGCATCTCTAAAGCCAAATTCTCCGTCAAAATATTAAAATTTTATTACTAATAATGAGTGTCACCATTCCCTCCCTAAACACTATTTCAGTGAATAAGTGTGCAGCTGTAAATCCACAAAAGTGAGGATATTGATAGGGCTGCCACAAATATTATCATTGATGCAGCCAAAATGAAGAATTTACAATATACAGGTGACTATACTGGCCTTCTGATCAACAGTGTCTGACTAAACAAACTAGCAACTCTATGACTCCCTCAATAGCTATTTCGACAATTTTACTCATCTGTGCAGATTTGTAGATTAATGCATAGCCTCTGAACAGATGTAATACAAGTTTTTGCTCATATTTCAGGGCTTGCTATTCAACTGATGATTTTTAAATTGAAAATGTACAGCGATTCATAATACATTTAGTTCTCACCAACTTCTTGGAGTGTTTGAACATGTTCTTCATTGGCAATTGTCAGGTTGGCTATCTGTTGTTCTGCTTGATATGAGTCGTCATACTTATGTTGCTTGAAGGTATAACCTGCAATAGGAAAGGTGATCACCTGATCAGGTATTGCAAATATACAAAGCCTCACGATTCCGGTTATTTTGATGCAAGGTTGATGTCTATATATGTCAATGACAGGGAATGTCTTTATTGTTCCATTCTCGTCATACACAAATTCGAAATCAACCTCCCCGGTAGGGCCCTTGAATACTATATTGCAAACTCTTTCTTGGAGCCTGGAACATTGGATTGGTCCTACCATTGACATCAGAAAGCTGTTTTGAGGGTTGAAGTCCATGCATCGGCTTCAATAATCATGTCATTGTAGTGTTAAAAATTAGGTATTTAGCAATATGAGTCATCATTATCATAATGTTGCAATACTAGGCAAATATATTATCTGCAGGAATCATGTAGAATGGAAGGTTTTAGGACTTCCTGGATCTTTTCAGCCTTTGTCAATAGGGTTACTTTCTTTCAACAAGGTTAACAGAAGGTTGTATGCTTCTTGTCATGGGTTCTTAGTACAAAATGCACTTCATTATCAGGCAAATCATTTAGGTTATGCCTATGGCATGACTTAGGTTAGCTATTCAAATTCCAGTATCCTGGCAGCTTTCCCTCATGATAAATGACATAATGATCCTAACTTCTTTACTAAATTAAAAAATAGCAGCCAAAGACTCAATAGATCAATACACAGCTATTGTTGATGTTTTGCTGTGACCAATATCATCTAGCTTTTACACACTACTCACATTATTAACTTACCGAGGTTATCAGCCTGTCCCTTAGCTATTTTCATCTCCTTGATATGGACTTTCAGCTCCTCAATCTCCCTTATCACAAGAGCAAGAGATGCGCCTCCAAGGATTAGGGCAACAACAACCAGCACTGCCAACAATACCACATATTGCCTACATGGTCTGTTGTTCACTTTGTTGACTTTGGATCCACTGCGGACAACTCTTGTGTGACCAACTGAAAAGTAAGATAGAATTATGAATTATACATAATCAGAAATCCATCAGAAAAAAGTAATCAACTATTAGAGACATGATGTATGATGCTAATGATGTTTGGTCTCAAATATCCTGAGATGCCAAGAAGAAAAACTCTTGGCATTCCCCAATCAAGATTTATAGCGTTTCACTTCATTACAATCTCACATTTATAATCATTTTCTAGAAAGTATATAGTATATAGTATATAATATATTTTGGATGAACACCCACCTGATTCTGGAGACTGTTGGACATTCACATACAGGTGACTAGTCACTTGGTTGACATCTGTTGGTTGGTTTCCTGCGCTTAAACTTGCAGCATCGCAAGAAGCCACTTCGACAGCAGCATGTTTTGGTTCATCATAGATATGATGTCTTGAACCATCCTCCTGATACGTTGAGAGCTCCATGTCTCTCAAAACTGTTGACTTTCTGCTTATTAAATATTTTGCCTGTGTGTCGTCTTAGAAAGATCATTGGAGGAAGTGAACAATGCTGCTTTTCTCGCAGCTTGCTTATTCCATGCTTAATATCAATATAATGGAGATAAGAATGTGTTAACTGGATGCACCGCTGACAGATGTCAACCCGCATTTAAGCTAAAATAGAATTGCTAGATTTCCATCTATTCAGTGCTGTTAACTGGATGATAAATATGTTCATAGTGTGTCTCGTCTATCATGTTATCGGTGGAAAAACTATCTACTAACTCCACTGGATAATGGGATTTTCATGATATGATCTGTATATTACATTTATCTAACATCTATAACGACACAATTAAATTACTAATTTGATGCACAGTGTCATATGTCACAGGAGCATCAAGTTAATGTGTCATTCTTATCTCCTATATTAAAAAATATCAGCTACTCAGTCCTAATAATTATTCTTCCCTGACCTTAAAGAGTTTGTTTGAGGGCAGGTTAATTAATTTATGATTTTTTTTCAGGACTTGATTTGTCATGTGAGAGTGATACAACCTGTGAAATCACAACAAACTGAAGTTGTGGGGTCCTGAAGTTTTGGAGTTATGGCCATCATTTCACCTTGGGAACTAGCCGGATGTCATCCGTCAAAAAGTTTACTTGTAACCACGGTGATAAAGCACCGGATGTGACCACACCAGGAGATTTGTTCATAATCAAAAATCAATCATACTCCAGGGCGCAGGAACCTGCGCAGGTAACCTGCGCCTTGGAGTCTGAGCACTTACTACATCAACACATTGGCCCCTGGGACTCATCACGAGTGCTTGGATAGTTACTAAAAAACTGTGGTTTTTCTCTCAAATCTGGAGTAAATAGTGAGAATTACAAAAAGTGGGAAGTGGGCAGTGGCAGTGGAAATCTGGAGGGTCCCACCTAAATAGGGAGACTTGGCAAGTAATATTCACTGGAACCCGATGCGAGTAGTAACAATAAAAAATTAATGGTGTTATAACTACCATCATTATTTTTCTATTTCAGATGCCTAGAAAAGAGTTTTTTTTTGTGCAGCTGCCAACTGCGAGGAGATACATCACCTGTTTACTTTTCCATCCAATGCTATAACTCGCCAAAAATGGGTGGATTGGGTCCGTGAGTCATTCAGAGACTTCAAACTTATCCAAACTAGTTGTTTATGTTGGACACATTTTCACAAAGAGGACATCAGAAATTACACCAGATATGTTCTTGGAGCCGAGAATAGGTGAGTTGTTATACAGTGATCATCGGTAACATGCTTTGGTTTTTTTTTATGCACTTTAACCATTGCCCCTCTGTTTCATACACTAAATTTAGTGTCATACTTTCTTGAATGTTTGGATATGATACGAATATAATATACAAATACTTTACACCTAACTGTCAGGAAATTCTACCTAAAGTCAGGATAGCCAGCATGGCATTGTCTTAATTAGTCACAATCACCAACTTGTTCGGATGAACGCGTAAAGCCTTACGGCAACCTGCCAGTCAAAAAGTTTGTTCATAACCAGGCTACCAGCTAGGCCTAAAAATCTGTTGTTTATCAACTATGTTATGATTTTATTTTTGTACTAACTTACTATCTAAAACTAGCAGAGAAACTGGATATAATTTTATTAATATCGTAAAAATAGTTGCACACGTTTGGTTTAGTCCGCTAGCTTACATGAATTGTCAAGTTGTAAGAGGGAAAGGTGTAGGATTTCTAAAAATAGTTACAGTCATTGCATTTAATTGTTATGATAAAGGATTATTATAACAGACAAAACATAGTTAGAAATTTGAATGTCGTTTCCTCAGGATTTAATATTTATGACAGTCAAAGACTGAAATTCTCCACATATCTCCTGTCAAAACACACTTACCAGTTGTAACCTCAGAGGTTATCACAACTATATGTCACCATTGTCAACGCATTTGGTGTCAGCAGCCTCAGCCTATCCTCAGCTGCAACCTCAGAATGCAGAGCAGTTTTCATGACATCACATTACTAACATAAAAGCGTCTGCTGATCCTCTGTCAGTGTAGCCTTCTACACGTGGCCATGGGTTTCGGTTTTTTAGGTCAAAACCGGCTGTGTGAACAAGGCTACTGTCAGTGTGTTTAGACCTTCATGACTGATAAAAATAGTGATCTATATGGAAACTACACCTATTAGGATAACCTGAACTTTTATAGCCACATTGACAACATTTAATTTTTTTCTTGTTGCCATCAGAATGTACCTGCGCACCGATAGGGAAGTGTTACCGGGATATGTGGTTCCTGATGATATGCCAACACCAAGAAAGAAGCATGTTTTTACTCCTACAAAGGAAGAGAGAGAGTCTATCATTAGCAGTCTTCTGTCTGAACCTGAGCCGTAAGTTTGACACATAAATCATATTAATCTGCAGCTGCTAATCAAAACACATTGACAGCAAAGCCTATCAGGAGGTATACCAGCTTTATAACATGAGAAACATGTTATTACCAACTAATGCCTGATATTTTTAGATTGGATAAATAATAAATATAAAAATATGAATATAAAAAATATACTAATATAATACTAATAAAAGTGCTGAATGTGCGGTATCATTATTATGAGACAAACCCACCCCTCACCTTATCTATTGCAAAATTATTTTTTTATTAGCAGGGTTCCCTACTAAGAAACCTCTTAGCTAGTTGATTACTAGCTAATTAATCACAACTAAATATATTCCAAGCTTTTGAAGATTTCACTCTGATAAATTATCACAGGTCATCTAAGAAATCCCGACGAGTGCTTGCACTTGGTGAGGGAACAAGTAGCCAGTCAGATGTACACCAGCAGAAGGGAGGCGGTATAGTTATTGGAGAACAGACGGGCTCTCCTTCAGAAGTACCTTACTCGGAAACAACTGAGGTGTCTGAAGTTAGCCTTTTAACCCCAGTGACTGGAATAGCTGCACCTGCACTTGACATGAGCTCAGACCTTCCCTCTCCATTGCAGTCACAAGTCCCGGATCCCTATCTGCCCAATCTTGACTTGTATCCGTCTTCCCCGACCAATGTTGAGCCTGATGATGTATTGGTTCATACAATACCAACTCTGTCTGAGGCAGTGCCTACATCTTCAACCCCTACAAACCCAGTACAGATGATACTTCCCACTCACCAGCCTCCAGCCATTTCAGTCTCACCTGCTCCATCTTCAGATAATCCAGTCTTCTTGAGATCTCTTGTACAAACATACAGCAGTCAAACTCGACCTAGAGGGATGGTGGCTGTGCCTTTGAGAGTTTATGGTGCTGTTCACATGCACAGTCAGGGTAGGTAATCGGTTGCTCAGGAGTTATGTTACAAATTTTGAATAGATAACATAACGAGGGATTTATTCAAATATTGCTGCAGGTTATTTGTTTGTCTTGCCTTGACATAATGTTAGCTAACAATCGATCTTGGTTAGTTAGGGTGGGTGTCTACGTAAAGTAAAGAAGATGAGAAAAATTTTGCTAGAGATAATTTTAGAAGTTTCAAGCATGCATATCATGCGAATACGATACTCCTCTGTGGTATTCATAACAGGTATTAATACCATAGAGGAGTAGAGTATTCATAAAAATAACCATGCATCATGCAATGCTGTAACTCGCTGACTAAATGTTAACCCGACCAGTTGATAAATACTACAGAACATTGTTATTGATATCTGCTGTATCTTCTACACAACTGTTTTACCTACGCCTGCCCATCGCGTCTATATTCAATTCGGTTTTTATATTTATTATTTCTATTATTATCTCTTTTAGCTTGCCAGGTTGATATTGTCAAACAAGCAAATATCCACACACAGACAGAATATAATCAGTAAGTCAATTATTCATATTTAAACAAATCGCTCCTTCGGAATGAAGCACTGTCACAGTTAAATGAAGTCAAATTGATACTCTAATTCATGGGTGCCCAACCATAAATCAAACACACATATATGGGCGTGCAGTATTCCATCTCTGCAGTGGGGAATTTATTTCAAAATACTGTGACTAGATGTACAGCGCTCCTTATTATTGTACAAAAGGCGAAAGTAATAAACGTAGGGGTGAAATTTGTTTTCGCTACGACGCGATTTTATCAAAAGGGTTGAGGGCCGCATAAAAATGGGGCCGCATGCAGCCCTAGGGTTACTGGTTCGGCAGCCCTGCTCTAATTCAATCCACTGCGTGATGCATTTATCTAATTTGTATCCTTTAGTTGTTGACATCACATGACGTAATCCTGTCTGCCCACATCAAAGTGGGGATGTAAGAACTTAGCAGGTTCACTTGAAACCACACTTTTATTTTAGGACTGGTATAAAGAATTTCAGCGAGACCAGAGCAGCTAAAAGGCAACAGGAACTTGAAGAGAATAAAACTGTGAAAAGACTACAAAGTATAAAATCTCCTAGTCAGCCAGCGAAATCAGTACCTATAGTTATTGTTCCTGCACCATCTAGGCCTTCTGCTGATGATCATCCTCCAGATACTTCCCTAGAAACATCAGAAAAAGCTTCATCATCATCATCATCAGCCCTACTGTGGGTACCAGTTGAGTTCTCACAATAAGATTGGCTTTGTCTTTGTGAAAACTTCAGCAGGGTATTGACACCTTTTATAACCTCAAAAATGCCTTTTATACGCCACACTGATATCCAGATTAAACTATCAGCATAATATGTCAGTTTAGTCTAAGTCCCTCACATGTACAGACGTTTGAACTCAGGGCGTCATTCCAGACTCCTTGTGAAGATCGTTGGACTTGACTGCAATAACGGGTTATGGATGTAGTCAATTTTATGAAGATTCCATATATCCTATACTAAGTTTTAAATGTAAACCTGTATTTGAGTGCATATCCTTGTGTTCACCAGATTCATGAATATGGCAGCTCTGAGTACGAGGCGAGCTCAGAAGAAAATGTCCAGAACATAGATGACATGGAGGAGAATGAAGCAGTGTACAAAACATTGTGAGTGTAATTATTTTATTGATTTGATATATTCAGACAAGAAATTAAATTTCTTGATTAAAGTAATGGTGTTGTGCTTCAATAAACAATGATGAAAAGAAAGTTGAAAATTCTTAAAATATGCTAGTTACTATAAAAAATCATTATAAAAGTAACGGGAATTTGAAATATCATTTTATGATAACACACTGCGTTTTTTTATTGTTGCAAAACAACATAACGATGAATTGTAGAAAAAAATCAAATGAACTGTAAACACATACCAGGGAGCTACATATACAAAGCTGGTTAGAAAATTGTTCTTACGATGTTGTGATGGATATTGACAGGTATTTTTATATTTACAGGGGAACTTCATGGTATGATGAGAAGAAGTTCATTGTTTGCCAAGACAACCTCCTTCAACTATTGAAGCCGTGTATACGATGTGGCATGGAGGCTTTGGTGGAGCAGCAGCAGGCATATGGGTGCTACGTGCCTTTCAAAATATCTTGCCAGAGTGACAAATGCGGTCATGTCAGAGAGTGGGCTAACAGTGAAAAGGTGAATGGTTTGCCCATTCTCAATGTCCTCCTGTGTGCCGCCATACCCTTCACTGGCTGCCTTCCAACTAAATTTTTACGAGCCTTCAACTTCCTGAATGTCTCAACAGTGAGCCCCGGAACATTCTTCAAATACCAACGGGAGTATGTACATGGGGTAAGTCAAGTTTCCAAGAAATCATGTTGCTATGATCCATTATGTTATGTCTTGTCTTGTGAGGGGGATTGAGATGGAATGGGATAAATCATTCAGAATATGGCGATATATTGCACTCATTGTCTACAAAGGCCCCGGACAAATTTGATTTTGTATATAATGGTAGTAAATCTATCAGACAATTTATAAAGTCAGCCAGATCCATCACCTTAATGCAAAGTTTGGTTTTATGGTTTTTATATCCTATCTAGTTTGAGTGTTTTCTCTCTGAATTTTGAGTAATTTGGGCAGTCAAAAAAAAGCAGATATTTGTGTTCGATATCGCACCGCATTTAGGACAGGAAGACTCGTCGAGATGTTCATTTAGTTTAAGTGTTCTCTGAATGGACCATGACCTGTGATAGTGTTTACAACATATGACAGATGTGGCCTTCTGAGTCCCAATTATGTTATATTGCTGAAAGAGTAAAAATCTATAATTTCTGTAGCCAGAGATGGTTTTTAGCAGAATTTACATTGTGCTATTTCGTTGACTAAGGGATCTCCAGGTTTTAATAGCCTGAATTATCTTTTGATAAGGTTGTGAGGGAGATGTATGAGAAGAGGATGGCGGAGGAGAGAGCCAAACTACAGCAGCCACTAAAACTGAATGGCGATTGGCGGTTCGACTCCCCTGGCCACAATGCCATGTATGGCATCTACACATTTATGTGCGCCCCAACCAGTAAAATTGTTGCAAACAGTTTGTTAAAGGTAATTTATCTTGCATCATACAGTGAAAATAAATTGTTTTGGATAGATGTGGATGGTGACATCAGTGTGATACAGAATCATTGAACTCCATATCTGGAATGGTATAATTACCTTTATTTTGCCAAACAACGAGTTTGCAAAAATAGCCAGTCCCTGTGGCATTCTAGAAAAGCCCAAATCATTGACGCTGAAAGCAATTTATTACTGTTTGCAGTTTTGTAAACAAGATAAATTCCTAGGCTATATTATTCATGCTAGCAGGGACAGCCGATCAGATCAATGTCAGATCGATCCCTGTGTTGAGTGTCCGAACTGTATAAGGTTATCCTGATAATTCCGTTCTATGAGAAGAATTTATTCCAGTGTACACATAACACAAGATCAGCTTTGGCTTTTTGAATAATTTGATGCCAAAACTTTAGCACAAGAACACATTTTTTTATCTATTTTTCTCACAGTGTACAGAGACAACTTCCTCTTCAGCCACGGAACTAGAGGGGCTGAAACGCTGCAGAGCATATCTTGATCTAAACAATGTCGCTGTCGAACAGCTTACAACAGACCGCCACGTCAGTGTGAAGGCGTACCCTACAGGTAGAAAAGTTTCACTTGTTTAAAGGGTTCGCGGTTTCGCGGAGTTGTCCTCTCGCGATGTCTTTAAACCATGAATAACAATGTACAATAACAATAACAATGTCACCAAAATTCGCGAGAGAGGACAACTCGCGATTTGTTTCAACCATGAATAATGGTCATGAGCAGACAATGAAACTTTTCTACCTGTAGGGTATATGATGAATTCTTGGAAGGCTGTCAAACACTACTTTGATACTTGGCATCTCACAAAAGGTATGCTAGAATCTCAAAAAGTAACACTGTATCATGTTTATAGTAGCTTATATCCTAATAGAACTCAGCGTAAATATTTTATTACCCAAATCTATCCATCCATATCACACATGCAGACAGTCATCGCAATAACAATATTATAAATGCACCCTACTCTCATCAATGAACTAAACCTAAACCTAATTGCGGTTATTTTCTAGTGAGTCAGTGTATTCAGTGTAACCCACCCCTAATTGCTACAAAAGAACTTGGGCTATCATGGAGTTATGTTTCCAATTTAGTGTGTTTTTGAGAGGACAACTCTGAACCAACTGCACACACCTCAATTGGTCATGTGACTGCAGTTGTTTTTCCTATGGAGGTTTAGTTCATTGCTCTCATAGCATAATAATATTACCGCAATGTAAACAAGACATGACACTGTGGTTTCTTCCTGGTCGAAATACCACAAATAAGCAGTAAATAAATGCTGTTGCTGTAGACAAGAGACATGAAAAATTATCCTACACTATGACAATGAATTTCGAGAATAGATAGATTGTGACTATGAATCCAGTTATCCTCATCTGATGGATTACCAAAGAGTTATCTTCTGATTATCAATGAGTAGACAAGCCTTGATTCTGTAATATTATTGCATGACAATTTCACACTCTGTCATTTCATTGTTTACTAGGAACACTTGGATTTTTGAGTGGCTGCAAATCATGCTAGTTATGGCTTATTGATGTTTTTGTTAACAAATCTGTTGTAGGACTGCGGAAGAGACTTCATAAGTTGTCCACAAAGAAAGTTGGGTTCAAGCAAATTGGCCGCTGGATACCAGCAATTATAGCCCACCTATGGCATGTTATCACCAACACTTTTCCAGGTGACCAACGGTTGGCATGGTGGAAGTCATGCGCAAATCATATTTGCAACATCCATGACTTGGAGGGAGACAGAATTGGAAAATGTGAATACCCAGATGAAGAAGTTCGGTACAACGAGCAAGGGGAAGAACTTGTTGTTGAGTGGATTGTTCCAGGTTCGTTGACATTTGAATTAGCCTATGCTCTGTTTGTTATGATTATGCATTTTCCACCCAGATTTGCAAGGAAACAGGCCCACAGATCAGCAAATAAGTGCTATTTAAACACCTGTCTTGAAAGTGGCTAATTCTGCAATAAGTTTCCCTATGCACTTGCCATACATATGCTCAATTCTGAATCGATGATTTATTTTGAAAGACGAATCAAGTTGCCACATGTGATTCCTCATTACAGAACGTAGCTTGACTTGGAAACGAGAAAGGTACTGTGGGAGAAAGGGTTTATGAAGGCAATAAACATGGCCAGTGGGACCTCGACAGGAGAGTTGGAAAGCTTTCATGGCAAACTCAACCGTAATGCACCCAAAATGGAGGGGTTTTCCTACTCTGGAATGCTTTCATGGTAAGAACTTTACACAGACTGGTGCGCTAACTAAACACACTAGGTATGCACACATGATCGTCTGCATGTGGATTACAACAGGGATAATTTTTCTATAATAGTTGTGGGTCCTGTGTAATATGTTGTAACAAATCTTAGGAACACCAAGTAAGTAAGCCCACTGGTCAATCATGATTAATCACAAAGTGCAAAACATCAGTCCACCATTCCACTGCCATGAGTAAAGTAAAGCAACAAGGATTATGTAAAAACATACTAGAGACCACTAGTGACAGTGAGCCCAACTACACTGCAATATACAGGCTCACGAGCATACAGCGTTTTGGTAGTTGACTTTGATTGGGGATTAATTTTGTGATTGATTTTGCAACATCCAAGCGTGGGAATCACACTGAAATTCCGGTGGGAATCACACTGAAATTGCCGGAAATATCTTATTATTTTTCATGTTAAACACCAACGAAGCACTTGAATGAGACAGGTTTTATTTATGAAACCTGTCTGTACAAGTGCTTAGTAGTCTATAACATGAAAAATAATAATAAATTACTGTGAAATTCTCACGCTTGGTTGTTTCATAAATATAATCTGATAAATCTCAACTTATTTTTAGAACACAGCTGACCATTTTACACCATAACGAAAATTGCCAGCGGTCGGTAAAGATGATGGCAAGTGATCCTACCAAACCGAGGAAAGTAATACACCGCTCGAAAGCCACCAAACAAACCCCGACACTTCAGTTAGTAAGAGAGGACGCCACATACAGTGAGTCAAAATTCATTATCATGATGAAATAATGGTAAATTGAAAAAGTTTCCCCAGACAACAACAGTTCGAGTTGCAGAAAGATCCAAAACATAATGTTGTATTACTAGTCATTTTGAGGAGCCACAACTACCAGAAACACCCAAATATCATTACCAGCCGACATCGAGTGCTCAGACTGCAAACTGGTGTAGTTAGTCAGCAAACATTGATAACCTACTACACTTGACTGGAAGTCCGCTCAACATTACAAGAAGTTAATTAATTCAATCTAATTGTTACAGGTTACATAGATTACATTTACAAATGCCTGGATGGTTATGTGAAAAACAGAACACGGCCTCTCCTCAATGATATTGAGCCTCCAACAGTCGCGTCGAAAGGACCTCGATGTGATTCCATCAAAGAAGTGGAGACTGAAATGGAAAAAAAAGACGAGGTGGGTTGGCAAAACCTCATCACATTACACTGACACAAAGATCTGCAGAAAGCCGCAAGCGAAGCCGCGGCCGTGGCAGAGGCAACATCTCTAGAGCAGAGCAGCAAGCTACTCCAAAGCCTAAGGAACAGCCTGGTAGAGGAAGACCCAGCTCAGCCGCAGCAGCAGTGCAGCAAGCTACTCCAAAGCCTAAGAAACAGCCTGGTAGAGGAAGACCCAGCTCAGCTGCAGCAGATGACGATTTGAGTAAGGTAATTGTTACCCCTAAAAAAGGCAAAGCCAAGGGGAAAGCACCGATGAAGGGCAAATCTCTGTCAAAGAAATCCTCATGACTTTTCATTTAGAAAACATAGTCAAGTCAATTTTTATTCCATGTACGCTATATAATTACACATTTTTGTTTTCTACCTGCTGTTGCATCATTTCCAAGGGGGAAGCACCGATGAAGGGCAAATCCTTGTCAAAGAAATCATCATGACTTTTCATTTTAAAAAACATAGTTAAGTCAATTTTTATTCCATGTACGCTATATAATTACACATTTGTATTTTCTACCTGCTGTTGCATCATTTCCAAGGGGAAAGCACCGATGAAGGGCAAATCCCTGTCAAAGAAATCATCATGACTTCATTTTCATTTTGAAAACATAGTCAAGTCAATTTTTATTCCATGTACACTATATAATTACACATTTTTATTTTCTACCTGCTGTTGCATCATTTCCAAGGAGGAAGCACCGATGAAGGGCAAATCCTTGTCAAAGAAATCATCATGACTTTTCATTTTAAAAAACATAGTTAAGTCAATTTTTATTCCATGTACGCTATATAATTACACATTTGTATTTTCTACCTGCTGTTGCATCATTTCCAAGGGGAAAGCACCGATGAAGGGCAAATCCCTGTCAAAGAAATCATCATGACTTCATTTTCATTTTGAAAACATAGTCAAGTCAATTTTTATTCCATGTACACTATATAATTACACATTTTTATTTTCTACCTGCTGTTGCATCATTTCCAAGGGGAAAGCACCGATGAAGGGCAAATCCCTGTCAAAGAAATCATCATGACTTCATTTTCATTTTGAAAACATAGTCAAGTCAATTTTTATTCCATGTACACTATATAATTACACATTCTTATTTTCTACCTCCTGTTGCATCATTTCCAAGGGGAAAGCACCGATGAAGGGCAAATCCCCAACAAAGAAATCATCGTGACTTTTCATTTTGAAATATAGTCAAGGGATTTTCAGTTTTGTGCATTATATACTTATATTCAAAACAATAAACTATGTGTTCTTGTTACTTATCTATCAAATTGTCGGGAGATTCTTCCTCGTCAGAACAGCCAGCATGGGCTTGGCTTAAATATTCCCGTTGAGTAAGGTAATTGTTACCTCTTAAAAAACAAAGCCGAGGGGAAAGCACCGATGAAGGGCAAAGAAATTGTTGTCACAGTTCATTTTCAATTTGAAACCATAGTCATAGCCAGCATGGGCTTGGCTTATTTTTTCCTGCTATCCAACTTGTTAGGATGACCGTGTAAAACCTAACAGAAACCTGCCAGTCGAAAAGTCTGTTTCATACGGCTATCAGCCAGGCAATAAAAAAAACGCTGTTTATCAACCATACCTTGATTTTTTATGCATAGCCAGCATGGGCTTGGCTTATTTTTCCTGCTATCTAAATTGTTAGGATGAACGCATAAAGCCTAACGGAAACCTGCCAGTCAAAGAGTTTGTTTCACACGGCTATCAGCCAGGCAATAAATTATGCTGTTTATCAACCATACTATGATTTTATTATGCACTAACTTACTATCTTACGCTAACAGAGAAACCGATGCAATTTGATTAGTACAGTGGAAAAATAATATGCACACATTTGGTTTAGTTGGCTACATAAAGTGTCAAGAGTGTTAGGTTGCTAAAAAATAGTTACAATCGGAATATATGACTGTTATGATAAATGATTATTAGGTAAATTCGCGACCTTGGTATATATATTAAATAATCAATAAATAATCAATGGAAATCCCATTTTCATTGGAAAATCCAACTGAATCCAACTTGAATTCAAGTTGTCTCCATATCACCAATGAGGAGATAATTCTAAGTTTCATGTCATGAAACTTAGAATTATCTCCTCATTGGTAATAGGGAGACAACTCGAATTCAAGTTGGATTTCCCAATGAAAATGGGATTTCCATTGATTATTTATTGATTATTTAATATATATACCAAGGTCGCGAATTTACCTATTATAACCTGTTATGACAGACAAAACATAAGGAGGGAATTGAATGTGTGAATAGAATGTAATGTCCAGTAATATTGCATAATATCACAGTAAAAACCAAGCTGGAGCAGCATAAATGGCTAAAGGACGTACATTGGCACAATAAGATTTAAATTAACCATCGGTATTCATGCCTAGCACTTTCAGTTGGCAAAGTAATAAAGTCTTGAATTGAAATTAGATATAATGCTATCTACATGTATAGAAAAATTAAGGTGGTTTACAATATGAGCTCCTTATAACTTGACTACACAGACGGTACAATATTTAATTTTAATATTAATTTAAAAGATTTTTAGTTTTATTGTCTCGGGAATATATATAGAAAACTCGTGATTAGCGAACTCCTCATCAGAGTCAGTGTCAAAATAGCAAGCTCTGACCATCATGTAAATACATGATGGCAGAGGTCTTCTCTCTTTCTTCCTATCTCTGGAAACGTCAAAAAGATGATTGATCTATATGCAGCTAGGCGCTGCTGTCTCCTCTTCAATCTGTTGATCTGGTCTTCAGACCAGACATTACTGGGGACCAGTGTCTCCGCATCAGGATATCGTTCAGCTATGATAAAAAAAATATTGGTAGTGAGATTATGAAGCTAAGTTCAGACATTTCATATTGAATTCCATTGAACACTTCTGAAATCTCTGTTACATGATCACTCTTTGCTGATTCGGCGAGACTGGCCGGTCTCGTTTCCAAATCCCTTCATTGATCGAACAAGAAACCTTTTTATTCAACTGTTAGCAAATAATTTGCTTGATTGAGAGGCCAGAAGATTGAGAACAGTTAGAAAATTGAAAGTGGTGAAATGGTTTAAAAAAAAACTCACACATTGCAATAAAGAGTGCTCCAGTGATTTCACACAATTAAAATTATCTCCATACACAAACATGAGCAGATTTTGACTTGCATTGTTTTGGCAAGTCCTGGATCTGTATTAGTGTGTTTCATTTAAATTGACTGTTGTTTTGGGGAGCGTTCAGCAAAATAATTGCCTATTACAACATTACTACGATTATAGTTACTGAGCTCATGTACCAAGGAGTAACTTACTGTTACTCTTTGCCTATACTTACGATGATGGCAGGCATAATTCCTGTACATAACTCTCAGTGGAGCAGGTCTTAAGATGTCGTGTACGTCCTGTGAGTCAGACATACACTGATATTTTCCTCCGGTCTCTTCTGCTCCCAAATCTTGTGCGTAGCACAGCAGTTATTCATGTGGTGATCGGGCCACACATGACACTTCCCACACAAGCACAATTCTGGATCGAGATCTACAGCCATCTATTACTACAAAATCAGCACAGATATACATAATGTATAATCAAGGAGGAATAGAGGAGTTACTCCTTGATATGATATAATATATAATTATATATTATATACACCAAAGCTGCGATACAAGGGCACAGTCAAGAGGAGTCTCACATATCTCGACATTACCAACAAATGGTTGGCAGAAGCTGACAAATAACAGAGCGAGTTAGCGCAAATTGATTCAGAAGCAGAAGTCATCATCGGAACCGATGGACTGCCAGTAGTATATGCACACATCCATCACTTGCAGTGTATTGTATAGTTGATCGCTCTCTATTAGTCTACAGCAGGCTTTCTGTGCTCTGCTCATTTACTCCAACAATAATGAAGTTACAGTTTTGTCTAGCCCTGTCTATGCTCTGTCCTGTCCAATTACTAAGCTTAGTGTTGATAATAATTTTGTCATACCAATACCACAAATTTTATTCCCTGTATGCTATTGCATTAAAAGTGACATTTTTATTTCCTACCTTCTGTGGCATTTCATCTTGTTGCTGCTCTTCCTGCTGCCCAACATTCTCTTGCAGCCTCTGTGCAACAACTCTTCTAGGCTGCAAATCCCAAGGGTTGTCCAGGGCCTCAAGGCTGGCAGAACTAAATGAAGACATAACAAAGCAAGGAGTAAATTAAATGTTCTATGGAAGGTGTGACTCGTTTTGTTGGATTCTTGTCAATGAATGACTTTTAATTTTAATGTCAAATGATCAGTGAATAAATTGCGGGTTGAGGTATTCTCATCCTCACCAATCTTGTTTACAATCAATGAGGAAATATAGCTATAATTCACACACTTTGATTGGCTACTCCTGAGATCCTGGAAAATGACCTTTGCTCGCTAATTCCCTCGTGGTATGTCATCACAATATGATCATGTGACATGATCGGCCATGTTGCAAATGTTACATAATTCCAAGGGAGTTACACCCACTTTTTCGAGAGATCAAAACTCTAGTAAATCAGTGTTTACACCTGCTGTATCTTGCTCACATGGGATATCAAGTCATGAAAAATAATCCTAACATAATTAACCTACCCTCAAACTAAGTCTTTAACATTTATGCAGTTCGCCCAGGGATTTCCATCTTCTGACCAATCAAAAGTTCATAAACACAAGGTCATGAGGTTATACAGCTGTAAGTTTTCACTCTCTGTCCTTTCAAACTAGAACCATACCAGAGCAGCAAATGCAATGGAAACTTGACAAATCGGTTGAGTAGGTGGAGTAAGGGTGATAGGAAACAATCAAGTTATAATTAATCAGCTGACCGTTGAACCTTTATATAACTTGTATGCCCCAATGTTTTGGTTTTCCCTGTAGTACAGGATTTCAGAAATGAGTGAAGTTTATCGGGGAAATGATTGTAAAGAATAGATAAAGTCCATTGATCACTGGTAGGGAGGATACTTTGATCTTGACAGCAGGCTACATCAACATCAAATTGATTTTGATTCCTAATAATCAATAGCACAGGTTCATGCGAGATGGTCATTGAAAACAGTCTTAATTGACAGCTGTAAGGTATTCAGCTTGCATTGTTCTAAACAATGATTACCTTTTGGTGTCAATCTTTATTTCATAACCCGCTAACCTGTCAATTGTACTCACCAACACCTAAATCCTTCCTAAAGACCAAAGCATTATATAGTCAGTCAGATACTTATGTCAAAGTTATGTAACATTTTAAAAAATTCAAATCTCTTGGCAGGAATTATCGATTGTGTTAAGAGTTGCCTCGTTCAGTGGCGGAACAACTCCAACACCCTATTATGAGAGAGGAAATGATGGTAATGATGATTGGCTGATGTGGGTGTGTGTGTGTATTGTGTGAGTGAAAGCTGGTCCACATTGATCCATATGACATTGAGAGGTCAGTCCAGATGCCAATCCCAGATGGTCTTATGGTCACATTGTAAAACCCGACCCAGATTTTTGTCTGGAATAATTATGATATGTGTTCACATTGTCTGGGATCATCCAAGGTGGTCACTGATCATCCCATATCATCCCAATGTTGTATTCATATAGAACCAAGATGTAAAGTGACTCTGGGTCTAGGCCAGAGTCTGAGTGTTCACCTTGACTGAGATGGCTATCTTGGAAGGCTGACTGGGACAAAATTTTGTATTTGGAAATTCCTCATTCAGGATGACATAAGGGCAGAGTACATCTGTGTAGCACTAGTTTTCATACAGTGACAGAACAAAAAAAACTTAAACAATGGTATAAGGCTCCATAGAGTGGCCTAAAAACACTAAAATTGAAAAACAATGCCAAAATAAGCTCCTCTAGGATATCCATATGCTAATAATCATATGCCTCAAATTGCTTGGGGGACTTACAGCACCCCTACAACTGGTGATGCTTCGGACTTGCCTCAGACTTTTGAATCCCCTACCATTTGTTCTAAACCACGGCCTTTTCATGGACGTGATATCTAACACTCATGCCCAGGGCTCAAATCTAATTGTTGAGCAATAGTAGATGTTGTTTTGGTTAAAGACGGCTTGGCACTTCCATGGAACACCTGAAAATAAAGGGCTCTGGAGCATTCCAGAAGCTATAAACAAAAAGCTTATAAGGTAGTGTTATTTGATTGTAATAAAAGTTACGATTCTTGAATATGAGTAGGTATTGAATGGAGATCGGGATTACAAAAAAGAGGCATGAGTCCAAATTTAAAAGAGAGTACAAGTATCTATCCATCTATATAATGCATTGGTCTTTGGTTAGCATTTAAGTGTTGGAAGTACAATTGAGAAGTTAGCGGGATATGGAATAAGAAAACTTCAAAAGGTAGTTAACTAAGAGAATAAAAACTTGTCAGCTATAATAACGCAATAATGACATTAAAATAATTTTCAATGGGCATGACAATCTTTCATTTAGATACTTCATTTAATATAGCAGTCATGGTCAGAAACCTCCCACTTCTTGAGGGGACAACTAATATGTTATGATGCAAATATAATTATGGTGGCATTGGCTATACACCGAGTATTATATAGTAGAAGCTGGAGGATAAACTATATTTACAGAAAAAGACATACACATTGAGGGTCCAACTAATAATGATATATTGTTGTTGAGTATTCTCGTCATCTTGAAAATTCCTACTAACAGTTGAAGAAACACATCTGTTAGGTGTCACCAACTTGGTTAGATATTAGTATGTTGTATGGATAAGCCGTTTGCCTGTGACTTTGTTCGTTGAAGGAAATTAGTTTGATTTGATTCAGAATATGCAACAATGTTTTTTGTTACTAGTGAGTTTTCAAACCCCTAATGATGTAAGGTTAAACCTTGCTCTTTGCAATGACCACATTGAAAACTAAGTCGTATGTATGTATTTTTGATTTTACCATTTTGTGAGTTGTGCCCACCCTCAAGGGTGAAGTTTCAGATTAACTCCAAATGGTAAACACTGGATAAAACAATGCAAGCTGAATACCTTACCATTATAAATGAAAACCAATTTCAATGACCATCTCACATGAACCTGAGTAATATATTATTAATTTGAAAAGGTAGATGTTACCTCCCTACCAGATATAGATGAAATTTTCCCCTTGTTTTGCCTATTCACTCATTTCGAATATCCTGTAAAAATACCCTGTATCACAGCGAAATTAGTGATAGATAATGAAATCAACTTAGCCTGAGCCAAACTATTCAGAAGAATTTAAAGTTGACAATAATTTGACGATATATAGTCCTAGCGCCCAACCTCTGGCTCATTTGCCCCAATGGCTCATTCCTTATTACATGCGTTATATTGCGTCAGTACAGCATTTATTTGCGCACATTTTGGTATTTCATTTCTATTCAACCATCATCATCCTAAAAAATTAACTGGCGATTTGGG
Organism: Membranipora membranacea; assembly: GCA_914767715.1. Taxonomy (NCBI): domain Eukaryota; kingdom Metazoa; phylum Bryozoa; class Gymnolaemata; order Cheilostomatida; family Membraniporidae; genus Membranipora; species Membranipora membranacea. The sequence continues at coordinate 5,316,855 of OU612071.1, read as the reverse complement.
CACAAGCATCTTTCTGATGTCTAAAATTTGTGTTTGAAATGACAAATTCCCCTGACCCCTTTGCACAAAGGCATTCTGGCGCCCTCCCATACCCTCTCCGGGGGCCTGTCCTGGGACCCGGATCTTCAATTGGACTTTTCCATTTGGATAAGAAAGTGGATACCGATAATATATAGGTATCAGTGAGTATAAGGATTGAAAAATTGTTCCCCCCCCCCCCTATAGGCTTACTAAGTCTTGGGGGGGGGGGGGGTAATCAACCTAATAGGGCAGCAGATAGACGCCATCCAAGCAAATTTTGTTTGAATCCGTGACATCCTAGCCCGAGCCAAGGTTGGCCTGAGCAAAAGTTAGCCCGAGAAAAACTTAGCCCAAGCTTAACTTAGCCCAAGCCAAACTTAGCCCAAGCCAAACTTGACCCCATGTTATGAAACTTGGCCCCCATTAGTAAAACTTGGGCCTTATTAGTAAACATGTCCCCATCTAATGAAACTTGGCCCCAATTAGCAAATTTTGCCCCAAGTGTAAAACTTGGCCCCATGCAATGAAAATTTGCCCCAATTAGTAAAATTCGGCCCCAATTAATAAAATTTGGTCCCATTAGTAAAACTTGGCACCAACTAGTAAATCCTGTACCCAATTAGTAAATCCCAAAATATAATTCTTGGACTCAGGTAATGAAACTTTGTCCCTATTATTAAAACCAAGTTATACTTATTGGGGCCAAGTTTTATTAATTGGCGCTAAGTTTTACTACTTGGAACAAAGTTTCATTACATGGGAACAAGTTTTATATTTGGGGCCAAGTTTTACTAATTGGGGCTGAATTTTACTAATCGGTACAAAGTTCGGCTCAGGCTAAGTTTGGCTTGGGCTAGGTTTGGCTCGAGCTAAGTTCTGGTTTTGCAGTATACAAGCAAGGTTTGCTTTTCCACTCAAATTGTCCACGGCAGCATTGAATGTTGATGTTTTCTGGTTGTTTTAATATTTTAACAAATTAATGATTTGGTATAAAATTTGATTTACAATTTCCATTTGCAGTGTTTTTATAGTATAAGTTATTTGATTGTCCTAACTTGAATAACCTAGGTGTAATCTTGATGTAATATATATACATATCTATACCTAGACAAAATACGTCAATGCCATGAAGCTTTGACACAGCGAGTCCATGACTAGGTTTCTATATAGATAATATGATTTAATATATTTGCTCAGATAATTCAAAACAAATGTCAGCTGATTTACCGCATAATATCAAACTGGTTATAAATGTATTTGATTTTCTGATAACACTGCAAAACGAATCTACTTCATGATGAACACGCCTGGCCGCGTGACAAGGCTAGATAAGAGTTTCTTACATCAAAGTTGTGTCTCCTATCAGTAGTTTGACACACATTGCTTATACAAGGGTGCATAGAGTTTCAACGAGCAGCATTAGTTTGTGGTCTACTTCGGAAGTTTGATGTGCTAAGAAAAATGGAGCTTGGATTGAGGTTATTACTTGTAAGTACAATTATGTTACTGCAACTTAAAGGAACTTCATAGCAAAACCATGCCAGTTGATATTTGGAAATGCCTCTAGCGAACCAAAGACATATCATATCATCTGAAAAGCAATTCGGTAGTAATAAGGTTTCAAATTTCCTTGGTGAAACCTTCACAGCAGTCTGCAATAAAAATTCTGAAAGAAAGTTCTTTTAATTTGGACAATGCTCTTCCCTATCCAAATCAAATCCCGTTTTCTCTGTTGGCAGGTGATTTGCTGTGCGACTCTGAGGTCTGGCTGGTGTATGGATCAGGTTACACAGTCTCTAGTTGATCAGTGAGTCACTTTCTTTCTATTTAATCAATCCTAGGTCATTGAGGATCAAATTATTAACTCAATATTAATTCTTTGGAGTAAAAGCCAATCGATATGGAATTCCGAAATAGTGACATTTGATCATTACTTACAGATTAGAGAGATCTACAGCTACAAACTTCACCACCACCTCCTACCAGGTTTATCACATGGAAGTTGACCTCTTCAGACTGGGTCAGGTGATCTACACCGAGAGATTCTCATTGAGGACAAGTGATGGAACATCAACTACAACTGTAACAGGAAGCGCAACCGAGGGCGGCTACAGAGAGGGCCGAGGGGTAGAGGCTCGTTTTCGCTATCTATATGGATTCACCCAAGTCACAGAGAAGCGAATAATTGTTGCTGACAAATATAATCACTGTCTGAGAGAGATTGATCGTCAAACTGGGATTACATCAGCACTGAGCGGACAATGTAAATACTCAGGATACACAGATGGTCTTCAAGGCAAGTTCAAACTTCCCTGGTCTGTAATAAGAGACAAGAATAATGACTCACAGCTTCTGGTCAGTGACTACTACAACAGCGCAGTGCGGACCGTAGATGTCAATACTGGGTTTGCTGGTACTTTTGCTAATTCTAGCGATCTTTTGTATGTCAGAACAATGACACAGGATGACAATGGCGATCTATACGTTGTAGGACGGTGGCATGCTCTCTATCGTATCCCATACGGTGAAAATGCAACCTCACTCGTCTCGGGCTCAGAGAACTGGGGCTACAAGGACAGCTCTCTTTTGGACTCTCTTTTCTACTACCCACATGACCTCGTGTTCATCGGGAAGCAGTCTCTTCTTGTAGGCGACGCTAACAATGACAGAATCCGACTCATTGATATGAACACCGACAAAGTATCAACACTGGATCTCTGCTCAGGATGTCTCTACCGTCCCTACTCTCTACTTCTCACTAACACCTCGTTATACGTCAGACAGAAGGGTGGAATCCAGAGGTTTATATGTGAGTATATCCTATGTAAGAATGTGAGCTCGTCACAAAGTTTAGATAATATGTGTTACGCTCTATACAAAAAAGTGTACTTTGATACACCATATATAGCTTATTTATCTCAACACACCATATGACCTTGTTAACGTTAATGGGCCCAAAGCGCCCTTGCTTTCTGAGCACTAAACAATCAATTTTGCAACAAATACAACGTATTACAAATGATTAGCAATTGCAAGTAATCGATGTTTCTTGGATTTGAGTTCAAATGGAAACATAATTATTACGCTACTTATATTTCCAGATCCACAAACGATTTCACCTACAACTGCAATCTTGCCAACTTCCAAAGCTACAACTTCCAAACCAATAACCATCGTTTCAAGTACAACATCAACAACAACTATCCAGGCACCTACCACTGCAAAATCTGGTGAGCAAAAAAACAAAACAGAACTTTGCATAGCATACATTATTCAATCAATACCATCATTTGTGGTTGTGTAAACAGTTTCTATATTTCAGATAACCTGTTACTGAGACGCATGCATATGGTTGCTAGGTATGATATAAAGTGTACAGTACTGAATGATAAGGTTGCTCTATCCACTCTAACAAACCTCGCTGATAACCACGTCAACCAGATACTGAAAATATGTCAGCACGGTATGTGGTATAATACACAAACTATAATGCACGAGCACACTGATTGCATGATATGCTATTGCATGTATATCTTTGATCAAAAGAGAGTGAATTAATGTGATATATAAGCGTACCATCACAAGAAATTTGATGTTACGATCTGACTTCAATCCTATTAATTAGGGGTGGGTACATTAAATTGACTCAAATGATCAGAGATACACATTTTAATGGTGTAATGTCAGTGAGGCATGAGGCCTAATTTTGAGACATCAATTTAATTGACTCTCTCTATTGATTTGATTCATCTTGTTACTTTAGATTAACATCAAAATTATTGTTTTATTTGTAGAATGTCGTTCAGAAATTGGATATCGGGCTAAGCTGACTTGTAAGAATGATATGCTGACAGTAAGCTGGCCTACTGATGTGACATTTAACGGCACAGTAACAGAAATACCAGATGGCCTGAAGCAGAGAGTAACAGACAGACTAGTAGATCAGAGTAGATCTCCAATACTGAACATGCTGGTGATGACGAAGATTCCTCCGTGAGTAGTCTGAGCCCCCCAGACTTTTGCCTCTCGCCCGACGGCCCCCGGCGAGGGAAAGTCTGAGAACAATGCAGGATCTTGCTGGAGTTGTCTGCTCTTGAGTGTTATAAGTTAATCAAGGGGAGCACTAAAACTGCAATATCTATTGATTTCTATTCATGCCACCTACTATATTGCTCCAGGTATGAGAGTTTTCCAGTCAGACTCTGGGAAAAGTAGCCTCATGTTTGAGAAATACCCATGAGCAGAGATATTCACTGCCAAGTAGTGAAGACAATGTCAGCCAGAAGTTCTTTCATTTTGAATAAGGGCAGTCATTCATGACATTGACAAAAGGTCATACAGTGTGTATTATTGGATCCTAGGTTATATGAAGTAAGATTAATGTAAAAGTAATGAGAGGAAAAATCCAAGCAAATCATGCAAAGTGCGTAGACTACTCCGTGAGTGAAGACATATTATCTACAACAGACCGTTCACTGGTGTATCAGGCCCTTAGTTCTAAGGGAGACAGGGACGCTCTCCCTCCCCTAGAATGCTGAATAGAGTGGCCTAAAAATGCCATAATTGAATATTCCATGTCAGAATCAAGTCATCTGGGACTTCCATTTGCTATTAATACCATTGAAATGCTTTGGAGGCTGGTTTTAGTTCACTCCCTCTAGTTTTTCGCTTCCCCTTCCATGTATATGTTAGTTTTGTGTAATTTACTCAGTCAGTTAACACTGCCATTTTTACTGTATATTGTATACTGTATTACCGTCATAACCTTAAATAATTTATTTTGTTTTTATCATTCATCAGGCTGGTTTACCCGACTAAGACGGCCAGAGGAGCTTATGCTGAGCTAGTGCTGGTCTCCTCATGTCTCCAAAATAAAATCTACTATGAGAAGACAGATTCGTGTGAATAAGCTGCAGGACTACAGGCTTCAAGATCCCAGAGCTGCGAGCTCATTTTCTGTTCTCCTCATATAAATTACTTCTGCATAACAAGGTTCAATTCTCAATTTATTCAAAATAAGAGTTGTCCAATCAAGAAGATTTACCCTATAGGAGTTTAATTTAGCTAGAGTGTAATTTCGCTATCTGGACCTGGTACTAAATTTCACTAGTACTAAATTTCGCTAGTAGGCTTACTAGTGAAAATTAAAAAAAGAATTTCCGAGCTGGGATTCGAAGCCAGGGCATTAATCTCCATCTGATTGCAAGGCAGACACTTAGACCACTACACCACGCTAGCTTGCATGCTTAGGCAAGGTGTATTCATGATACACTAAATTTCGCAACCTAGGCAACAACGCGAAAAGTGAATCCTAAATGCCGCGAAAACTAAACTCCTATAGGGTATATGGCAACTCCTATACTAAAACCAGACTTCCTTCAGGCATTATTTAAATGTTTCATACATTAGAAGAATGCCTTCACTATATTCACAAAACATTCTAATTTAATCCATCAATTCCTATTCCGCTCTTTTCATTGCATAAGACAAATTTCATACTGATAGAAATGAGATCAACTATAAGAGCTACATTTAGGGGGTTCCCTGCACACAAAGCTGTCTTCACTTTCTTCAGAGAAAATAGAGCAATCTTCAATTTTAAAACTCTAATCTTCGGAATAAAATCTTCTGCTTAGAATAACTCATGTGCTTGAGTTTTGGTTTTGTTTGGCTAATCAGTTTAAGCAGGGAGTTTGGTCCCAAACCCCCTGGTTAAAGTTTGTTATTGTTTGGAGTTGTTTGTCCAAAACACTTAACTCGGGTAGCTAACTCCAAATTGTATGACTGAATTCAAGTCTAAAATCTGTTATTGATTTTTCATTTAAACTGACCAAATCTTTTCTTCAACTTTAAAACACTCAATCTTCAATCTTCAGTGGAATACACGGGAGCCCCATTTAGATTGATTGGGTTGAAATTTATGAGGTCGAAGAGAAATAGACTTATGACAACTAGATTGATAATCTTAATGCATGGTTTCAGCACGATTATTGCTATCCTGTATTTGTTAACCCTGTACTTAGATGAATAAAATTGATCAGTTTCTGATACTATAATAAGTGGCAGGTATATTCTATTGTGGTATAAAATAAAAAAAATTACATGTAATCAGCTGTTTGTTTCAAGTTTTTTTCGGGATTCCAAAAATATGCAGAGTTTTTGACGATTTGCTGACGTAGTTGCAACGAGGCCCTCATATCACAGTAAAAATACTGGCTCCATGGACGGTGACTTTGAAAGTTGGTGTTTTGCAAGAAATGAATAAAAATTCCAGGTACAGATATGGCGATTTTATCAAGATGCTGGTCCGTTAGGCTTTTGATCGAACCCCTTCGCGCCAGAAAATTTGATCATTAACTTATCTGCGAATGTAAACGTGTATCAAATGCATTATAGCCATGACTTGCAGTAGTACTGGGTTTGCAGTTGCAGCAAAATCAAGTATGCAAACACCCTATTCTTAAACATGAAACAACAAGTTATGACAGTTTGCTTCAAACTTACTTTCCATGTGATCTGATCAATGATTCTCTAACAAACAGTTTAATTGTGCAGTATAAGACAAGCAGTGTCATTGATTTATTATGAATATTAAAAAGATACTAAAAAGGCCAAAGGGATGAACAAAATCGTTTCTGAAGGACACAAGTCCAATACATGGGTTAGCATCTGGTATTATGTCACGTTTCAATTGTTCTATTTTCGACGCTTATAGTGAAGTAGTTCGAGTCCGGCTCAGGTTCCGAACATGCATAGCTTGATGCTTCAGTACCCAAAGATGTGTAGTCAGTTACTTCATTCACCTTTGGAACACCTGTAATGATATCCAAACACTAGTAAGATGAGGCCTGTTTCATGATTTTGTTTAATTTAGTATGAACAATAATGAAGGCTTATTATTCTTTAGACTCTCTTCTCTTAAAATAAATTTTGGTCAATTAGAGCAGTATGGAGGATGAGGTCGGAGACAGATTTTTTAAGATTTGTTGAATGTCAAGGTCATATGCATGAGCACTAATGCAATATTGTATACAAATACAACAAGACATCAAACTTACTTATGATTGCGGCTGGTGCAGTATTGTTGACTTGCAAGTTGTTCAGACTCGCATCATCAGTTTGCGATGCAGGCTGAACAGTTTTGAGATTGGCAATCGCTCTGTCCAAATGCACTTTCTGCAAATTAAAACAAGAACAATGAAACTTAAAAAAAAAATCGGTGCAGTTGAGAATAGTCAAACTCGGAGTAAATTGATGATGCCGATATATTTTGCAATTGTGGCATGTGTGTCATCACACACCAAGCTATCTATCTTGTGCTTGGATACAGCGCTACTGTTAGGAGAACATGGTTCACTGATCATAGACACAAGTTTACTGGTAGTTGATAGGGAGGAGGATAATTTGTAAACGCCTCAGAAAATGTGTAAAATAATGAGAGGAGAGCACTGGATATCATCCTGATAATTCAGGCTTCAACGTTACAAATAATGCCAGACTGTGTATTGTCAAACACTTTCTACGGAGCAACTTAGCTCTAGTCAATGCTCTGATTGGCTGGTGAGATGGAGATTTTCATCCAACAGCCAATCAGATCACAGCCACCTACCTCTTCACTGTTGAGATATTGTGGCCAAGTAGTTATCTCAACTGGTTTGTCTTGATGAATCCCTTCAGTCATAACATATTTCATCTGGAAAATTCACAGACAAGGTTTTACATGAAAAGATTCACAATTTCACAGCAATTTTTTAATATTTTATTTCAAAGTAACTCATAAACACATCTAAAAGTTTCAGCTTGAGTAAAGATTTATTTTACAAGTGTATAGAAACAATTTCATTTTCTTCATTATTTTAAAATCATTATTTATCCCGAGGTCTGCAGGTCCGACCCTACTTAAGACATTTTGATTTACTTTTCCATCACACTCACCAGCTCTTCAAACTTCTTTGGTAGAAGAAATTTCTTAACACCTTTTCTCTGCTGACTGGAACATAAGCCGCCATGCTTGTTTGATGAATGTTCCAGATGCTCAAACGTCGCCTGAAGAATACAAAACATTGTTTTTTTCAATCTCATGAGTTACAAAAAAAATGAGAAGATTGTTCACTGACCTATCAGCCTCTAAAAAGTTATGCCTTTATGCTTATACTCGGAAGAAAGGCGGATTAAGAAAGGTAAAATTTGTTTGTAGGTAATTGTAAAATATTATCGCAGAAACAACTGAATGAAGTATTACGTTATGAAATTGTTTCTGCTTGGGTTTTAAATCTGTGATGTGGCATTGAAACTTTTGAGTAGCTGCAATGTATGATTATACCCTCTTGCACCATACAAATATTTGTTGACTAGTAAGCTTACCAAAGCAACGTTCTGCATTCTGCATTCTTCCAAAGAATCATTAGTCAAGAAGTTGATGATATTTGCAGCGCGGAAGTCGCTGCATTGAGCTGTTCGTTCAGGCTCATGGGCACCTGCGTTTTTTTCCGCCAACACTGACACGGTCTCGTGTGGTAGGAGTCTGTTACAAGCCAATGACAGCTCTACTGAGTCCAGGGCGATCACAAAACCAGCATAATGAGCCGGATTACTGAAAATAGATATGAAAATGTTCAATTGAGACAGGAAACAAATGTTATAATGTTCAAGAAACACAATTATTTTCTGATCTCTGAAATCTCTTAGCCGACTCTTACCTATTTCTATTTTCTATTGTTAGTGTGATGCTAAGTTTTATGCTTCAGTGATGAATAGCAAGAAGTGAGTTGCAAGTTGATAAATAATATGGAGCTAGTGAACAATGATGTGTATGAATAGGACTCATTAATGTGTGCATATTAGGACTCTACTCACTTGGGTTCACCGCGAGTTCCTGTGTATATGCTGATATTGATTCCGAAATGTGATGTTAAGGCATCCTTGAGTTTTCCAGCCAGGTCCTCATATCCCGGCAAACCATTTATGTAAACAATACAAACACGTTGGCTTTTAGATCCAAACGCCCAAGTGCTCTCGTCTCCTGCAACATGAATGAAAAAACATATTATATTATATTTCTAAATGACTGCTGGGTGTAGTCGAAATATTAAAAATATGCTGACTCAAAAACATGTTGATTAAATCAAATCACAGCAAAATATTGCATACACCCAAGTGTTATCCGATCAAAAAAATTGGTCCAACGAATATTGATAGTTGACAATATTCATTGGATATATTGCGGAGAGGGATATCCCCTCTAGACTACAGGTACAGGGACCCATGGTACTCAAGCCGCATCCTTTACCCTTGCTCGCTGGAATTCCGGCTACTCTTTCCATCGAATAGGCAGAGGAAAATCTTTTTACTGCCTGTGGGGTGTGCAAACACACAGTGGACCTCCGGTATTCTTAGTCTCGTTCCGCAAGGACCTCGCTAGGATGAATGGCATGCCAGTATCAAATCAGAAATGACTGACAGCGCCGGGAATTGAACCTGAACCTCATAGATCACAAGTCTGCCCCCTTAACCATCAGACCACTCCTGACTCCAATTGTGAGTTGTAGTTGTAGTGAAGGCTGACTTTAACATGCTGAGTTAACACACAATCAAAGGAAAAACTAATAAGGAAATAAAGGCTTCTGTTCTCACCAGTGAATTCACTGAACTTATCCGCCTCATAATCCTCAGGGATGAGATTCTCTTCGCTGCCCGGCTTGCCTTTCTCCTCTGTCTTCCGCTTCTTCACTTGCTGCTTATTGTATGCAATATACATAGATGTGACAGTCAGTATAATACATAAGCCAACAAAGGCTCCAACAGCACCGCCGATATATTGTTTCTGTTGATCAGTGAGTGACTTCTGATGTCTAGGGCTTGGCTTTGTAGAATCATCTGAATAAAACAAGATAGACATATTTATGCTGTTTTTCAAAACCAAATGCAGTTTATAGTGTCTACTTCACTAATCATAACTCATTGACAAGCAGGTACTTGAAGCATACTAAATTGAAGACATAACCAGAATAATATATCACTCGTCATCATTATTTATCACTATTTAAAGTGTTGGTGCAGTGGTTTTCACAGCGGCCATAGTCTATGTCAAAATACAGCAAGTGAGAAAATATTTCCTATGCAAAAGAGCAATAGCATATTATAAAAGTTTTTATTTTACCTGCTGCTAATATGGTTATGCTGTTAGTCTTAGCATGAGAGAGTGTTACACAAGTCCCATTATAGTTGAATTGGCCGTCTGATGCATTGCACAAGCCTGCAGATGAGCTCATCGTAATCTAAAAATAATATCCGGGATGAGGCAGTGATTATATCTAACACATACAATTTGCCCTGTTCACGGTTACTACTCACAATGGGCCCGCTAATAATAGTGCTCCGCCAGTATTAGTATGATCAGTAGAGTCAACCAATTAAGCTGTTCTTGGGCTCATTTTGAAGCATATTAGCTGGAAAACCACTTCTGATGATTTTCCTGGATGCTACTCGGATGCACAGACAGCCAACTATTAGAAACGAAACATAACATGGGTTGACCAAAAATAAATTAAAAGCAGTTGAAAGGTTTCTTTCTTTCTATGCACTAGGTCCTATTTGACCGCCCTATTTAACGGGCCCCTTTAGCGCAAATGACTTATGTGAGATAGTACCCTATCCCTTTGCCCACCTTTGCTAGCTACTCTTTTTCAAAGACGCAGAGGGGATCCTTACACTGCGTGCAAGCACACAGTAGACCTCCTTTATTTATGGTCCTTATCTGAACAGACCTGACCAGGATGAATGGCTTGTCAGGGCTAAATCAGAAATGAGGGCCGGCGCCGGGAATCGAACCTGGATCATCAGATCACAAGTCCTTACCCTTAACCGTCTGTACTATACTATTACAATAGATAGATATCGTTCTTACTGTTGCTTGTAGTCGATCTCCAGGATTGTAATGAGATAAGACACCATCCAAGGGTACCTGCTGCTCACTCCAAGTACCATTACCACTTTGTGTTTCAATCTACAAAGACACCAATATTGTAGAGAATGATGATTGGGTCTTTATCCCATGAAAAGGAATAGGCAGTTTGCCGAGCTCAAATTAAAGCTTCTGTTCGGAGGCAGAAATTGATATATATGGCAATCCAAACACAGAAACTATTTCCCAAACAATGTCTATAGAGTTCTATCCTAACATAGCTGTGTTTGAGATGAGACCATGATGCGTGGGCTAAATGGCATGGCAAGAACAAAACTCCAAAGCAAGGGTTAAATTTGCGCTCAGAAAATTGTCTATGCGTAATTTAAATAGTTCATTATTTATTTAGTTAGTAGTGTACAGAATAATAAGTTAATATTGTTGAGATAACATGGTGATGTATGTTGAGACAAAAAGGATAGCCTGGTAAATTACGACTTAACATCTCTCATGTACAACTTGAAAACTCTGGTTGTCTCGGTCCCCTAACCTGATATCTCATTGATAGAACTTATCAAGACAGATTAATAGCATAAATCATGCCATAAATAACTGATAGAAGTACTTATTATTATCGTTATTATGTTGATTCTCACATATATTGTCACATTTTTTGGGCTTCCGTTGATTCGCTGGAACATGATGCTGACGGTTTGTGATATGTGGTAGTTGAGCGGAGCAACAGGGATGACAATAGTGAGATTCTGTCCTGACAGCTCCAGCTTAGGAGAAGATGGTGGCTTGTAATCCGCACCTTGTAATACAAAGAATAATTGAACAATATGTATCCAGACAATAAACAAAACTCTACCAGTATACCGTATGGCAAAGCCTATCAGAGTCGTCTTCTCATCACTGATGAAAAGACAATTCCTCTCATCAAACTCGACAGCTACCGTATCTTATTTGCATGAAACAGCATAACTTGAAGAACTTGATTTGAGCCCCCGTAAACAATTTTCACCTGGATCAAGTAAAGTTGAATGAAGGAGAACAGGAATAAACCTACCAATCATCAAAACGAATGTAGAAAATTCATTTTCCTGGAGAAAAAAAATCCACAGATATCATTGAACAACAAAATTGTTGTACTACCGGTACTGCAATAAGATAGTACCAAGAACTACTTACCTGTTATAGTGAAGATTGAACTGGTGTATCTTTGGGAGGCTAAAGGTTTGTTGTTGCAATTAAAATAACAGATTCCTTCCGATTTCCCATAAGGAGTGATCTGTAAAGTAAGATTGTAAAAGCTGTGATGCGTATTGTATCGGACTGGAGAGGTATACACCCGAGGGTGCTGGGGGCTGGAACAATCAACAATGAAAGCTCCCCCAGTGGGGCTCGAACCCACAACTCCTGCGGCACTAATCGCCTGGCAGTCAATAGAATGCGCGCTAACCGATTGCGCCATCCCCAAAAAAGAATGGGTCGATGGCGCTAATTAGATAGCCGCTATTCACTACTCGGAGTTGTGTTCTCTCATCCCACAGCACATAACAATCCACCATTGCCACCCTATGAAACACAGCGTACGTGTTAGGGTTATTGGCCTTACATGGCCCATTGCTGGGACCCCTTGTAGTAGGTTTAGCTGTCTTTCCAGCTTGTCAGCATATCTTTCCATGCTGTCACATGTCTTTCCATGAGTCAGTCAGTAGACAAGTACACAGGAGAGATATACACCCGAGGGTGCTGGGGGCTGGAACAATCAACAATGAAAGCTCCCCCGTGGGGCTCGAACCCACAACTCCCGTGGCACTAATCGCCTGGCAGTGAATAGCAAGCGCGCTAACCGATTGCGCCATTGCGCCATCTCACCATCCCCATATAAGTTTCAAAACATGGAAATTCTTATTGGTAAGGCAATAAGTATTACAGTTCCATCTAGAGATATAACAAATCTGATTAACAAGGCAGAACCTGGTATACATTTTGTAGAATATCATACCTTAATTATATATTTCCCCGGGATAACATTGTTAAGAGTCTCTATGTACACTCGACTCTCCTGCCAACTTGTCACCTGGAAGTATATTTTGTGTGCATTCAAAGTATATGCATGATATCAATATAAAAGTGGACATGACACAACTAATGGCACGGGTTTCTGGCACTTTACAGATGTTATCGTTTTTCAAGTTAATTTGATTCTTGTTTCAGTCTATTTTGTTCAACAGATGAGGACAGCAAAAAGAGTTCACTGCCCATGCTGAGCTGAAGACAACTCCTACTAACTTTTAAAAAGGCCCCAAGTTAGTTTTCAGTTGAGTGAAAGAAAAATATTTATTCCAGTATTGGCGAGGACTATGAAATGAATACAAAACATTATGTAATGCACTACTCTCAACAGAGGGACTTAACAGACATACACTCTCCAGATCCACACAAGCCTTGTTATTTTGGCTAAAACAACACATGGTGACTTGTAAACTTTGCGCTTTGTGAATCATTTGTCTTTTGGGAGGTGATGTTGCTGAAGCAACTAAAGGAATGGAATCAGGAGTGGTCTAATGGTAAAGTGTATTGGCTTGAGATCTTTCAGATCCAGGTTCAATTCCTGGTGCCGGCAGTCATTTCTGATTTGTTCCTGGTGCGCCATTTATCCTAGCTAGGTCCTTGCGGAACGGGAATGAAAATACTGGAAGTCCACTGTGTGTTTGCACACCTCACATGCCGCCTCTTTGATACAAAGAGTAGCCGAGTTTCTGGCGGACATGAGTATAGAGTGCCGCATTAGTACTTTGGGTCCCAGTTTCTGTACTCAAGAGAGGATAACTCCTGAGGTAAGACAAGGTTAACATGAGTTCACTTACCTTATCTATTTCATAAGGCTGTATATTCTGTGAATCCAATGTTTTAGCAGACGTGATACCATCTTCTTTTACAATCTTTATCTCATACTTTGTGTGAGCCAAGTCTTGATCATTGTATGCCGCCCTCTCAAAGGCAAATGAGACTGAGTAGGGATCCAGTTCTACTATGCTAATCGTCTTGTTCAGTGCTACAACACAGCAAGAAAAACGTTCAGATAATTCATGGTGAAGGCATTGTTAACAAATCATAACCGAAGTCCAAGAATTTATTTCAATGCTGTACCTTCATTTTGTGTTTAATCCTTAGTGTACAGTTAAACAAATATAACGTGATCATTGTCACCAGATTGACCTTGGAAGCGTAAATCAGTTGCTGTTACTGTTAATGTATGTTAGGTTTTATGTCTCTTATATGAAGGTAAGTACCAGCCTAAAGCTCTGTGTTAGAAGGATTGTTTTTAATATTGATGTGAGTTGTCTTCTCCTTCAACCAGGTATGACAAATCCTTCTTAGAGATATAATAGACTAACGGAGAGGCTAGAACAGCAGAACACACTGTGTCAATATTACTTTGTCTCAAATTCGGATCATATTTATAGTTTAGCTCTTCTCTCAACACTATGAATCAATTTAAAGAGGATTAGTGGCTGAATGAGGCAGGGTGAGAAGCCATTCCTTTCTGTTTGTTATATATATACTTTTATTTACTATATATTATTTTATGTATTTCATTTATTATATATTATTTTATTTTATATAAATACTTTTATTATATATATACTTTTATTATATATATACTTTTATTTATATATTGTTATGATTTGTGGCAATAATTATTCAAGGAAATAAACATCAACAATCGACAATCGGTGCAAATGGAGTTGGTGGTGTGAGGCCAGCTTTATTAGAACTAAAATCATTGAGTTCTAGCTGACTAAGTTCTCAACAAGCATGGGCAAAAACATATGAGACTAGAGTTTTTTTCCACTTGTAAGAGTACAGGGGGGGTCTAAGCAATTATGATAACAGGAGCTTGCATTCAAAACTTGTGTCCATTATAGTCATTGTTTAAACAAGTTGTGTAATATTGAGCTGCTAGGCAAAGAAAATAGAACTATGAACACAAAACTTAGTACTAATGATATTATTATGTCATTGAGTATGAGTATTTAGTATTTCTAAAGCCTTCCTTCATAAAGATTAGTGAAGCAAAGACATCGCCTAATGTCAATTAAGGTGAAATATTGTCCGGACTTTGATATCGAAACAAAAGGATGTGAAGTTGTCACCCATAGTGCGCACTACACCTTATTAGGCATAGTAACCATACAAGGCATGCATGTTTCTTTTATGACCAAGAAAAATAAGACACACCCATTCTTGTGAAGATTCTACATTAAAAAATATTGGTCCACACACAATAAAATTGCTCATTGCGACAGTGATTTGCAAAAATAACTAATTCTGTGACACAAGGAAAATTGTGTTGTTTGAGGTAGGAGGCTGCGATTTGAGTCTTGGTCTCGGTCATTGTCAAGAGATATTGTTATTTGCATAATTATTATTGTTCACAGTTTTTAACACTACTCTAGGTAATATTCATATTTATTTAAAAGGCGAGAGATAACGCCCCACTTTTCTATCGGACCCTGCAGTTTTCTACTCATTGTGATTTTACTACATGGTATTTGACCCACTAATTCGTGAAAGATGAGTCTATTCTTGCTTTGGCTTGTTGTGGCAACAGAATTGCACTCGAGACCATATTTCAGCAACACTGAGGCTATTGCACCAGATGGTTAGGCCTACTGGCTGAGCCGACAGTAGATACAGCTAACCTTGCCAAAAACTTGCGAAGGGACGGAATTGGCCATGCATGTTGAGAGCAGCAACAGTTTGAGACATTTCCTGTAAGGTTACTTAGCTTTATAATGTAATTAACTTATTTGAATACCATAGCGGCTCAACCAGATAAGACAAATCTGTAGATTCGTCAGTGCTCAGCAATCTTGCAATAACGAACAATTTACCAAGAAAAACAAGGCAAGACAGGAAAAACAAACAACATAGTCATATTTTGTGTATGCTTTGTTCTTTTATAGCATCATGACAATATGCCTTCTACATATTGCCGTTATAAGGTGGCAGGGTACTTTATGAGCTAATTTGAAGGATATGGCAAAAGTTTGCCAAGTTCCTGCTTTAAGTTACCACAATAAGGTTAGCTAATTGCTGGTTAATACACGGCCAAGATAATAAATCAATAAATGATTTATAGGCATTTATTGAAGGAGAGGCACTCAATAAAACCTGGTCAATAAAACCTGGGCCCCTTAGCTAATAGCTCTATTATTGGCTAAAAATAATTTTTAGTGACATTTCACTCGCATGAATGCGCTCCTAGTAAATATTGACAGGCGAATAAGCTTAATGAGCACTTTCTGGCCGACTATGTATTTTTTTCAATCGGCTAACAATGAATCTAGTTAGTCTGAGCTGTGGTTGATGAATGAACGCCACTATCTGCAGCCTGCACAGATTTGGAGAACTGGGGCTATACTGTGTAATTATTGCCTATCACGGACTAGGCAAAGGTTCCGAGGCTAAGTTTAAAGCTTATCTACGCTACTTGGCTGCAATCCAAAACTGTCTATCACTTGTCCCAATGCTTAGATTTTACTATGATGTTAGATGAGACTTTGTAATTGAGACATAGGACAATTTTTTGCACTACTCAAATTGTTGATATATTGCCAGAGACAATAGTCTCTGATATTACGATGCAGTAAGACTTAGGGATAACCTGATTCAATTCAACACCCATTGCCAAGGTTTGAAGGGACAGCCCTTGCTATTGCAAAATAAGTGGCACAACATCCCCTATTGACAAGTTATTGTGGTATAAAATAAAGAATAGTTAAGATCAAAAGATGAGCCTTTATCATAGCAGTAATGATAGATGATTGGTTCAGCCAAGGACCAATCATGTTATCAGGAATGTTGTTGAGCTTTTCCCTTAGGGCTAAATTTTACTAATCCTACCTGATAGCTTTCATGCGTGTAACAAGGATTTATCGGAATGCTTGTTTTTCTAGCTAAAGCCAGCCCTATATGGTATTCAGGATGGGGACTAGCCTGCTAGTTGGTTATTGTGCATGAACTATGGCGCACAGTCTACAACAAAAAAACTGTAATCGTTTACGATCTTATTTCATCAGTGTGGTAGCTTGTTGGGTGTCAACGCAGGAAACCCGCAATGGGATGGACATACAGGACATGCCCTAGCCTTCAACACTTGAAAGGGCCCAATAAGACGCAGCGTAGCAGCACCCAACCCTTAGGAATACATGCATAGGTTATCAATGCAGTCGGAAGAAAATTGCTAGATCCCTCTGCGGCGATTAGTACTAATCGCTACTAGCATCAGTCCACAAATCAAATGAACTCTTAAATCGGTTATTTCAATATTCGAAACAGGATAGCAACAACCCCTTCAGTCTGAGGTGAAAGCCCATTGCATATTTTAGGAGTTATCACCTTCTTGATTAGAACCAATTGTTATATAATAACACACGGGCCTTATATATCAAACTATTCTTGTAAAGCACGACCGACCGTAGTTTAGACAAAAATGTAGGGGTGGCAAGTCCAAAGCGTCACCATAAGGAGCGCTATAAGCTCCTCCCCAAGCAATTTAAGGCATGTAATTGGTAATATAATATTCCCAGTGGTGCCGATGTTAACATTGATTATTCAATTCAAGCGTTTTAAGCCACGGTATTTAGCTTTCTAGAGGAGGCAGTGACTCCCCGCCTCCTGTAGAAAGCTAAACACAGTGGCCTAAGAACTACGGGCCTGTAAAGTAAAGACACCTACCCAGTGACGCGCCGTCAGCTGATACCTTCTGTATACTAAGTGAGGTTATCCCGATGACTATCGTAGTCAGCGGCACGAGAAGATTGACACTGAGAGAGAGAAGCGTGATGAGTACCAGTCTAGGTATACAGTATAGCTGCATGGTTTATTATCAGGCGTTAATATCCACTTTGAGGTTGTATCTGAAATATCCTGTTCGAGATGTAGACACCGCTAGCTTCTGCTATTGGGCTAAAGTATATTCCTAAATGACTTTTATTTTGGAGGTGACTTGTATTTGAGTGCCTTCAGAGTCTCATGTGTGGTCAGGTAAGATGCAGGAGCTGCAAAATAAATAAAGAACTAAACTCTTGTTGCCTATCTCTCTAAGAGCGTTTGCTGAATAGGGATATTACAATGAGATGTACATTGCCTGCATGATTACAAAAACTGATATTGTAAATGACTCATATAGGCTTACAAGGAAATATTACAATTATGTATCGCCCTGGTGAACGCATCATCATTAGTGGACACAAAAAGCATTGATTGGTACAAAAATTAATCATAGCCTTGACGCAATCAATGGGGAAGGTCCCTATTGATGAAAAGTCTTAGAATAACTACTGCCAAAATTCTACTAAGTAGTGTCTCCTATAAAGTAGATGAAGTGTTCCTGTTCACGCTCTCAATCAATTTCAATGGCTATTTAGATCTTGGCAGTCACCACACATAATAAACGAATCTGTAACATACATTGAAAACAAGTTGTCCTGGTGTTTGTTTTCCTAGGTTACCCTACTTAGAAACCGAAATCTTAGGTCGACATTTAAGTTATACAGACCAAGTCACGCTAAAAAGAAGGGCCATACCCAAAGTAAAGAGTCATCAAATGGATTAAACATCTAGACACTCACCTTTTATCACTGATGTTGTACAATGTAGCTAGATTCAGTGCTGAGCGGCATCACCTCAATGGCGGCCCTCAATCAACTGGACTAGCTAGCTAACTACTAAAAGTTCTCAGTACCCACTCCCGGTATCACACTGAACTGCCTGTCAAAGCTAACTTCCCCTCCCAACAAACGATCCGATGAAATCACACTCAAACTCCGACGCAATATTATCTCAAAGTAAATATTGGCCCATTATGAATGCTTATCTTACAAGTGAATACCTTTCCAATGAGGGACTTTATGGTCCATTGTTCCCATTCATATTTTTGACAAAAGATTACACTGCAGTAAAATGAGTGATTCATCAGAATGTTTACCAGAGCATTTATATAATCATTCATTCATTACCTGCCATGTAGTTTTAAGGTTTTCAATGTTTTTAATGCAATCAGGAAGTCTGATTTGTGTAAATTAGGTGATTAGGTGTATAATATCACAGAGTAAGGATATATCCTTACTCTGTGATAATATCTACTAAATAAGTCCCTGACAACCTTGTCTAATTCTTCCACCATGCCTTCAACGTTCATTTGCCTGTTATTGAAGTTTCCCCGCCACCTACCTGAACCAGAAGGCCCTCCATGAAGAAGGAGGTAGTTCAGCTTATAATCAGTCAGTGTTACCTAACATTAAAAGTCTGATCCCCATGCCCTTCACATATCTCGCTTATCTGTGGGCAAACTTTATCAGGGATTGTACCAAGCGTTATCTGTCATGATCTATGTTCTCTCATATGAAAATAGAATTCCATTGTCAACGGACTGCTACTTGATGGAAGCACATCCATTTATCAGTTGCTTGCTATGATTACTATGAATATAGACAAAGGCCCAGAATTCACACTTCCTGGTTGTGAATGCTCGGCATTCTAGTGTAAAGTGTACATTCAGTTTGCGACCAAAACAATATGCATTTCGGTGGCTGCCAATTATTATTATGCAGAATATGATGTCCTGTCATCAAAACTAAAGATCTTAATTGTTAAAATACTGTTATTGCAGGAGTCTGATCAAGTTTATCATCATTTGCATTTCTTCCCGGTGTTACAGAATATGTCCTTAGTTCCGACAGGTGCCGGTGCATGAGACACCCTTTAAAACTTTTTCGACTGAGTATTTAGGAAAATGGTCTTGTTTGATTAATGACCTCTTATGAAAATATGAGGAAGTCATACTTTGGTGACCCTACCAGCTACAGTGCAGGTTATCAATAAAACTTTGTGTGTAGGGACAAGCAGAATTCCCTTTTCTATTTTTAGACCATCTTAATTACATATCTGTAACTGGTGTTGGGTTGAATGGAATGCACAAGTTTTGACTAATATTTTATACCACCTGGTGATATCTTGACAATAACTGACCACTGTTTAGTGTGTCACTTTTATGTGTGACACCCACACACTTTAGCCTGGGCAGGCTGTCAGGGGTGGGGGGACAACAACCCTCCCACCCACCCAGGTTACACACACTTGGTGTTATTTCCTGACTACTTGTGATTCACATAGAGGTGATAATATGGCAGGCAAAAAATCTAAGACCAATGCACCAGAGGAGTTAACACTTCTTGAGAAGAGCTCACATTATAGCTAGTTTTAAGGTCACTTAATGTTAGCTGGCAAGAAATTCTAGTTAGGAATGAAATTAGGAATTACTCCTCATTTCGGGGTTGAGGAGCTTAGAACAAGTTTTGTTGAGATACTAATGGGCCAAGATTTTTCATCATGATGAACTTATTTCCCTGTGGGGCTGAACAGGGAAAATTAACAAAGATGAAACAAATCTAAGCTAAGTTACATTTTTGATGAATGTATACACTGTTACCACATCTTTTTCACATTGTCTGCATACCACTATGACTTCTATTGTGGACAAACTGTCACATTTTTCCTGTTAGAGATACCAATTTAGAACAGTAAAACAACAACAAATTACTGCATTTAATTTAAATGTAGGTCACAGGTCAGTCGTTGTAAATAAAAAGGCCAAAGATGAATAATTACACATAAAAAAAAAGCACAGCTTTTATTGGCTGGATAACCTGTTTACTTGGCTTCAACATAAACCAACAAAATTATCAGAAGAGTTATATCACCAAAACACATAAAACTATTAGCAGAAACAACCGCCTTGTTCAGTTCAGAGCAGATTTGCCAGTCAAGCCGACATATCAGAATCACACATTGCAAGCGAAGCCTGAAAGAGAAGAAATCAGGGGGAGGTAATAAAGAAATGTCAAAAAGGAAACAACAATAAGTTATATGAGAAATAAATCAAGGTGAAAGATCTCATGGGCAGATGTTTAGTGAAATCTAGTAGGAGTGTAGAAGCACTTAATATCAAAAGAAGCAGCGATTAAATTTTAAATAATCATGGGCCTAATTGCACTGTCGTTTGTAGTAAAATCTATCGGAAGAATTAAAGGATCATTGAGGCAAACCTTTTGCTTGAAAAACAGCAAAATTGAATGAAAACAAATAAATAAAATGAGTTTATATTCAATTAAAAGTGTTCCAGTTACAA
Source organism: Membranipora membranacea (assembly GCA_914767715.1). NCBI lineage: Eukaryota > Metazoa > Bryozoa > Gymnolaemata > Cheilostomatida > Membraniporidae > Membranipora > Membranipora membranacea. The sequence goes on along the minus strand of OU612071.1, from coordinate 5,295,724 downwards.
TGTTTTTTCGAGTTGACAGACATGCAATTAATTTAAATCTTTAAACCAATTGAACGGCCTTCTTTTCAACTGATTTCTCCGGTTAACCACGACCACTACAGATGAAAACAATCTGCCATGAAAAACATTCGATCCATGACTGTGTCTAGTTGGGTGACTAGAGTTGTATTTATATCTATCTATCGGATAACTACCTCGCACACTGAAGACAGGGGAAATGTATCTCTGTTGTGGGAGCGGTCTACTACACCATCCAGTAGGCCAACATGATAGGCTCCTCACTAAGCCGATTGGTGTAATCTAAAATATATTGTAGGGCAATAAATTGTAAAAAAATGATCAACTTATAAATGATTCTAGCCAATGTTTTGGCTCAGATCAGATTGGCTGTTGTCTGGGAAAGAAAGCCAATGCAAATTGACAAAAAGCACCTATTGATATATATTGAAAGTGAAACTGAATAATTTTAACCAAATTTAAATCAAAAGGTACATTCAGGAAAGTACCCTCTTGTGCAGGGAGTTGCACTTCTACGGAAAAAAAGAACACAACTCCCATAAATTCTTAAAGTCTTTATATCAAACCTTTGCCATTGCAATGAAGGAAAAAAAGTAAATTTCTTCGCACAAGGACATTATTGAATGATGTAACCAAATTTCAAGTGCGAAAATCCAGGGTCTAGAAGGGTCTAGAGGCTGTTATCTCCCCTGTCACGGGTTAACACTAAAATATCTTTGACTACGCTACTATTGTCCGATACTGTTTTTTGATCATTTCTAGTGTAAGTAGAGCAGCTTTGTAACTGTCCTAGGTAAGCCCCGGCTAGGCTTACTGTTATACTGTAAGTCGATCATCATTTAAGTGTGAATCCGTGACAGGGGAGATAACATACCCTAGACCCTTAAAGACCCTGGATTTTCGCACTTTAATTTAGGTCACATCAATCAATAATGTCCTTGTGCGAAAAAATCTACTTATTTTGTTCATCGCAATGGCCAAGCTTTGATATGAATAGTGGTCGTTTTTTTGCTTTCCTAGACACTTCAAATTTTGTGACACGTATCTTAATTCCAATCTATACATGCGTCCCGTTCACTACAGGTCAATTTTATCTAACTTTATCTTCCTTACCATGACAACATAGGATCCAGGAGCCACAGAGCTAAGGGTGTAGCTGATAGTTCTGTCTTCAGTTTTACTTAGAACCTGGAAAACAAAAGTTACTGCTATAAACATACAGGTAACATGTTAAGAGAGGAGTGCCATCATTAAACCCAACCATTGCTCTATTTAAAAAAATATGGTAGAACTATCCTTAGCAAGGAAAATGGGGTTTACTAGAAATATATTTTTTAGAAGATTGATAGATTCATTACATTCATAGCATATCTAACAGTTACATTCTAGGAATAAATCATAAATCATGATATCGCCCAAGAAGGAGGATCCAGTCAATCTCATTGGTGGGAATTTATGAAAATTGCATTGTGGGATACCTGATCTGAAATGGAATTGCTAACATCGCATTGTGGGATACCAACTGATATTTACTCATCACACTGGGAACGCCTAAAAATTGTTGGATACATACTAAAGTTTTCTCATCTTAGTTGGAATACATATAAACTTGCATAACATTTAATTCCACCCAGTGCATTGTGGGATACCATCTGATTTTCATGACTTACCTTGGGAATGTTTATCGGGGCAATGTTTCTACCAGTAGTCTGATTTACTGCTACTGTTAGTTTGTCTGAACTAGATAGGATCTTCACCTCGTAGGAATTATGTATGTAGCGATCATCGTTATAACGTGCTCTCTCAAATCTTATCATGAGCGCGCTGGGACGTGAATTATCTACTAATACTGTTCTGTTGAGAGCTAAAAAGAAACTAAGAAGACTAGATCACCATATAACATGCCAGGAAATAGGAACACCGTTTGCGTGGTTTCAATTATCTGTTCAGCTTGGTAGGCGGGCGAGTCAACATACTATGGCAACTACAAAAATAGTTAGCAGATATTCTCAACTTCAACTTTTTTATTTTCATTGTACAAATTTCCAAAGCTGTTTTAATAATTCTTATTATTTCGAAACTTTTCTAACTTCTCTTGCTGATTTAGAGCAGTCCTGATAAGTTTTTGCCTGTGTCAAGCCGTGTGGGGAATCACAATCACAAACTATTATATAAGCAATCAGTTCTTTCATCACATCCACAGATTCAATGGATTTCCCTAAGAAGGGTAATACTGTTCTAGTAAGATTGTTGAATATAAGGAATAAAACATTGAGCAGATTTATGAGATCTCAAAATTTTTGACCTCCTCAAAACAACACGGTTACTTACTTGTAGAATAAGGTCTGCCTGGTCTTGAGAAGTAACTCGCTTGACTACATTGCAGACAAAGAGAAGCAGAAACTACCAGAAATACGAGAACGGGAGATGAGATAGATTGCATTGTCTTCACGACATCCTTGGCTTCTTGTGATCCTTGAGTTCTGAAAATGGTTTGTACAAGGTTGCCAAAACTGCTTTGTTATCAAGCCCCGTCCTGGGAGGTAAAAAGTAATCAATCACATTTTAAACCACAAAGTACTCTTATGTATCCTGTAGCCTGTATCCACTGAGAAAGAATTCTCCTCAAAAGTTTTGTTATGAAATTGATAAAGTCAGAAAATTAACACAGCACATCTCAGAACAGTTGAAGAGGTTTTAAAATCTATACTCACTGACCCATCGGTAATTACCCTTATTCAAATTCCACTCTCAGGAAACTTGACGAAAAATTATACTAAATAAACTGACTATCCTCCACCTGTTGTTTTTTGACGTAGGTCCAATTGTGTTAAACAGTCCGATAAATAAAAAATCTGAACTTGTTTTGTATAGATGAGATGCAAAGCTTACCTGTCAATATTGCAGGTGACACCCTTCTAAAGTATGAAGCTCTCAACTTCCCTTTTAATACAACAAATATAGAGCAACATCCTTCTACTCATAAACAATCAATTATCTTGACAGTAATTTGATGCCTGATACCAAATTTCATCACATAATGATCTTATATGGAGCCCCCTTTTACAGAATAAGTGTTGCGAAACATGACAGTGTCAAGATTTAAGGTCTGTTCTTAAATTTTGACACAGCCACACCAAATTTGCTCATTCAAAGTTGATAATTTAAAAAAAGAAATTGTGCATTGATTTGTGTCTAAATCGAATAGCTCGATCAAGCTCGCAACATCGGTTACGATTGGATAAAATAGAATCTGGAGCATGGCTTTCATTACCACTCTTTGCTTTCATTTGATCTTATCAGACGTTGTGGGCGCGATCACAATGATCGAATTAGATACAAATCATGCACTTTATTCAAAAACTTCAAGTATGAATAAGCAGATTTGGTGTGGCATGTGAACTCACCTCCTAACCCTCCAATATTTTACACTGGCTTTTTTTCAACCCATCTCCTATGCTACCCACAGCCTTACCCTGTTGGAGGCCAATAGATTTGATTAAATTGATGCAACTAGTACCAATATCTACACCAAAGCAACATGGTATTTGGGGATGCTAATTTTCTACACATTTAGCCCCCTTCAACTATACACCCTCCTTGCTATATTCTCAGGGGAGAAACCATGAGTGCAAATAATCAGCGAGATACTATATCTAAATCGTCTAGAGCCTCCTGCCGCATCCCTATTGTGTGTGATTTCTGTGCACCTTATCTAGATTTAGTATAGTATTGAATGCACTTACAGATTAATCCTGTTGTAGATATTCCCTGGTAGTGCCTAAGTCTGACTCAGTGCACCTCACCATACCACAAAGCTGTCACACGATATCTGGAAGTTCTCTCACACCACACTGCTAGAGTGTACATTATATATACTTATTGCCAGAACAGGCACAGTTTCTCACCTCCTTTTATGGTAAGCCAGTAGTTAGGATATTGACATATAAGTATAGTAGCTAATGGCCGCGTGCCCATGATACTATATATGGATAAGAAACAAGGATAATACGGACAAATCAGTGCACGTGCACCAGTTCTAGAATAAATACTTGCTACTAATTGGAACTTGAAAGCCTTGCCATTCCATAGCGATGATAAGCAGGCTCGTAGTTTTAGGGGAGGCAGAGAGGCATTGCCTCTCCTAGATAGCTGAATACAGTGGCCTAAAAACACAATAATCAATGTCAGAATTAGCTCCTCTGGGGTTACCATTTGTTAATTATATGCCTTAAACTGATTGAAAAGCAGCTTAAAACACCTCTCCTGGTGATGATTCCACTCGCCTCAGACTTTTACCCCCCTATATTCTTTTCTAAACTACAGCCCTGGATAGCCATGTCCAAATGGGCTTACAGTCGATGTCAATAAGGAAGTAGAGAAGATTATAGCCTGACTCAACAAGCTTTGTTCATTTGAGGGGGGAGGGGTACCCACCCAACGAATGTCAAGACAGGCTAGTAAGGTTAGAAGTTGACAAATCCTTAATCAGCTGATTATTAAAAACATATAACAACAAAATATGTGACCACGCTAACATCGTAGTAAATAACAACTGTCACAGAAAGTGTCTTACAAGGAAGTAAAATGAAGACTTGGCACTGGGTTTCACTGACTTTATATAGCATTAGCGGACATCCTGTCAGGAGCATTTTTGTAACTCCTGACAAATACCATAGTTATAATACTGATATTTATTAGTGTAGGTAAACAGCAGCCTTATAGGCCCTGTATTTGTCAATTGAATTGTGGTTATTATGGATGGCACACGTGCAAATTAAGGGTTTACAAACTGTGCACACGCTGAAAGCATGCTTGTGTTATTCCATAGCTTACTCAGATATGTTTAATTTATTTAGCCTTGGTCTGCTGAGCTAGCAAAATGTAACTTATTGTACTATCTTAAATAATCTGCTGTACAATGCAAAAGTGTAGCACAAAGGATCATTAAGGCATAACTGATCATTTATATCAAGCACTAAATCCTTGGCGTGCTAATAATAATTGAAGGATGTTTGATTTAAATTCAGTTTAATTATTATGACACAAAGATATAATTAGGAAGATAATTGGTGAGTAATGTGTAAATTCAGGCAGCAACTATTAGAGACACAATTGCCTCGACAAAAAATAGTGTTCAACAAGGTTTATTGCAACAGTAACCTTGTAATCAATGCGATTCTCCCCCCCCCCCCCCCCCATTTTATTAGCCACTACACTATTCATGTACAATTGTTGTGTCTAGTTATTTACATTACCACAATTAGCAGTAGAAACTTGTACTATGATTATTTATTTATTATTGGTTTTTAGTTGTGACTATTTATCTGGTCATGGAAAGCAGCATTAGAAAAACTGATTGCTGAAGAATTATTATTAATTCTATGATTAACATAACTTATACATGCGGGAAACTTCAGAATAGGAGTAAGATCATTTTTATGTTCAATAATTATTTATTATCAAATAAATGACATACGTAGCGATACCATGTGCTAACCAATATTTATCATATGTTTTATAATTAATCTCGGGTTTATGAGTCATGTATAGTCAGCAAACAGTCAGCATCATTGCAAAATATCGACCCTAGCAAAAATGTTCTACTTATCAGCAAACAGAATTTTTTATGCGCCACCTCAACATTATTGCAACGTGCCAACTCAACAATCCTAACACCCTATAAAAAGCAGAGCCCACCGTAGTAAGTTTGTAGTAGTATTTTAGACTTTGGCAGCAAGGGTTTGCCATAGTAATAGTATTTTAGACTTTGGTAGCAAGGGTTTGTCAGAGGAGTAGCATTTTAGACTTTGGCAGCAAGGGTTTGCCATAGTAGTAGTATTTTAGACTTTGGTAGCAAGGGTTTACCAAGAGTATCAATTTTAGACATTGGTGGTAAGAGATTATTAAGGTGAAATACAGAGTTCAGGATTACGAGTTGAGGACACGGTGACAGAGGCGTACACAAGGAGGAATTACAGAGTTCAAGATTACGAGTTGAATACACGGTGACAGAGACGTACACAAAGAGGAATTACAGAGTTCAAGATTGCGAGTTGAAGACACGGTGACAGAGACGTACACAAAGAGGAATTACAGAGTTCAAGATTACGAGTTGAAGACACGGTGACAGAGGTGTACACAAGGAGGAATTACAGAGTTCAAGATTACGAGTTTGAAGATATAGTGATAGGAGCATTCACAAAGAAGAATTACAGACTTCACTAGAATATAGCAAGTACCGTATTATTTATAAGGCAATTATTTTTAAGACCTTGAAGATTTATTTATATCTCAAATTTTATGAAGTTAAAGTGTCTTTTAACATAACTATTGGAGAGCTTGAATCAAAGTCATCCTTTGATGTAATTGAAAGTGATTATTTTTAAGGCTGAAATTTAATTTTGTTATCATAAGTAGACTATCAAGTTATATGTTATGTAATAGTAAAGCTAATTCTTTGAAGTATCATTCCCCCCCCCCCCCGCAAGTCAGGGTAAGGATAGTCCTAGTTCTATCAAGTAGCCTTTTCTGTTCAGAACTGTGAACGATAGAACGGAGTCTATTTTTGGGTTGCCTTTTGTTAAACAAAGCACTTGATTATTGACATAATAGACTAATTGAGATATTAATCTGGTTTATTAACATAGTGTGTAGACATAAACATAGACAGGTCATACATAATTTCTCGCATTCTTGTAAACTTTCCTAAGTACTGTCATAATAAGGAAGTTACAATAGGGTTTCCCAGTGAAGTTCCTTTGTAATATTGAGGAGGGAATTCCCTAAGTTGAACTATCTTGAGTAACTACGGCTGAATAGTTTTAATTGACCATAGAATTTAACGCTTATTATTACATTGTATTTTGAGATATTACCCCTGCTAGGAACCTGAGAAAATTAGTATTCACTAACGCGTAAAACCAAAAGCCCACCTTACCAGCCTGACACATCCCCATGTAATGTTAACCCATGACTGCGGATTCTCCTAAACTAATTGGAATCTCGTCTTGTTTTCTAGTTTAGAACATGCATACCTACCGTGATTAAGGTTGCGCTCAGTGTTAGAATTTAGGGGGATGTAAGCAGATGGTGTTCCCCTTCCTGCTTTGTCTAAGGGGATGCATGCATACCATAATCAAAACGATGGATATAAGCTGTGGATTGGCAGGCTTCAGCTCATGATTTATAACCGCATTCCGAGGTCTTTAGTTGAGTTTTGGGGGTCATATTTCCTCATTTTATGACTAGACTATGATGACTGCAGTCTGGGTCTAGATGATCGTGATTATATCCATGACTGGTCCAACACTTCTGGAGGGTATATGTGTATACGTTAGGATGGGGGTATACTACATCAGAGGATGGTGTCAGCTGTATTCTTCTTGTTGCAGCAGCTCAAGGTTAATAAGTTAAAGTAGTAGTAGGATAAGGGGGACATAATAACACTATAAGAAAATGAAGCCCAACCTATCCTAGGTCAACATACACCTGAATGACAGCAAGTGACTGTCTAGTTGGTCAAACCCTATTACTGATTTACAGATTATTATATAGTGAGCAACTGTTGTGAATGCGTTGTGCCACATATCATAAAGTTGAGTAGTCCTGAATAAAGGTTTACGCTGTGAAATTGTGGACAGCATTTCTTTGCAACTCATAATTTGGGGAACCTGTGGCGCAACAGATTAAAGGTCTGCGTGTTATGCTAGACAACATGGTAACAGACACAAGCGTGATATGCTGATTAAGTATTAACCTCAGATATTTCAATCAGGTTTCCCTCATCACATATACTCATGATAAAACTTTTGAGAACCTGGATAATTCTTCAAAACTGTAGGTTTTTTGTTGAGGTTACGATTTCAGAGTTACTTTCCCACGCTTTCTCATTCAATATCTTCCCACTTGTAGACAACTTACTCACCATAATCAGTCTGTACAGGGTAATACAAAAAATGCTTACAGCTTATAATATTGAGAATATCGATAAACAGACACTTAAAGTGAATACCCAATGAAGCTCTAACTTACTGTGTAATTTTCATGAGGTTCTAAGCTCTCATTTGAGTCCATGGACAAAACTCTACACCTACCACAGACAGATCTGTTGTTGCTCAAAGCTGATGCTTCATGAAAACAGTCATGGTCCGAGCTCATGACGTCACAAGCGGTGTTTTCTTAAATTACTGTGATACCGGATGTGAATGAATGGACTCGCTAGAACGTAGGATTCTTTGGTGACCAATTACATATCTTAGCTTCATGTAAGGGCCAATGAGAAAATTTGAGTCTGCGCTCCTATTCATAAAAATACATTACTTGTGCCAACTTTTCTTGCCAGTGGTATTGCCTCAGAGCAATCAAAATATTAGGGGAGTGATGGTACAGATCCCCTTAAATCTTTGGAATGAGTGAATAAGATATCAGGCTACAATCACCTTAATTTTATTGGATATTTTTGCTAGGAGCAATCAAATAACAATGGATAATACAAACAGTAAAAACCATTAGTGACAAATGTTAAACACTGTCTATGATGTCAGAAGGTCAAGGAAATTTAAATGGTTTCTCGATGTGACTGAATTTATTGACTGTTTGATGGAGATGTCATCTTTGAGCATCAGCAGATCTGGTTGTGGTAGGTGTAGAATCTTGTCAAATGGCTCATCTGAAAGCTCATCACCTAAAGTGAAACATGGCAACACTTAGAACTTCACTGGCATTGGCCTTTAAGTCCAACATTTTTGTGCTTTATTTTCAGGCAAAGGTTTGCTGCCCATTAGCGGTGACTGTGACTGAAAAAATTGGTATTTAGCCAGTAAGAGGCTTGCAGGTACAGATATGGCAAAGTTATCTGGAGTTCTTTGACAGAGAAAGTTTCTATCTTAAAAGTTCTTGAATCTCTGTTTTCGTGCTTGCAATGATGCCCTCTTCTCATACCTAAAATATTAGCTCCACGCAGCGGTTACTATTTAAATTGGTGTTGTGCCAGAAAAGTGTGAAAACTCCCTGGTACATTCATACCTTCAGCTGTTAGTCCCTGGCTCTGTATAACGCTTGTTATAGGGGCTATCATCACAGTTGAAATAAAAGTTCCCTGCAACGGTTACTAAAAAAATTGTATTTTACCATAAATGTGAGAAAACTCCCAAGCAGGGATATGGACAATTAAAAGTTGCTATTTTCCAGACATCAGGAAAAACTCCCAAGCACAATTTTTTGTATATGATACCTGAAATCATATCCATATTTGAAAGCAAACAGCGATGGGTTTAACTAAGAATTTGAATATCTAAAATCCATCAACAATAAACCTTGGGATAGAGGTATGATTTTTTTTATTAGGACCATTGATACATGAATAGTAAAATTGACGAACAATGATGGTTGCTATATATGCGCTTCTATGGTAAAGGTAATACTTGTGAGATGTCACAAAAGCTGGTAGTTTTTTAGGTGATTGATCTTCTCGAGTTCTGCAACGATCCAGTTCCTGATTCTTTCGGACAACCATAACAATTCTGGAATAATATTGTGCTTGCTATTTACTTAGGTTAATCTCTACTGGGGAAGCTTCCAAGGTTGATTGTTCCAGCCCCCAGCACTCTTGGGTGTATACCTCTCCATGTACTTTTTTCTCATAGATTTTAGATTTTTTAAAAGTTTCACATTGACTTTTGTGAGATTGGTTCACCACACTTTTAGCCAATGACTATATACAGAATAAATTGCAATGTGAACCTGTCAAACTAGATAAGTTAAGATAAGTTTGTTCATAAGACTGGATATGATGAAACATGTCGTCCATCATGAGCGCTAAGATAAACAAGAGCCTATCTTGAATCTCACAAACCTGACTTTCATGTACTCTTTAGTGCCCTGGGAAGATGCATTTACATTTTACATGTTTGCAGTATTATTTGGCTATCAATAGATGTAATGTGTGATGAGCAAGAGTGTTTTCAATTACTTCTGCAGATATAGCACGTTATCCACATTGATATCTGTCAGCGAAGAATGTAATCGATCACTTTCTTATCTCTCTCTCTCTCACCCCTTAAACAGCTGTCAATAAATAATGAGACCAGTTATTTAATTTCTTGTTAACCTCATAGATACATCATTCATCATAACTTAAGTGTCTAATGTAACATGGAGCTGTGTAGCAACCAAGAGAGTGGAACAAATATCTATGATGAACCTTAATATGCTCAGTCAGCTCTCAGCTTTATGTGAATGTCTAACCCTTTGGGGAAACAGGTGAGATTTTACTCAAATTGATGAGGTTGACTTTTGTGAACCACATAATTTTCGTATACTAACACAATTTCCTAGGATGACCAAACCGCTGTAGGACTTTTTAAAAAGTATGCAGTATGGCTTCAAGTGATTCCAACAAGGAAACATCATTGATTTCATTTGAACAACACCGCTATCGATTGTGATTTGATTATAATATGACTCAAGCCAATTACTAGGTCCAGCCTGCTTTAAGATGAGATACTGACAACGAATAACTGCTTAAAATCAAGCTCAATCCGTATCATACGCACCTGTCAAATCCTAGGCAGTGCAATTCTTTGGGAAGTGGTTTTATCGGAACGTCATTGGTCAAATAGGTGTGGTTTGGTGTGATGTATAATCATCTTATTTTACAGACAGCCATCAGTCATCAAAAGCTGTCACCCGCAGTCAAGAATATGAAACAACACACACCAAAACCACCCAGCGATGTGTTGTGTTTTTGACTGTGCTTGTTGTCTTCGCTCTGGTCCTAGGAGGAGCATCCCTTGTGGTTGTTATCAGAGAAATGGAAAAACTACAAGGCCATGTGAACGAGATGGGCTCATCTCTGAGACAAGCTGAGCACCTAGGTAAGAATCTATATCTATGAGCTAAGATCACAGTGTCACTGCTAATGGTTTTGGCAGCTTGCTGCACACACAGTCTAGGATGTTTTTATGGCCTCACATCTAGGATGCACACTAGGATGTATCACAGTCTCAGTGTAGTATTTTAGGCCACCTTGCTTCCCTGTTTAAGGGTAGCCAAATCCTCTGTTTCTTACTAAACAGTATGATTGGATGATACGCTCGCCAGAAAAATACCAGCCTAGGTTGTCAGCGTCATGCTCAATTCCGTTGTTATTGTTGAGCAAGAACTGATGACACGTAATGCGCATTCTTGGTTTCAAATAACTTACATTGGTATCTGCAAAATTACGTGTTCGGGTTTTCGCCATGTAGGGCAAAAGTGATGATTAGCGCCAGTTTCAATTTGAGCAGTTTGCTGGTCACTTTGTTCTGCTTTTTCTTTGGTGGCCTCACATTTCCAGGTTGCATTCCAGTTCTAGGATGTATCACATTCAGGCAATATGATGCCTTCTTTATGGGTAGCCAAAGTTAATAATTTTTACTGAACTGGTAAATCCCAAATTCTGATAATTTTATATATAAAGTAATGGTTTTTGTATTGAAAACCTTCTCTCTGCCCTCTGAGGATGGCAGCCAACATTTAATGCTTCCATCTAGAAACGCTTATAATTAACAATCCATTGAATTCAATTTCTTGACAGTTGCAACCTTATGCTCATTTCTCATTATTGATTATATGTTGCAGACTGAGCTATGCTGTGACTTTCTCTCCATTGATGGGTCTAAGATAAGTGGTGAGAAGACAGTCAACCAAATATACATATATGATGTAACAGGAAAGAGCCGAGTCCAGATGCGTTTTACCACAGATTGCGGTATCACTGGTAAAGGTTTCTTTGTTTGTTTGAGTTTCTCTAAGTATTTTACATTGGTGTTTTTTTGGGTTTGGACATCCATTATGGATCCAAGTTCTACATATTCAATACGTTTTGTGTGGATACCTCATCATCATACTTTCTTCATCATAACTCAAGAACTGATGATAGTTTGATACTTGTGATTGTGATTTAAAACATAAACATGAGACCAGTTTATTCGGAATTAAGATAAATGATGCAGTCGTTTCAGACACTCCACTGGACCATTTTTCAATAACCTGACAATCAATATCAATATTTTGCAGCCTTGCAGGCCTTTCGTGAATAGGCAAACCTTTTATTATCAAGTCGTTTTCTGTCATTCCATATATGACATACGCATCTCTTACAACTTAACGCCGAAATATTTTTCTGACACTATTTTTTCACATCAAAAGCGTGCATTCAGGATTATTTCAAATAAACAGCATTTTCCATCTCATATAATTTCAATTTTAATCTTCTTACTGTGTTGTTTCTGGCCAAACTTTTCACTTCAGTTGGAATAGAACTATTGATTGGTGATAATGCAACCTCACTCATTGCAGGCATCTTTTGGACTCTCTATTCTACTACCCACATGACCTTGTGTTCATCGGGAATCAGTCTCTTCTTGATAGGTGACGCTAACAATGACAGAATCAGACTTGTCGATATGATCACATATAAAGTATCAACACTGAATCTCTGCTCAGGATGTCTCTACCGTCCCTACTCTCTACTTCTCACTAGCGACTTGTTATACGTCAGACAGAGGGGTGGAATCCAGAGGTTTATATGTGAGTATATCCTATGTACGAATGTGAGCTCATTACAAATTTTAGATATGTATTACACTCAATATGAAAGCGTGCACTTTGATATAACATATATAGCTAATATAACTTAAAGGACAACCATGGTTTCAAACAAATTCTTATTGATTGATAGCAGATTGCATCTTATGCATAGGGAAGAAAAAATCTAAATTGGATGATTTTTCAGTGAGAATTCTTCTCAAACATTTCATCGATCAGGTGCTAAAATGCTGCTGAAACTCAACTTATGTGGAACTACCCAGAGCAGTTTTGTGTTCCGGTATAGTTAGCCTGTGATTCATCATTATGTCAGCAATGTCTTTGAACCTCCCCTTAACTGAAGTGAAACTCAGCTAAGAGTGAGCAGCTACATTGAGTTTTGCATCGCGTCATGCACGAAGCTGATGCTGTGTAGCACAATCTTTACTACCGCTTTATGCATTGCTGCAAAACCCTGGTTGCCATTTAACACCTCATATGACCTTGACATGAAAAGGCCTGAGGGCAGTGACTAAAGCCCCTTGCTCTCTGAGCACTGCACTATCAATTTTGCAATTGCAAGTGACTGATGTTTTATTGATTTGATTTCAAGCAGAAACACAATTATTAAGCTACTTATATTTTCAGATCCAATATCGATATCACCAACAACTGCAATCTTGACAACTTCCAAACCTATAACTTCCAGATCAACAACCATCGCTTCAAATACAACATCAACAACTACTATGCATGCACCTACAACTTCAAAAATGGGTCAGTAAAAAACAATATGTGAATGTCAGCTGTACACTGAAGTTTGGAGTTGGCCGAACTGTCATAGATTCCAGCGATTCGATTTTGTTCTGATTAAGTTTGTCCGAAAGCTAATCTGATGTCATACATCAGTAGATCAGTACCGTCATAATATGGTTGTATAAACAGTATTCAAATATTTCAGATAAGCTGTTACTGAGACGCTTACGTGTGGTTGGTATGATACCAAGTGTACAGTGCTGGCTGATAAGGTTGCTCTATCCACACTTACAAACATCGCTGATAACCACGTCAACCAGATACTGAAAATATGTCAGCATGGTATGTGGTATAATACACAAACTTGGGACAGGAGAACAACTCACTTACCTGGAGAGGCCCTGCATTTGCTACAGGGAAAACAATTTTATTTTTGCTTTTTGAAATTGAACTTGTGAATCTATTTGTGTTGCTACGGTGTCAAGACTATCATTTCGATAGCCAGTTTCAAGGGCAACTGGCACCATGTAGCCTTGTCAAGTGGTAATTTCTTTTGTTTTTCCCAAAACCCAAAAAAAGTAGCCGGCAGACAAGGCTATGGACAGTGATCATTGAGCAAGATAAAACAAGGGCCACACTGTGTGATCACCAGTACCAAAGGGCCTGCTCTAAGCAGAGTTTTGCCCCTCAATGCGCTCCAGTACTATTTAGTTAATCAAAATTAGTTGACAAGCCCCAAGTTGAATTGATCACTGTATTCTAAATATTCTGAAATTAATCATCAAATTATCAGGACACTCTTCTTCACGAATAGTTTTCCGTATGAGAATGTTATTTGTTCTCACAGGATAGGGTTTTCTAAATCAGAGCGAAAAGACTCTGTGTATTTTCTTGCTAGAATATATTTGACTTGGTGGTCAACTGGCAATGCTCGAATACACTGTTATTTAAAATGATACCCGGAAGATAAAAAAAGGGTGTTTTTGGACCACACCGGTTGTTCAAAGTTGTCAATATTGTACAAACAAATCTAGGATTTAAATAGGACACGAGCACACTGATCATGTTATATACTATTGCATGTATATATCGGATCTCATTAATTAGGGGTGGGTACGTGTTAGGTTCTGCTACTAAATTGACTCTAACGAACTAAGCAATGATTCACAATTATACAGTAAACTTGAGCAGCATTTTAACAAGCAGTGTATGGTTGATTTATTATGAATCTTGAAAAGAGATCAAAAAAAGATCAAAAGCGATGAGCAGAAAAGTTAATGAAGGACAAAAGTCAAGCAAACAAGTTAGCATCTTATCTTATGTCATTTTTCAATTGTTCTATATGTGCTGTTTGCGCTGAAGTAGTTCGAGTCTGGCGCTGGTTCTGAACATGCATAGCTTGATGCCTCTGTACCCAACGATGTGTAGTCAGTTACCTCATTCATCTTTGGACCATCTGCAGAGATATTAAAACATGTGTAAGATGCAGCTTGATTTATGATTTATGCTAATTTTGTATGAACAATATGGAGGCTCATTATTCTCTAGACTCTTTCTTCTTAAAAAAAGTAATGATGCCACATGAAAATTGGTTAAGTAGAGTAAAATAAAGGATGATAAATGAAGTCATATTATGTATGATGCGTACTGATTTATCATATGAATATATCCACCAATTAAACTTACTGATGGCCGGGGCAAGTGCAGTATTATTGACTTGTAAGTTGTTGAGACTTGCTTCATCAATATGCGATGTGGCTTGAGCAGTTTTGAGATTAGCAATTGCCTCGTCTAAATGCACTTTCTGCAAATCAAAGTATGAACAATTAATGATGAAATGGACTTTCTGAAGGCCTGGCCATAATATTTTTGCCATAGTGGCATGCTGTAATAAACGTAGTGAGTTATATATATATATATCTCTTGTGATCGAATATAGCACTACATTTTTTAGTACAGGATTTCATGTCCAAGTTCAACACTGATCATAAATCCATGTCATCAGGTAGTTAATAATTAGGAGGACGACATGTCAGAGTCTTGAAAAATAAGTAAAATAATGAGAAGTGTGCACTGAATATCATCCTGATATTTGAGGCTTCGAGGTTACAAATAATACGGGACTTATAATGTCAAATAGTTCCTACAGAGCAACCTAGGTCTGACCATTGTGTTTGCTCTGATTGGCTGATGAGAGGGAGTTTTTCACCCAACAACCAATCAGATCACGGCCACCTACCTCATTACTGTTGAGATATTGTGGCCAAGTAGTTATCTCAACTGGTTTGTCTTGATGAATCCCTTCAGTCATAACATATTTCATCTGGAAAATTCACAGGGAATGTTTTATGTTAAGAGTCACAATTACACAGTGATATTCTTGATATTTCAGTAACTCATAGCACATCTAAAAGTTTAAGCTTGAGAAAAAAAGTTTTTAGAGACTACTCCTTTTTGATCATTATTTTAAAATCATTGTTTATCCTAGGAGAAAATATATATTTTACAAGTTTTTAGATACAATTTCATTTTCTTCATTATTTTAAAATAACTGTTTATCCCGAGGTCTGCAGCTTTGACCCAATTAAAGACAATTTTGATTTTCTTTTCCATCACACTAACCAGCTCTTCAAACTTCTTTGGTAGGAGAAATTTCTTTACTCCTTTTCTCTGCTGACTGGAACATAAGCTGCCATGCCTGTTTGATGAATGTTTCAGATGCTCAAACGTCGCCTGTAGAATACAAAACATTCTTTTTTCAATCTCATGATCCACAAAAAAAATGAAAATATTGTTCACTGACCTATCAGCCTCTAAAAAGTTATGCCTTTATGCTTATACTCGGAAGAAAGGCGGATTAAGAAAGGGTAAAATTTGTTTGTAGGTAAATGTAAAACATTATTGCAGAAACAACTGAATGAAGTATTACGTTGTGAAGTTGTTTCTGCTTGGGTTTTAAATCTGTGATGTGGCATTAAAACTTTTGAGCAGCTGCAATGTATAATTAGACATTCGTGCACCATACAAAAATTTGTTGACTAGTGCGCTTACCAAAGCAACATTCTGCAGCGCCAAAGAATCATTGGTCAAGAAGTTGATGATATTTGCAGCGCGGAAGTCGCTGCGGTGAGCTGTTCGTTCAGGCTCATGGACACCTGCGTTTCTTTCCGCCAACACTGACACGGTCTCGTGTGGTAAGAGTCTGTTACAAGCCAATGACAGCTCTACTGAGTCCAAGGCGATCACAAAGCCAGCATAATGAGCCGGATTACTGAAAAGAGATATGAAAATGTTCAATTGAGACAGGAAACAAAATGTTCTAATGTTCAAGAAACACAATTATTTTCTGATCTCTGAAATTCTATCTCTTTGCTGACTTAACCTACTGTTAGTTTGATGCTAGCTGTCCAAAAGTTGATACTTCAGTACAGTGGAAACTAGCAAGATTTGAGTGAAGACTTGTGAATAATATGGTGCTAGTGAATGAAGATATGTATGAAAAGGACTCCTCACTTCTTTTCATATGTTGTACTCACTTGGGTTCATCGCGAGCTCCAGTGTATATGCTGATATTGATCCCAAAATGTGTTATTAAGGCATCCTTGAGTTTTCCAGCTAGGTCCTCATATCCTGGTAAACCATTTATGTAAACAATACAAACACGTTGGCTTTTAGATCCAAATGCCCAAGTACTCTCCCCTCCTGAAAAAGAAAGGGAGAAACAATGTTTAACAGATGGTGTGAGAGTTGTACGGATAATTTGCTGACTTGATAAATATGTTGAACAGAACACAATTATAGACTTCAGAAGGACCACAGCAATACATAGTCTGGCAGCTTATTCTGCAGTAAAAATTCAGAGCACTTCGAAGTAACAATTATGTATAGTGTTAGAAATTGTCCTCCCTCCTCATGTATGAAGTATGAGGTATGCATGGGGCCTAGTGCAGTACCAGCCCAACAAACTATCACATCTATCTACTGAGAGAACTGTATGAATTCATAAATGAAGTTATCTACTATTGTAAAGTGCCTCCTGACAATAAATATTAACTATATTCATTTGGAATTAAATATAATTCCATTTAGAATTATAATAATAAAGAAATTAACTATATTCATTTGGAAATTATTTGGAAAAGAATGGTCATCAAAATTTTTTTGAAGTGGTACCTTATAAGGTTGACACAGCGCTAGGCCCCATGAATACCTCATAGCTCATAGATGAGAAGGGAAGACAATATCTAACACCTTACATAATTTTTATCAAGAAGTGCTCTGAATTTTCTTAATGTGAAAATATTGCATAATTACTCCAGAACAAGCTGCCAGACTGACATCGCTATGGTCTTTCCGAAGTCTTTTATCAATTTAAGGCTTTTCTTCTCACCAGTGAATTGACTGATTTTGTCTTCACAATCTCTAGAGATGAGACTTTCTTCGCTGCCCGGCTTGCTTTTTTCCATTACCTTATGCTTCTTCACTTGCCGTTTTTTGTATGCAATATACAGAGAAGTAACTGTAAGTATGATACACAAGCCAACAAAGGCTCCAACAGCACCGCCGATATATTGTTTCTGTTGATCAGTGAGTGATTGCCAAGGTTTAGGGCTTGGCTTTATAGAATCATCTAAATAGAACAAGAAAGACCTATTTATGATGTTTCTCAAAAATCTCATGCAGTTTATAGTGTGTTCTTCATTGATCTTAACTCATTGACAAGGAGGTACTTGAGACATACTGAATATCAAGCATGACTGATATGCTTTACTTATCACAATTAGGCAAAAAACCTGTAGTCAACACTCATCAAAGTGTAAATATTTAGCAAGTGAGATAATGTGTGATGCAAAAACGTTTTAATCTAAAAGTTATAAGTTTTACCTGCTGGTATTGTTATGCTGTTTGACTGAGCATGTGAGAGTGATACACAAGTCCCATTATAGTTGAATTGGTGGTCCGATGCATTGCACAAGCCTACAGATGAGCTCACTGTAATCTATAAATAAAATACACGATGGGTAGTGATTGTATCTAGCACATACAATTTTCCCTGTCCGCTCGGTTCTACTCACAAGGGAACTGCTGATGTTAGTGTTCTGAAAGTATTTGTATGATCAGTCAGAGTCAACCAATTAAACTGTTCTTGGGCTCATTTTGAAGCATATTATGATTTTCGTGGATGCTTCTTGGAAGTACATACAGCCAACATCTAATAGAAACAAAACATATGGCTTGACCAAAAAAATTAAAAACAGTTGCAAAGATATATCCAACTAGGGATTTATCCCTTCGGTATATCTTCCTCTTTAATCTGCTTTTACAATCAGCTACACTGATGTAATCATTCTTACTGTTGCTTGTAGTTGATCTCCAGCGTTGTATTGGGATAAGACACCATCTAAAGATACTCGCTGCTCACTCCAACTACCATTACCACTTTGTATTTTAATCTTAAACGAGACATACATAAGACATGATTTGGCCTTTATCCCTTGAAAATTAACTCCCGACAACAGTACAGGGTTCAATTTTTTCCTCTTCAAATTCATGGTACAGAACTAATGCAACTCAGCAACAATACCATGCCCTCCTATTGCCATAGTTTTAGGGGCACCTGTGTATTTTATTGCACTAAGTTTTAGGTTACTCAATCATGTATGGCAGTTAAAACTCTGGTTGCCAACTAATCACCGTATCAATTAAAGATTGTAAAAACAGATCGACAGCATAAATTGTTATGGTATTTGTCAAAAAATCAATTGATTTTTGTAAAATTGTTTGTATTGATTGGTTCTTACATGTTCTGTCACATTTTTTGGTCTTCCGCTGATTCGCTGGAGCGTGACGCTGACGGTTTGTGATATGTGGTAGTTGAGGGGAGCCACAGGGATGACAATAGTGAGATTCTGTCCTGACACCTCTAACTTAGGGGCAGATGGTGGCTTATAATCAGCACCTTGTAATTGAAAGAACAATGGAACAATTATTACCAAACCTACAAACTAACTCTACGGGTATACAATGTGACAGCATTTTGAAAGTCGCCTTCTCATGACTGACGAGGAGACAATAACAAAGCTTGACAACTGTTGTAACTTATTCGTTTTGATAATGGTTTGGGTTTATTAGTGTAAGGTTTCTGCTTGAAGACTTCTAGTAAAATAATTGATTAAAAATTAGGATGAAAAATGCGGCGGTGTGGTCTCATAGTCTACGCCAGATAGTCAAGACTAGAGTGGCAACCACTTGATTGAACAAAGCTGAGACCATCCCGATCCGACCAGCGACAGGAAGCCCCATCTACCATATGCACCCTAAAAACCGCCCCCCCCCCCCCACAAAGCCTCCACCAGCCGACCTCCCAGCCCCGGCGGCCCGGTCCCCTTCTCCCTATCAGGTAACTGTTGCACAGGTTGACTCCCTTTGTCAACAGTGACCGTTCCCCTCTGTGATTGATATATTTCAAATTTGAGAGTGATTTTTCGGTACGGTTTAATTTAGGGTATAAATTCTTTCCATTTACCTATTCTAAGAAGAAAATTAAATAACGATATACAACCTGTTGAATACTGGGTGATGCCTGATCCCCTACATTTGACAATAAATGAGGATCCAGGTGAAAATTTTTACAAGGTCACAAGTACTGTTCTTCAGTCAATGATGTTTCATGTAAACATTTAACTTTCCCGGAAAAGAAATTCCTCAAATATCATTGAGCCATACAAAAGAGTACCAACTACTAACCTGATATAGTAAATACTGAACTGGTGTATCTCTGAGAGGTTAAAGGTCGATTATTGCAGTCAATCCAACATGATTCTTTTTTCCCATAAGGAGTTATCTGTAAAATGAGGTTGCAAAAGTTGTGATGTGCATTGTATCGGCCTGAATTATGATGAAGATTCATATAAGTTTCGAAACATGGAAATTCTGGTTGGTAAGGCAATAAGGATTACAGTTCATCTAAAGAAAGAACGAATCTGATTTACAAGGCAAAAAATAATATACATAACAATTTTAGAATATCATACCTTAATTATATATTTTCCCGGGATAACATTGTTAAGGGTCTCTATGTACACTCGACTCTCCTGCCCACTAGTGACCTGGAAGTATATTTTGTATGCATTCAAACTATATAAACGATACCGATAAAAAGTTGCCATGACGGGAGCAAATGGCGCGGGATTCTGGCACTTTACAGATGTTACCATTTTTTTAGAACATAGGTCACAAGGTAAATGGATTCAGATCAGGACACAACAAAGGAGTACTCTGCCCATGCTGAGCTGAAGACAACTCCTAATAACTTTTACAAAGGCCCCAAGTTAGTTTTTAGTTGAGTGAAAGAAAAGTATTTATTTCAGTATTGGCGAGGACTATGAAATAAATACAAAACATTATGTAATGCACTACTCTCAACAGAGGGACTTAACAGACATACACTCTCCAGATCCACACAAGCCTTGTTATTTTGGCTAAAACAACACATGGTGACTTGTAAACTTTGCGCTTTGTGAATCGTTTGTCTTTTGGGAGGTGATGTTGCCGAAGCAAGTAAAACAATGGAGTCAGGAGTGGTCTAATGGTAAAGTGTATTGGCTTGAGGTCTTTCAGGTGCAGGTTCAATTATCGGCGCCAGCAGTCATTTCTGATTTGTTCCTGTTGCGCCATTTATCCTAGCTAGGTCCTTGCGGAACGGGAATGAAAATACTGGAGGTCCACTGTGTGTTTGCACACCCCACATGCCGCCTCTTTGATATAAAGAGTAGCCGAGTTTCCAGCGGGCATGAGTATAGAGTGCCGCATTAGTACTTTGGGTCCCAGTTTCTGTACTCAAGAGAGGATAACTCCTGAAGTAAGACAAAGTTAACATGAGTTCACTCACCTTGTCTATTTCATGAGGCTGTATATTCTGTGAATCCAATGTTTTAGCAGACGTGATACCATCTTCTTTTACAATCTTTATCTCATACTTTGTGTGAGCCAAGTCTTGATCATTGTATGCCGCCCTCTCAAAGGCAAATGAGACTGAGTAGGGATCCAGTTCTACTATGCTAATCGTCTTGTTCAGTGCTAAAGCAGCAAGAAAAACGTTCAGATAAGTCATGGTGAAGGCATTGTTAACAAATAATAACAGAAGTCCAAGAATTTATTTCAATGCTGTACACCTTCATTTTGTGTTTAATCTTTAGTGTACAGTAAAACAAATATAACGTGATCATTGTCACCAGATTGTCCTTGGAAGCGTAAATCAGTTGCTGACAAGCAAAAGCATATATATAATGTATGTTAGGTTTTATGTCTCTTATATGAAGGTAAGTACCAGCCTAAAGCTCTTTGTGAGAAGGATTTTTTAATATTGACGTGAATTGCCTTCTTTTTAAACGAGGTACGACAAATCCTTCTTAAAAATACAAGAGACGAACAAAGAGGCTAGAAAAGCCCAACACACTTTATCAATATTGCATTGTCTCGAATTCAAATCATATCTAAAGTTAAGCTCTTCTCTCAATACTAAGAATCACTTCAAACAAGATTAGTGGATGAATGAGGCAGGGTGAGACAAGACTCCTTTTTGACGGATTTGTTATGATTTGCAATAATTATTTCAAGAAAAACATCAACAGGGACATTCGGTGCAAATTGAGTTGGTGGTGTGAGGCCAGCTTTATTAGAACTAAAATCATTGAGTTCTTGCTGACCAAGTTCTCAACAAGCATGGGCAAAAACTTATAAGACTAGAGTTTTTTTTTCCACTTGTAGGAGTACAGGGTGGTCTATGCAATAACAGGAGCTTGCATTCAAAACTTGTGTACATTATAGTCATTGCTTACACAAGTTTTGTAATATTGAGCTGCTAGGCAAAGACAATAGAACTATGAACACCAAACTTAGTACTAATGATATTATTATGTCTTTGAGTATAAGGTATTTCTAAAGCCTTCCTTCATAAAGATTAGTGAAGCAAAGATGTTGCCTAATGTCAATTAAGGTGAAATATTGTCTGACTTTGATATCGGAAAAAAGGATGTGAAGTTGTCACCCATAGTGCGCACTACACCCTATTAGGCATAGTAACCATACAAGGCATGCATGTTTCTTTTATGACCAAGAAAATTAAGACACACCCATTCTTGTGAAGATTCTACATTAAAAACTATTGGTCTACACACAATAAAATTCCTCATTGCGGCAGTGATTTGCAAAAAAAAACTAATTTTGTGACACAAGGAAAATTGTGTTGTTTGAGGTAGGAGGCTGCGATTTGAGTCTTGGTCTCGGTCATTGTCAAGAAATATTGTTATTTGCATAATTATTGTTCACAGTTTTTAACACTACTCTAGGTAATATTATTCATACTTATTTAGAAGGCGGGAGACGCCCCACTTTTCTATCGGACCCTGCAGTTTTCTATTCATTGTGATTTTACTACATATGGTAATTGACCCACTAATTCGTGAAAGATGAGTCTATTTTTGCATTGGCTTGCTGTGGCAACAGAATTGCACTCGAGACCATATTTCATCAACAATCAGGCTATTGCACCAGATGGTTAGGCCTACTGGCTGAGCCGACAGTAGATACAGCTAACCCTGCCAAAAACTTGTGAAGGGACGGACTTGGCCATGCATGTTGAGAGCAGCAACAGTTTGAGACATATCCTGTAAGGTTACTTAGCCTTATAATGTAATTAACCTATTTGAATACCATAGCGGCTCAACCAGATAAGACAAATCTGTAGATTCGTCAGTGCTCAGCAGTCTTGCAATAATGAACGAAGTACCAAGGCAAGACAAGAAAAACAAGGCAAGACAGGAAAAACAAAAAATATAATCATCTTTTGTGTATGCTTTGTTCTTTTATAGCATCATGACAACATGCCTTCTACATCTTGCCGTTATAAGGTGGCAGGGTACTTTATGAGCTAATTTGAAGGATAGGGCAAAAGTTTGCCAAGTTCCTGCTTTAAATTACCACAATAAGGTTAGCTAATGAGGACTTTCTGGCCGACTATGTATTTTTTTCGATTGGCTAACAGTGAATCTAGTTAGACCAAGGAGTCTTTTACTCCTTGGTTAGACTGAGCTGTGGTTGATGAATGAACGCCACTATCTGCAGCCTGCACAGATTTTGAGAACTAAGGCTATACTGTGTAATTATTGCCTATCACGGATTAGGCAAAGGTTCTGAGGCTAAGTTTAAAGCTTATCTACGCTACTTGGCTGCAATCCAAAACTGTCTATCACTTGTCCCAATGCTTAGATTTTACTATGATGTTAGATGAGACTTTGTAATTGAGACAAAGGACAATTTTTTGGACTACTCAAATTGTTGATATATTGCCAGAGACAATAGTCTCTGATATTACGATGAAGTAAGACTTAGGGATAACCTGATTCAACACCCATTGCCAAGGTTTGAAGGGACAGCCCTTGCTATTGCAAAATAAGTGGCACAACACGCCCTATTGACAAGTTACTGTGGTATAAAATAAAGAATAGTTAAGATCAAAAGATGAGCCTTTATCATAGCGGTAATGATAGATGATTGGTTCAGCCAAGGACCAATCATGTTATAAGCAATGTTGATGAGCCTACTAGGAATTATTCTACCAAATCATTGACTTTACAGATTTTCCCTTAGGGGGAAATTTTACTAATCCTACCTGATAGCTTTCATGCGTGTAACAAGGATTTATCGGAATGCTTGTCTTTTCTAGCCAAAGCCAGCCCTTAATGGCAATCAGGATGGTGATCGGGCCGCTAGTTGGTTTTTGTGCATGAACCATGGTGCAAAGTCTACCACAGAAAAACTGTAATGGTTTACGATCTTATTTCATCAGTGTGGTAGCCTGTTGGGTGTCAACGGAGGAAACCCGGAATAGGATGGACATACAGGACATGCCCTAGCCTTCAACATTTGAAAGGGCCCAATAAGGCGCAGCGTAGCAGCACCCAACCCTTAGGAATACATGCATAGGTTATCAATGCAGTGGGAAGAAAATTGCTATAGATCCAACTGCGGCGGTAGCGACATCCCGTACTAATCGCTACTAGCATCAGACCACAAATCAAATGAACTCTTAAATAGGTTATTTCAATATTCGAAATAGGATGGCAACAAACCCTTTAGTCTGAGGTGAAAGCCCATTGCATATTTTAGGAGTTATCACCTTCTTGATTAGAACCAATTGTTATATAATAACACACGGGCCTTCTATATCAAACTATTCTTGTAAAGCACGACCGTAGTTTAGACAAAAATGAGGGGCAGCAAGTCCAAAGCGTCACCATAAGGAGTGCTGTAAGCTCCTCCCCAAGCAATTAAAGGCATGTAATTAGTAATATATTAATCCCAGTGGTTGGTGCCGATGTTACGTTGATTATTCAATTAAAGTGTTTTAAGCCACGGTATTTAGCTTTCTAGAGGAGGCAGTGACTCCCCGCCTCCTGTAGAAAGCTAAACACAGTGGCCTAAGAACTACGGGCCTGTAAAGTAAAGACACCTACCCAGTGACGCGCCGTCAGCTGATACCTTCTGTATACTAAGTGAGGTTATCCCGATGACTATCGTAGTCAGCGGCACGAGAAGATTGACACTGAGAGAGAGAAGCGTGATGAGTACCAGTCTAGGTATACAGTATAGCTGCATGGTTTATTTTCAGGCGTTAATATCCACTTTGAGGTTGTATCTGAAATATCCTGTTCGAGATATAGACACCACTAGCTTCTGCTATTGGGCTAAAGTATACTCCTAAATGACTTTTATTTTGGAGGTGACTTGTATTTGAGTGCCTTCAGAGTCTCATGTGTGGTCAGGTAAGATGCAGGAGCTGCAAAATAAATAAAGAACTAAACTCTCGTTGCCTATCTCTCTAAGAGCGTTTGCTGAATAGGGATATTACAATGAGATGTACATTGCCTGCATGATTACAAAAACTGATATTGTAAATGACTCATATAGGCTTACAAGGAAATATTACAATTATGTATCGCCCTGGTGAACGCATCATCCTTAGTGGACAGAAAAAACATGATTGGTACAAAAATTAATCATAGCCTTGACGCAGTCAATGGGGAAAATCCCTATTGATGTAAATTCTTAGAATAACTACTGCCAAAATTCTACTAAGTAGTGTCTCCTATAAAGTCGATGAAGTGTTCGGTTCACGCTCTCAATCAATTTCAATGGCTATTTAGATCTTGGCAGTCACCACACATAATAAACGAATCAGTAACATACATTGAAAACAAGTTGTCCTGGTGTTTGTTTTCCTAGGTTACCCTACTTAGAAACCGAAATCTTAAGTCGACATTTAAGTTATACAGGCCAAGTCACGCTAAAAAGAAGGGCCATACCCAAAGTAAAGAGTCATCAAATGGATTAAACATCTAGACACTCACCTTTTATCACTGATGTTGTACAATGTAGCTAGATTCAGTGCTGAGCGGCATCACCTCAATGGCGGCCCTCAATCAACTGGACTGGCTAGCTAACTACTAAAAGTTCTCAGTACCCACTCCCGGTATCACACTGAACTGCCTGTCAAAGCTAACTTCCCCTCCCAACAAACGATCCGATGAAATCACACTCAAACTCCGACGCAATATTATCTCAAAGTAAATATTGGCCCATTATGAATGCTTATCTTACAAGTGAATACCTTTCCAATGAGGGACTTTATGGTCCATTGTTCCCATTCATATTTTTGACAAAAGATTACACTGCAGTAAAATGTGTGATTCATCAGAATGTTTACCAGAGCATTTATATAAACATTCATTCATTACCTGCCATGTAGTTTTAAGGTTTTCAATGTTTTTAATGCAATCAGGAAGTCTGATTTGTGTAAATTAGGTGATTAGGTGTATATATATCTACTGAATAAGTCCCTGACAACCTTGTCTAATTCTTCCATCATGCCTTCAATGTTCATTTGCCTGTTACTGAAGTTTCCCTGCCACCTACCTGAACCAGAAGGCCCTCGATGAAGAAGGGGGTAGTTCAGCTTATAATCAGTCAGTGTTACCTAACACTAAAACTCTGATCCCCATGCCCTTCACATATCTCGCTTATCTGTGGGCAAACTTTATCAGGGATTGTACCAAGCGTTATCTGTCATGATCTATGTTCTCTCATATGAAAATAGGATTCCATTGTCAATGGACTGCTACTCGATGGAAGCACATCCATTTATCAGTTGCTTGCTATGATTACTATGAATAGAGACAAAGGCCCAGAATTCACGCTTACTGGTTGTGAATGCTCGGCATTCTAGTATAAAGTGTACATTCAGTTTGCGACCAAAACAATATGCATTTCGGTAGCTGCCAATTATTATTATGCAGAATATGATTTCCTGACACCAAAACTAAAGATCTTAATGGTTAACATACTGTTATTGCGGAAGTCTTATCAAGTTTATCATCATTCGCATATCTTCCTGATGTTACAGAATATGTCCTTAGTTCCGACAGGTGCCGGTGCATGAGACACCCTTTAAAACTTTTTCGACTGAGTATTTAGGAAAATGGTCTTGTTTGATTAATGACCTCTTATGAAAATATGAGGAAGTCATACTTTGGCAACCCTACCAGCTATAGTGCAGGTTATCAATAAAAATTTGTGTGTAGGGACGAGCAGGATTCCCTTTTCTATCTTTAGACCATCTTAATTACATATCTGGAACTTGTGTTGGGATGAATGGAATGCACAAGTTTTGACTAATATTTTATACCAATTGGTGATATCGTCATTGATATCGTGACAATAACTGACCACTGTGTAGTGTGTAGCCTACACACTTTAGCCTGGGCAGGCTGTCAGGGGTGGGGGGGACAACAACCCTCCTACCCACCCAGGTTACACACACTTGGTGTTATTTCCTGACTACTTGTGATTCACATAGAGGTGATGATATGGCAGGTAAACAATCTAAGACCAATGCACCAGAGGAGTTAACACTTCTCAGAAAGGGCTTACATTATAGCTAGTTTTAAGGTCATTTAATGTTAGCTGGCAACAAATTCTAGTTAGGAATGAAATTAGGAATTACTCGTCATTTCGGGGTTGAGGAGCTTAGAACAAGTTGTGTTATGAGATGACGCTCTTGATACTAATGGCTCAAGATTTTTCATCATGAGGAACTAATTTCCTTGTGGGGCTGAACAGGGAAAATTAACAAAGATGAATCAAATCTAAGCTAAGTTATAATTGTTATGAATGTATACTGTTACCACAACTTGTTCACATTGTCTGCATACCACTATGATTCTAATGTTGACAAACTGTCACATTTTTCCTGTTAGAGATACTAATTTAGAACAGCAAAACAACAACACATTAGCTACTGATTACACATTGTTATATCAGGTATTTAGGCCACAGCTCTGTGATTGTAATTAAAAATGCCAGTGATAAATTATTCCACTTTAATGCTAGAAGAAAGCAAAACCTTTTCATTGGTTTGATTGCCTGAGTAACCAAGTTTATTGAGCTTCAAAATATAACAACGAAAG
This sequence comes from Membranipora membranacea, assembly GCA_914767715.1. Taxonomy (NCBI): domain Eukaryota; kingdom Metazoa; phylum Bryozoa; class Gymnolaemata; order Cheilostomatida; family Membraniporidae; genus Membranipora; species Membranipora membranacea. The sequence continues at coordinate 5,267,855 of OU612071.1, read as the reverse complement.
CATCAGAAGAGTAATAAATCACCAAAACACATAAAACTATTAGCAGAAACAAATAGCGTCATCTATTAAAGTTCAGAGCAGATTTCCCAGTAAAGCCAATAGGTCAGAATCACACATTGCCAGCAAAGCCTGAAAGAGAAGAAATAAGGGGGAGGTAATTTAGAGATTTTTTAAATAGAAAATATCAATAAATTATATGAGAAGGAATTCAAGTGGAAAGATCTATTGAGCAGATGTTTTGTGAAATCTAGCAGGTTTGTAGAAGCACATAGTATCAATGGGAGCAACAATCAATTTTAATTAATTAATTCAATTAATTCAATTAATTCAATTAAATCTTTCGATTTCTGTTGATCACAATCACTACGGAAGACAGTAATCTGCCATGAAAAATATTTAATGTCTGTTTGTGTCTAGATGGATGTGTTGGGTGACTAGAGTTGAATTCATATCTATCTATTGAGTAACTACCTCGAACACTAAAGTCAGGAGAAATGTATCTCTGTTGTGGGAGCGGTCTACTACACCATCCAGTCGGCCAACATGATAGGCTCCTCACTATACCGATTGGTGTAATCTGGAAAATATTTGAAGAAAAAAATGGATAACACAAATGAGTCTTGCCAATGAGATTTGCTGTTGACTGGGAAAGAGAGCCAATTAAAGTGACAAAAAAGAACCTATTGAGAAAAAATGAAAGTGAAACTAAAAATTTACACCAGATTTAGGAAAGTACCTATTCTTGTGCAGGGAATTGCAGTTCTACGGAAAGAAGGAGAACAACTCCCATTACTGCTATTATGATAACATTTTTGTGACTCTTATCTTAGTTCAGATCTATACAAGTATTAACTAAAGGTCAATTTAAATTAACTTTAACTTTCTTACCATGACAACATAAGTTCCAGGAGCCACAGAGCTAAGGGTGTAGCTGATAGTTCTGTCTTCAGTTTTACTTAAAACCTGGAAATCAACAGTTAGTGCTATAAACATATACTGGTGACAGGTTAAAAATGGACTACCATCATTATTTACCCAACCATTGCTCTATTAAAAATAAATATGGTAAATCTATCCTTAGCAAGGAAAATGGGGTTTACTAGAAATATTTTAGGAGATCGATAGATTCATTACATTCATAGCATATCTAACAGTTACATTCAAGGAATAAATCATAAATCATAAAATCGCTCACGAAGGAAGATCCAGTCAATCTCATTGGTGGGAATTCATGAAGATTGCATTGTGGGATACCTGGTCTGAAATGGAATTGCTAACATTGCATTGTGGGATACCTACTGATATTTACTCATCACACTGGGAACTCCTAAAATTGCATTGTGGGATACATACTGAAGTTTTCTCACCTTGGTTGGAATACATAAACTTGCGTAATATTGAATTCCTAACAGTGTATTGTGGCATACCATCTGTTTTTCATTGCTTACCTTCGGGATGTTTATCGGGGCTATGTTTCTGCCAGTTGTCTGATTTACTGCTACTGTAAGTCTGTCTGCACTGGATAGGACCTTCATCTCATAGGAATTGTGTCTGTAGCGGTTGTCGTTATACCGCGCTCTCTCAAACCGTATCATCAGTGTGCTGGGACTTGAATTATCTACCAACACTGTTCTGTTGAGAGCTAAAACAGAAACGGGGAAGATAAGATAAGAAATCACCAAAATGATCATGTCAGGAAAAGAGAACATTGATTGCCTGGTTCCGACTACTCGTATACAAGTTTGCTTTAGATTTTTAACTTTCCAATGCTGTTTTAAAATTCCTATCACTTTCAAAATTTTTGCACTCCGAATAATATTTCCTATACTGTGCTGTTGATATTTGGCATACCGATGTTTGCATCCTATCACTTGGTGGACGAAATTAAAATTTTAAAATTCTTTTGCTGATTTGAAGCAATATGATTAGGGTTTGCCTGCCTTGAGGCATGCGTAACCACCATCACCCAGTATTATATGTAATCAGCTCTTAGCATATCCCCGAATCCTGTGTATTTCCTTGATAATGATAATGATAATGATATAGGTCTAGTATGATTGTTGAAAAAATGAGTATCACACCGAAAATATTCAAAGTCAAAAATCTGTTTACTTACATGTTGAATGAGGTCTGCCTGGAAAGTATTCTGCCTGACTACAGTGCAGGCAAAGAGAAGCTGAAACTACCAGAAGTATGAGAACGAGAGAAGAGATTGATTCCATTGTTCACGCAAGTAGTCTGATCTGCTTCCTGTGAAATCTTTGAAATAAACGATGAATTAACAGTTTGTTAACAGCCGCTTTTTAATTTGCTTCGTGAGGGTAATGAATTACCTGTCAATACTGCAGGTGAGAGCCTTATAAAGTGTAAAAACATTAACTTCCTCTTTTATAGAAAAAAATATAGAACAACATCCTATAAGTGAATCATATTCGAAGTAAACATTATTGAAATTTCGAAAAAAAATTTCAAAACAAGAATTGTATCAGCAGGATCTGATCTGATTATGTCTTGACCGGACAAGGATCCAGGTCAGGGAGTGATGTCCGTAATGACAGCTGACTTTTATTACATAACAGGTCCGTAGTTCTAGGGGAGGCTGAGAGGCACAGACAAAATGGCCTAAAACATTATAATTGAGTAATTTAATCCGGAAAAGGGACTCGCTATGCTATTTATTCGAATTGAATTGGATATTGGTTTGAATCCCATTGGGGGAGCTTACAAGGTCGATTTTTTCAGCCCCCAACACCCTCGGGTGTATACCTCTACTTCCAGCCCCACACAAGGAGCTTACAGCATCCCACCTGGTGTTGATTTACACCCTGAGGCCTTTTACCCCCTACCATTTTTTGTTAACTACACCCCTGCATAATTGTTAAGAATGTTTCTACTCATAACCCATCAACTATTTGACAGTGATTTGATGCCGATGCTGAAAGTTTAAAATTTAATCATACATAATAAAGGTGTTGCGAAACATGACAGTGTCAAAATGTGGGTGAGGATGTGCGTTCATCAACCACACCAAATGTGCTGATTCAAATTTAATTAATTTGAATAATAAATTGCATTGGTATGCATCTTTTTCTATCAGAGGATCACGCCCCCTCCCCCCCCCCCCGCAAATTCAGATATAATCAAATGGAATACAATCAGGCACGTGACTTTCATTATCATTCTGCTTGATTGCATCGGATGTTGCAGGCGGGATCACACAGATCCACTTAAATACATATCGATGCAAACTTTGTTCCCATTCAATAAGTTTGAATAAGCAAATTTGGTGTGGCAGGTGAACACATACCCCCGCCCCTTACGTTTTGACACTTGCGTATTTTACAACACCTATAGAAAAGGGGCTTCAAATGATCAGGCATCAAGTCACTGTTGCAATAAATAAATTGTTTATGAGCAGTAACATTTTCGAAAACTATGAGCAATGCAGGTCTGAACCTGTATCACACCCGCCACCTTACTCTGACCCACATCCTACTAAATGGTGTTTGAGGCCGGATAGATTTGATCAATTTGATGCAACCGGTACCGCTATTCACACAGTAAAGAAACAAGGTATTTTGGGGCTGCTAACTTTCTACACAGTAAGCCCCCTTCAACTGTACAGCCTCCCTGCTATGCTCAGTGAAGAACCATTAAGTGCAGGAGACAAGAGAGATACTGAATCTAAATCTTCAAGAGAGCCTCATGCTGCCTTGTTTCAGTCTAGATTAGGCCCATAGAAGTCATCACTACAAGTTTCCTGTAGTGATGTTACCTGTGCACCTTATCTACAGTAGGTATTGAATGCACTTACAGATAAATCGTGTCTGAGATATTGCCTGGTAGTGCCTAAGATTTACTCAGTGCACATCACAATCCAACAAAGCTGTCACTCGATGTCTGGAAGTTCTCTCACACCACACTGTTAGAGTGTACATTATATATACTTATTGTTGACACAGGTACTTTTTCTCACCTCCCTATATGGTACGCTAGTAGTTAGGACATTGACATATAAGTATAGTAGCTAATGGCTGAGTACATGATACTATATATGGACGAGGAACGAGGAAAATTCGGACAAACCGGTGCGTGTCCACCAGTTATAGACTATATTAGCTTCTAATTGAAACTTGAAAGCCTTGCCACTCCATAGCAGTGATAAGCAGGCCCGTAGTTTTAGGGGAGGCAGAGAGGCATTGCCTCCCCTAGAAGGGTAAATACAGTGGCCTAAAAACACAATAATTGGATAATTCGTGGCAGAATTAGCTCCTCTGGGGTTACCATTTGCTAATTATATGCCTTAAACTGATTGGGAAGCAGCTTACAACACCTCTCCTGGTGATGATTCGCACTCGCCTCAGACTTTACCCCCCTATATTCTTGTCTAAACTACGGCCCTGGATAGCAATGTCCAAATGTGATTACAGTTAATGTCAATAACGAAGTAGAGAAGTTTATAGCCTGTCTTGACAAACTTTGTGGGGGGGGGGGGGGAATGGAACCCACTCACCTAACCGCCAAGGCAGGCTAGCAAGATTAGTAGCTGACAAATCCTTAATCAGCTGATTATTATAAACATTTAACAACATAATGTGTAACCATGTCGACATCGTAGTAAATAACAGCTGTCATGGAAAGTGTGTTATCAGGAAATAATATGAAGACTTGGCACAACACTTCTCCAAGTTTATATAGCCTTAAGGGGCATCCCCATGGAATGTTAACCCGAATCTGGGGATTCAGTTAAACTATGGAATGCTAATGTAGTCTTTCTTCCTGGTTCAGAACATGCATACCCACTCACCGTTAATATAAGAGCTGCGTAGGGTGATCGCATTTCGGTAAATGGAAATTAAATAAACTAGTAAAGCTATTGTATCACTGAGCCAATTCTTGTGGCACCTTGGTAGGTAATGTCAATAAACTTTGAGGAAGTTAAAGATTGAAAGCTAAAATTGAACGCTTAAAATGAGGTTATTTTTATTTAACCTAAAATATAGTATTCTCTGCTCCGGCATTAGGCACAAGGAAAAGGTTGTCAATGTTGAAGCTCAATGATCTCCGCAACATACTTCTCCTAGAGGGACCAATATTAGCTAGATTTTTGTTAAGCAAGCTACTTTTGGCGTTGACTAACTTTATTAAAAAAGTCTTGGTGTTTCAAGCCTATTTGCTTTCATTCCCCTATGGCCTAGCAGCCATGCTCAACCTCGGCCAAATCGGCCATTTCGGCCAAACTGGTCATATTGTTCGGCCAAATGCACCCTTACAACAGAAAAAAGTTTTCAAATCTTGTTCAAAAGCGAAAGATAAATAGGACATTCTGCAGTATTCGGTCACTTCACTTCAGATATATCAGGAAGCACACATAGAAAAGTTGCTCTATTGTAGTAAAAGGTGTACATTCATGGGTAGGTAAACTAAGGAAAGGAAAACCAAAACTTGCCATAGAAGCCCAAATATGCTATGGACTCTATTTATGTTTTCATTACCAGGTGATATTGGTAGGGATCATGCAGGAATTATACTGGTACTACCGTTTTCAATGGGAAATTTCTATATTTTATAATGTTCAGAGCTCATCAACAAATGTAAATCCGAAACATGTGAGGTTTCTTCAGCACTATGGCCTGCCTTAAAACATACCTCCACGCCGATATGGGCAACAAGCCTTGAAAACATTGCATTGTTTTCTTTCTTGTACCAAAACCTGTATAAGGTCGGCCACTTTTCTTCTTAAGGTAGCATACTAATGTTTTGAAATGAAGATTATATTACATTATTTAATTATGTTTTAAATTGGTTGCAGAGTGCCGGCCAAGGATTTGACCTTTTGAGGTTTCACTGTCAACAAGGTCATGGTGTCCCATCTTAAATATTATTTGCTTTAAAATGTTCATGTTGCTCTGTGATGATCATTAAAATTGGAATTTTGACAAAACTTGCTTGCACAAAAATTTTTCTCATCATCCTAGTCACAGACAATCTACCAAAATCACAAATTTTCTTGACTGTAAATCCTCAACTTCTCTGCAAGCAGTTAATTCAAGCTCCGGTTCCTACTTCTTAGGACTCCCAGATGATCTTTGCAATCACTACACAAATTTGCTGACGGCAATTTACCAACCTCCGCGATAAGTTCACTGAATTTAAATTCAAAGTATCAAACACAGAAGGGATCAGATAGAATTTGACGTCCCTGTAATTCAATTGTGACTCAAAGATTCATATGGTCGAATATGTTTGTCTTTCTCCCAAATATGGTTGGAATGCCTAAAGACCACCTCTGTTTCAAAAAAATTTCTGGGGAGGCCCAATACCACCTAGTACCTGGCCCTACCACTTTAAAACCCACAGATACAGGATTGGATATTCCCCATTCTTATCTGTTTCTCAAGTAAAATTTCCCGAAAAAGTAGTGCGGCCAATTGGTATGCTGCCAATAAAATTGGGCCAAATCCGAAAAAAGGTTGGACATGCATGTTGATAAGGACAAAAATCTGCTAACTTTGAATACCCTAGGCCCTAGGGTATTCAAAGTGAGCAGATTTTTGTCCTTATTTTAAACTTAAATTTTAATTCGTGGGTGGCGAAAAACCATAAGCAGCTTTAGGAAGATAAGGTCCATGGCCATCAGCTTCAGATATTAATTTAGCCTATGTTTTTAGTGAACATAATGTTAGCTAGCACAAAATATAGGATAGGGCTGACAGGTTCAGGACAACTCCCAACAATCCTACTTTTTTCTTGTAGGGAGTTTGGGAGTTAAGTCCCTTACTCCTTGATGGTATACTCAGTGTGTAGAAGAAGTTCTGTCACATGAATACCACCAGGGGGATACCTGCAAGTAACATGGAAATTAATAAGCAAAAGGAAATTTTTAATTGTGATTAGATGCAATACTTTGGCTTTACACTTATTTACATACAAAAATTTTGCTCAAAGAGTGATGTTACCTGATTTTTGTGAATTATGTAAGACCTTTTTGAGTTTTGATGACGTATGATAGATACACCCAAGGGTGATGCTGACGGAGAACTGAGCCAATCAATCAAGAATGCCCACAAATTATTCATCTAAAGTATTGCTGACTCCGACAGGACCTTATTTCAGGAGTTGGTTTCAATAATGGTGAGGCTGAATGACTATTAAATTGTATTGATCAGACATTTTGAAACCACTCGATCCTGGACAATGGCAAATGACAAAGTGTGCTCACCAATTGCTCTGTCTCATCATCCATATTTTCTTAATGTAGGTTTCTTTGATATTAGTTTATAATTTGTAGTCTGCAGGATTATTCCACTATGTACTTGTCCCCCGTTTAGAAACAGTACAATCCCAGCGGGCAAATAGTTGTCTAAACTGAGTTGTAAAGAGGTTACCGGAAGAGGCTGAACACTGTTGCCAATAGTATGCCATATGGACCGGTGGAAGAGGTTGCCAAAAAGGGATTTTTAGCAACCTCTTCAAGAAGTTAAATAGAGGTTTTATATCCTTCTCAGGGAAGGATATATCAGGGATATTATTAACTGTCTCTATCGAATTTCTATATTAAGATTATATAGTTAATTTATTTGTTACATTTATTAATTCTCTAAAATTACCCAAAAGGCCTGTGGGAGAGGGAGTAAGCGGTACTGGCTGAGTGGGTTCTGTAGAGTGCTTCTGCCTTGCTAAGAGCATTTAGCATTTGGTATTTAGATACCTAGCAAGAATAATTAATTCATAATTTGACAAATGTATCATTTCCTGACCACCACTTGTTGTGTTGCGTATTAAGTGGTGTCAGAAGCAATTGATTCAATCAATGGCCACGTCGTATTTGCCTATTTCAAATTTCTTGGATGTGATACTGGTTCACAGGAATTAAATGAGGATGCTCATGTCTTATTTGATTACTTGGTGTCTGGATGTAAAGCATTATCAAAAAAAGCACTTCGCTAGGGGAGACAAATGCTACATTGGTCTGCAAATTACATCGACCTAACCGTGACAACCATTTTTACACTCAGCCTAGACCTTTAGGATTGGTAGTGAAGTAAATTTGTACCATCGAAACCCAGGGCTCTCAACCTGGGAGGATTCGAAACTTTGAGGCTTGACGTAGGCGACCTCGGTATTATTGTGCTGTTTTGCTGATAAGCATCACATCATACACAATTTTCTAGAGCGATGACCTTAAATGCAAGTTCCATACTCTAGCAACAAGCTCCTTTATTGACAAAGTATATGCATCCTTTTCTCGCAACATTTCATGTTTGTGATAGCAAGTAAATCAATAAAAACCTAGAGCATTTCTTGTAAACATAAAATCGTAAACAATTTTAGATTTGATCCAGATGAACCAATTCATATGGATTAACCATGGCCGTCGCCACAGGCTAAAATGTATCCCCATGATGATAGTGATGATGTTTGTAGAAATATTGATTTAGAGGCTGACGAATCGAGGCGCCAGGGTAGAAAGGCATAATTAATGTAATGTGATGCTATTGAAATCATTGCCTGGATTTATCCGGTTCACCTGCAAAATCACTTTTTTAACATGTCTAAACTTCTATTTAGACATAATAATCTATTTCGCAAATCACTGGGATTGACAGTTCAATAAGAGCATAGCTTATCACAAATGAAATAAAATACCCACAACAAATACAGCACATTATTCTCATGCAAAAGTTTGATGTTATCTTTATTATTCATCTCAGTGGGGGTCTGGGTGTAATGTGTCGATATTCTATAACGCTTAGAAATCATTGTTTTTAAACAATTTTATTAAGCGTTTCATAAATAAAATTTATTATTATTAGTGTATTCAAATTAGACACTAGATTCATTCAATCATGTCAAGTTCGTTACAAGCTAAATTTTAAAAGCATTCTCAAATGCAAATTGGAATTTAGCCATATCAATTTCACATAAATGACTTGAATAGGCAGTGCAGTGAGAGTATTTATAATCTTTGGTATTATTAGTTTGGCAGTGCAGTATTATTTACATAGCTTACCACAACTAGAATCTAATACCTGATCATTCATTAATAATATGGCATAAATTATTGTAAGGCAACATTTAGCATTGTTTATTTATTATTCATCTCTGCCAACGAGCAAAATCTGAGTTTTTAGCTTACATTCTAAAATCCCCTGAGTAGCCTGAGTTGAGTCAAAAAATCTGAGTAACTCGGGCTAAACCTGAGTGGTTGAGAGCCTTGTCGAAAACAATGGGGAGTAAACTGTTCTCATGCTGGAGCCATACTAATAGATGGTAAATACATTAATATTTGAGTGTTGGCTATGTGTTGTCAGTCCAGAAAGGTTATTTCTGCAACCGCCAATGGCAAGAAAATAGAGTATAAAAGCAGAAGCATCTACAACCAATTATATCTGTTGCTGGGAAATGGGGATATCTGGCTCCCTCTGGCATACCTATCAAATACAGGTGATGTCAGAGGATATTGGCCAACAATAAAGCTGCCCATAGGCAACCTCTACAGAAGGTTGCTGGCTAAACCTTGCCGGCTGGGATCTGTGGTCGGACCACTGTAATTCCGACGTCTAAGTTGGTATTTTTGGAGTTGTGTGTTCATATTTTTTGGAAAGGCAACTCCTAACCACAGCGGCTCAAGTATTTATATCTTCAATGAGCTCTAATCAAAAGTAGATGAAGGAGTGCCCTCCAATAACCTGAGAGCTCAGGCCGAAACTGTAACGGGATAACACTGGGGAGCAGAGGGAGAAACAGGTAAGTCACAGTGCCCTGGTATACCGTACAGTTGAATGTAGGTTATACATATGACAACTTACATTTTACTGATGAAAGTGAAGCTTGTGTATTGGCATGATAAGTTTACTATAGAAACTTATTTCCATTCATTTCTAGGCCAGCAATGTATTATTAATTTCAGTAATAAGTAGTTTAGAAGATGTAAACTTCATGTTCACAATAAACAACGATCCCAGCTCTCTTCAGTTCATGACATTCGTACGTTAGTATTGTGTACACCTTGGTGTTGCATGGGTACAACAGGGAGGAGTCAACTGATCCTCTTGTGATGGTCAAATGATGGCCTGTATTGCTAGCCCTGGGAATGTTCTGTTTTAGCCAATAACAAGATATCACTTGCAATGACACAACAAGGGACAGTTGGGGCATGTACTTTGTACTTTGCCTAAGAAGTTTATTATCAACCATCTAGAAACAACCGATTTGCAGACTGTACTTATGCAAAGGACCTATCCCCAAGGTCTAGGTGCTGGCAAGACAATTGATGACAAGGACAACGCACAGTAGAGTAGTAGTCGACCCCCTCTTTGAGGTCTGGCATGTTTGTAGGCCCTGTGGCAATAAACTGTTGAGGTTGAGTGGCAAGAGCCGCTAGGCTACATTCAGTCACTGTGAGAAGTAAAACCCGTTTTCGCCAGCACCCACCAGGGGCCAATAGTTTCGGGTTTGGTCTCCTGAAACAAGGCATACTTCTTACTTGTCTTGGCCACTGTTGTTCTCTCTAACTTCTTGGTATGACACCTGTGTATGACTAACAGCAAACACATTCTGTTCAAACATACAGTGTAAAGAGCGGTTCAAGTTTGTCTACAGGCTGCTGACTGATATGCCTGTGTTATTGCGGAGCTGTTGGTATGAAAGGCTTCATGATTGCCTAGAGAGCATAACACCTGCCTGCTGAAAGTTTTGAGCTTGTGTGCAGGAAAAGCGCATAATGCAAATGGCTTGGCATGGCCTATTAGTTCCTTTGATGTAATCCTGATTAGGCAGTGCTATAACAACAACCAGCATACAGACACTTTGATTCAAGATATAACTGTGAATCAAATATTTGGCTGAAGTCAAAGTGAAGTTGTTCTCTCTAATTTCTGCTAAGTGCAGATTTGTTTTGATATAATGATTTAGTGAACTATTGTTGCTCAACATCGGCGCAATAAGTAATGCATTCTGATGTTAATTCTGTCAGCAGTAGACCTAACATTGCATAGAAGACTTGGAATTAACAGACTTTAGGTTTAACTACCTTCACATCAGTAAGATTGAGATTTCGCTATCAACGTCTCTGACATGTGAAATGATGTGATAGCCAGTAAAAAAGCTCCATTCATTGCGATGACTTACTCTGTCTGAATGTTTTGATTGGATAAAAAAACCTATCTCAATCAAACAATGCAAACATGAGGTGCTCAAACAAGGCCAGTACATCCAGGGTCTTAGTTATCTTTATTTTTTCTAATGCATACAGTTGGTTCTTATGAAATCACTCAGTCACTCTTGTTCAACGTGCTAGGCAAACCAATATAGTCTGCGTTATGTTTTTTCAAGCAGGTATTTCATCAGTAAATTTTATCGACATTTTTATTAGCAGCGCTATTTATATCAACTTATTATTTTACTGGCAATATGAGAGTGTTATACCGATGGCAGTAGAATTTTTTAATCTTGTTTCCTCCACATAAGCTGACGCTCCCCCCCCCCCCCCGGGCTTGTTATTTTATTTTTGTATTTGGTTGGGAGCGTACTCATAAAAACTTGACAGCCGAATTCACAAATATTTTCCCTGTTGCAGCATCAATGACGGCTTAAATAATGTCCACTGAAGGAGCAAGAAGAAGAGCATGCAACCTCCTAGCTGCTTAAATGATAATGGAGTTTTCGGCTAAAGTCAGGAGAAGCTAGGCAGTATCATGGGTCTTATAGGGAATACCAAGGTGTGCAGTGTAGCTGTCTGCCTGTTGGCTTGTATACTACAGTTACTGTTGTGTTACAAAGCGGCATCTGCTGACGGACCGGATAACGTCAACTGCTCTTCTACAAAATATGTAAGTAAGCTATGACTACCTGAGATGGGAAAGGTTGGTCACTTTACAAGAGGTTGATGCAGTGAATGCTATTGCTAGCTTGCATTTACTCAGCTTCCTCGCTTTATATGAGCTTTCACCGTGGCTAGTGAACATTGATGCTAGCTAATATTAAGGTGCTAGAATGAACTCTAGTTATCATAACGCTGTCTCTTCTAGGATTTTCTGTGTTATATGAGTATGTGGCAGTCATCAAAAAATTATTTGAATACTTCTTAGGAATTTTTCTTAAATTTATTAAGTTATAAGACGTTTCTCGTTTCTGACTTGAAATCTTGCTGCCGTAGTCGGGCTGAGTTCTACGCTAGTATGACTAATTTATTTGCTGCTGCTTACCTAAAAAAACAAGTTGATTTTTGAAATTACTGAGCTGAAAAAAATCTGGGTTGCCAACAATGCAGCTAGTATTTTTGACTGCTAGGCCTGCAAGCATAATATACTTTCTCACAATATTGAGATTCCATAATTGTCAAAGAACCTGGAATTTCATTCATTCTTTTGTCATTGTAAGTAGTGGTTTCACTCAATCAGCTTTATTGTCAACAAAATTCAATCATTCTTTTATAGATAGTATGCAGAGCCTATACAAACCAAAGTGAGTAACACAACACAAACTCAGACTGGATAGAATAGATAAAGGCTGGTCCACATTGTCCAAGATGCTTTCCAAGTTGGTCAGTCTTATATTCACATGCATAACTCACCCCAGATCACAAATGAGGTTTTTGTCTGGGATAGTGCTGGGATAATTATGTGTTCACATTGTTAAGGATCGTACCAGATAAAGAGAGGCGATGTGGACCAGCCTTAAGGGTGAATTAACAGCTTTTGTGTGTCTCCCAACTCCACCCTCAACTGGCATTGTGCCATCATATAGAACCGGATTCCCACAGGCCAAATCATTTTATATCCATGTTTTAGTTAAGTATGTGCTGATGGACTTATCAAGATTTCAACTGTGACAAAAGTCTATCTACATTCCACGTGTCCCACTCTAAGTAGAACATGTTGTTGTCAGGGAGGGTGGGATATCCCCCTCTCTGCTGTGGCGTTAGTGAAAATTTTCATCTTTCACAAATACACACATACAAAATCCTGAGTACCGTGTAGCTACCTACCTTCAGGTCTGTTAGTGCCAATTATTAGGTCAAAATTAAAGTTGACTGTCAGAATACTTACAACCTGAATCATTGTGGTTTTCTCTTATCCTATGTTTGGTTGTTTAAATTGAGGAAATAACCTTGCAACTTTTATTATGATAATGGTGTTCTGTGAATTCTAACAGATCATGAGTTTATCTGTCTTATTTTGTTGCGTATAGCCAGGGAATCCCCTTCTACAAACTAATTAAAATACCTGCAATGAGGAAATAAAAATACTTATTTCGTCAATTTTGCGGCACTGAACATGCTGGCAATAACTGGCGGAGGCCAACCGTCAAAAATCCACATTGGCTTTTATTTTTTGAAAAAAAAACATGATTGGCTAGTTTGAACACATTTTAAAACTTTTTGTATTCTGCTTTTGGGACTCAAAGTGAAAACCTCAAGGATGTCTTTGTCTCATTAGACTTCTTCATCGTCAGGAAACAAAAACTTATTTTCTTGGTTTGGGGTAGGCGGAGGGGGTTGCCAGTTAACTAACCAATCACATCATAACGTCTGTTGGATCAAATGATAGGTTTTGCCGTCATTGTGTATTTTGGTGTACTAATCGCCTGTGAGCTCATCATTGTCTGCAGACTAGGCTTGGTGCAGGCACGCTGACGACTTATGGACATCCCTTGACCTGATTTTAACTCCGATTAAAAATTGAAGTATTTTACTTTAAGATTGTGTAACTTGTTGTGCCATGAATAATTGATTTTGAGTGTCTGCCGGTCTGTTAGCCTGAGCAGTAAGTTGGTTGGATTGAGGATTGGTTAGTGCTCCCTATCACTGACTTTCTGATGAAGTTCTGGTTTTGAATGAATAAAGATTTTTTTATGGCTAAAATATATTGACACTTCTGTTGACATTTTAAGAAAGTTCATTGTCCTTGAGATTTCATACACTCTACTGCGTTTCAACTTTAAAAATTATTTTTAAAACTTACACCCACTCTCCCAAGAGGGTATTTCTGGTCATTCAACGGTCATGCCATCTGAATCTGATGACTTTATCCATCCTTCACTCGTAAAAATTAGCGGTAGCTAACATTAAGTCACCATGTAACTAGCTGAATTAAACTCAAGGCAATGTTCAATTCTTTGGAGTGAATATTAGCTATTATGCCATATTCTTCACTCGTTTCATACAACCATTCATTCATCGTCCACACCTAGTCCTGTATTAGCACAGACAGACAAGCCGGACAACTCCGTAAATCGTAACATTACTACATCTTTTCTTATGTTTGAACAATATAGATATTGACTAGCTGACTTGTTTGTTGTTATCTGATCGGCTGTGGGGAGAGAGCCAACGCCATGTCATTGAGAAAGTATTGACTTACACTATAATGTCTAAAATTAGTAAAAACAATATTGCTTTCTCTTTGCTTGCCCACTAAATGTGTTTATTTTCCCATAATTTGGTACATAGCTTGAACAAATAGGAAATATTTGTTTTTCATGTGTCTGTGCAAATTTGCTTTTGAATATAAGCTCTGATTGTGTAAGTAGCTGTAGGGAAGCAATAACCTATTTTAGCAAATATTTGTCTAAATTATGGAAAATAACTAAAGCATTATATTTCAAGATTCAATGCAAACTTGAAATCTTATTGGGCTACTAGTCTGACTAGCCTACCCAGCATGTGAGATTTACTCATGTACGTATGCTTTTGGGAGAAAACTCTGTTCTCTCTTTCTATTTCATCTGAAGTTTCAGATGTATATCAATAGCCTTCTTGTGTAATTTTTTTTCCTGTTTTGTCCAGTTGCTGGTTAGATGTCAAATTTGGTGTCACTATCAATCGCCCTCTCTGTTGCCCATCCCCCCTTCCTCTCGGAACAAGCGCACTTACATCTGAATGAAGTTTCAGTCTCGATACCCTGTGATACCGTGTGAGAAACCATGATGTTACTTGGTTTTTTGTCTCGATATCAGTGCGGGTCTACGGACTAGATCCTGATGGGGCAGAGGAGCATTTGAGGTCGGATGCTCTTCCTGACACCACGTGCCACGCCGGGGATCGAACATGGGACCTCTCGATTGAAAGACCCATGCCTTACCCATTGCGCCACGGCCGCTCCCATATCATAACGCTGCTTATATATTTTCTAGATCAGTGCGATGTGGGATGGAACAATACCAGTGTTGCGTTACAGTCGAGCGGAATTCGGAGCTTCCAGGCCAACATGTTCATGGCATCTAACAAGAAGACCGGAGTTACATTCAACTGGAAGGCCTCGCATCGTATGTATACTAAGTAATGTACTAGCCTGGAGTAGGAGCTGGCTCAGTTGGTTGGAGCGCCGGGTGCCAAAGTGCGCAACTGTTGAGTGACATGGGTTTCGAATCCGAATTCAGCTCATTGGCTACTGGGGTGTGTTTGACCCTAAGAGGCTTCAACCTGCCTGCATATTGAGAATAAAAAAATTAAAAATAATCAGAAAAACTTCTCTAGCTTATAAGCTTCAAAATAAGCACAAGAACAGCTCGATTGGCCAACTAGGACGAAAGTTACGACTTATCAAAGTAAGGCATGCTGGCACTCGCTCGCTCGCCTTGCGTAGGGGGATATGATGTCATAGACACTCATTTTGCGTATATGTCTACCATTAGAAATTTCGGCCGATTCCCACTCGATTGAAATGGAAATCTTTTCAGCTTATACCTGAGCTATAGAAAATTGGTGTCAGCTAGATTTAAGCTATGGCAATCGAAGCTAATATTTGTTTCGATATTGGAATGGCAGTAGGCAACTCCTCTTGTTGAAAAGGGAGGGTTTTATATCAATGCAACTCCTCTTGTTAAAAAGGGAGGGTTGAAATCTCAATGCTGAAAGCTCGGCTATCTCCGATCGATACAACTTGGCCATTCAATCAGTTATTGTTGAACTGTATACTGTAACAGCTAGGATTTACATTTTTGGCCTTAGTTATGATTTGATTCCTATTTTCATAGTATTTATGTGTTTCAGATCTGATCCTAAACCGAACAGAAGGATTTTTACTGAAGGTTTCGCGCAACAAGACTGGCGTTGAGGTAAGATACAGATCAATGTCAGATTTAGTTTGGCAGTAGCGGATTCATTACAATCACCGTAAGGCACAACCACTGGCTCAAACAATATTCGTAAAGTTACTGGGTTATCCATCGTTTTCAATGAATTTAGTACATTTTTGGGCTCAAGATAATTCTCCAAAGTCCAGAGCTAATTTAAAGTCAGCTACCTAACTTGGTTTGGACCGAATTTTAATCAGGGATTTTAAAGATGCTGCTCTCATCGCGAAGATACATCACTAGTCTCAACTGTCCAACAGCTCTATTCCTATCATCTAGCTGCAAAAGACTGAGTTTTGTTTATATCTGCTACTTGATCCACCTTCTGATCATCTCTACAAATGGTTGCACTGGAATCCTGCCCTCGGCTTATCCAAGGTCAAAATATCAGAGATCAAGTTGAAACCCAGGCTGATTTGCTTTATCTTAAATTCATTGGCCAATGAAATGTATCAGATAAAATATGAACCACTCAGATGACACAATATAGTAGTGGTTTCAGTACATGAACCTGGGAGAAATTACTTACTTTGAAACTTAACCCACAAAGTCATGTGACTATTACTGTTATATACCTGCTTTCACTTAATCTGCCAAGGGGCTCGTGACTCTCTTCTGAAATATAAACTTGCAAGCTTTTCATGTATAAACAAAATAAGGATCAAGTTCTTCTTGATAATTGCTTCCTTTAGACTTTTTAACTTGGATGATGGGCTCAGAGAGATGTTCATAATTTAAGAACACACAACCCAAACCGTAGCATAGTTAATATTAGCTGGATTTTCTTATGTGCATTTCTTGGGTTATAAGCTCATTCCAATTTTCCACAAATAACAAGGAGTTTGCTTGTAGTATAGGTGTCAAGTGAAGTGTTAGCTAGCTATAAATTTTGGAGTTGTAAGCCTGTTTGAATGAACAAATTTTTGATCGTCCAGGATAGTATAGCTTACAAATACGTCGTACATTGCTTGTGGTGCTGTCTCGAAGAGATTACTCTTGTAGTTGATTAAAAGGGACAGAAACTTCTTTCTACCATCAATGAACTAAGAGCTAGATTTTATAGTAATACAGTCTCTCCACGCCAACCTGATTTTCATTGCCATTGCCCCATTATCAAATCTCACCTACTTGGTAAGCTTCTTCTTTGCTAGACAGCACGTAAAGATACAACGGCATAGTTTAGTATCTACACAATCAATATTTATAGGTTTTTGAGTTAGATTTATATATATTTTTTTCGTATTTCCCAGGTAAAGGAGATATGTATATATATATATATGCATGGTTAATATCTGCATTCTGCACATACCTTGAAGAGGTATTTTGAATTTAACTTATACAAAGTTTCCTTTTTTCATTTCTCAGGTAGAGGAGGCATGTATATATATGCATATATGGAGCCCAGATAGGATAATCTCGGAGCGTCTTATCTGGTACCAGCACTTCCGATACACGATTCCTTACCTAGAGAAGTATAATACTGTGTATACTGTGAAGGCGTATACTCTACCTCGTAATCCTGATGTAGCTCCGAGTATCGCGCAGATAACTACTTATAGAGGACCTAACTGTGAGTTTTAGTTGTGGTTAGAAGTTGTCTAACCTTTGCTTGATATTATCAACGCAACGTAATTTGTTGGATCACTAACGTAACCTAAGTTTCACATAACTGATTATGTGCATTCACTGCGGAGTTAGAGAAGCTTCTTGCATCAACTTGACATTTTGAATATAACATCGTGAAAAATAGCAAGATTTTGTAGATAATTTGGTAATCTTATACACACCACACCATTAGGCTACTGTGGTTTTCAATTGCTAAATTTGAGATGAGAAGTAAGTGAGGTTTGCTGGTCTGATTTGGGCCATCATACAATGATCCTCAACAGTGTTACCTCGCACATACATACATTCTCTCATACATATTATTTCAACATCATGCTGAAGAAGACAGAAACACAATTTAGTAGTCCTTTAGTACACCTAATATAGCGAAAATCACTTTTATTTGAATATTCTTTGTTTATTTAGCTAGTACCTCAACAACAAAAGCTTCAACCCAAGCCCCAGGTATTGTTATCAGTATTTGAATAGTTATAATATACGGTGTTTGGGCTTAAGATTTAGAAGCCTAGTGGATGGCATGGTTTGTGCTAGTATGTCTTGATAAGCTTCGTTTGGTGGAGTTCCCACCTCCCATCAAATAAAGCGTGTCCAAACAGGCTAGATTTATGTAAAAATTCAGCAGATGCTTTCAGTTGCGTGTAAGAGCTCTTCTGACAATGCATCATGAGCATGAGAGCTGAGGGGAGATTGAGTCAACATCTTTGATGCAATACGCCTGGATGTTTGAGTTGCTTTTGTACTAATGTTCTCAGTCGAATAGTCACAACAATCTGTAGGGGGCAACTCCAATTTAAATCCAAGACAATACATTTCAATTGACTTGATGTTTTTTTTTTTCACCCAAGCCATTGCATGTTGTGGTTCTCTCCCTGCACTTTTCTATGATTTAGCTGTTAAGCCAGGTGGTGCTTGCTGAGACCATATATCCCAAATTGTGTTTAGAGAGAATAATTGTTCGTGAGATGGAAGTGTACTCACCTTGTATGAGATGAGGATAGTGCAATTTGAGATGGTTTGATTTACTAACTGACTAGTCGGCAACCTTACAGCCCTAATGGATCCCTCTGATTGGGTGAAACAGGATCGTAACATCTAGAAGTTCTGCTATTCCGCTGATTCTCTTCTACTGTTCTGCATGACTGCTGATGGTTGTGGAAAGTTGGCTTTTCAAATTAAATAGCCTTCACAAAATATGAGCTGTCTTTCACTGAAAATTGATGAATCAAACTGTGGTCCAACTACCTCTCCTAGTGAAATTGAGAATAATGGTGATGCAAAGTGCCGGAAAGATGAAAAGGTTTTTCTTGAGAAAGTATGGACGATGTGTATGTAGTATCAATTCTCACAAGGGGGAAGCAACTCTGAATTTGATTTGACATTGTCTGTTAGAAAATGTTAGCAGAATATGATGTCTTTGGTTTTGGCACATGCTTTTAGTAATGGTTATGTATGATTGTGTTCCCGCTTATGCTATATGTTCTTCTCCCCTATCCTACCCTACCCTATCCTATCCATAAGATGTTGAATCTATTGAAGACTTTTTCTGGTATAATTGTGGATGCTTGTAGTTGTTTCTAGTCCTGTGGCAGCCCCTGCCCATCTTGTCACTTCCATTTGCACTTTTGGATGGATAAGGTTTGTCAGTTGTTTCTGGTAC
Organism: Membranipora membranacea; assembly: GCA_914767715.1. Lineage (NCBI taxonomy): Eukaryota > Metazoa > Bryozoa > Gymnolaemata > Cheilostomatida > Membraniporidae > Membranipora > Membranipora membranacea. Next base: position 5,248,492 of record OU612071.1, on the reverse strand, counting down.
AGTTTTTCACGCTGATCGCAATGGTAACAATGTACCTTACACTAAGTTGCACAATGGGCCGCTAATTGCCAAAAACACTGCCGGTAAAAGGGAAAGTGATCAAAAAAGGATGATAAGTTTTCAAAACATCCAAAATCTTAAAGAGCATGTCATAATTAGTGAAATTACAACTTTACATGGGTCTGCTATCATAAAAAGCTGAGATGCGGCCAACAACGATTGCAATACCTCTTTTATCACCTGCGTATAACTATCATTAAAGCGAAACTACTTTTTCAATCATGCTGCTGCCTAAAGACCAGGCTTCGAATGATTATATTGATCTGATTTTTTTATGGTGACTGTGTATTGACGCTCCCAGTTTTTAATGCTCTGAGTGTGTCATTTTTCAAATAGTGCTTATTCTTAGGTTTCTTTTATAATATCATATAAATCGTCTTTATAAAGTTATATAGCATGTAAAGCAAAGGTTAACTCCTTCAAGCGTCATCAAAAAGGTGCGTAGTGCTGAAAAAAAATTTTTGGTCATTGATGGAGTCAATACAAAACCAACGTAAAAAAATCAGATCGAAACGAACATTCGAAGTCAGTTTTCGAGGTGTCTGCAACCGTATTGCAGCTGTTGTTGGCCACATCTCATGTAAACTTGTAGATCCACTAATTATGACATGCTCTTTCAGATTTTCGACGTTTTAAAACCATATCATCATTTTTCATCACCTTCCCTTTTGTCGGCAGCGTTTTTCACCTTATCACTTTTTATAAGGTTGGTCATTCACTCAAAATTTGAGATATCATCTTGATATTATACCAAAAACTGACCAAGATATGTATGAATCTGATTGCAAAGTTTGAGTAGCCCAACTCATAAGGTGAGCACAGGACAGACCTTTGAAATCTCAAAAAAACAGCAATTTTGGCCATTTTCGGCAGCGTTTTTGGTAATTTGCTGCCTATTGTGCAACTTTGTGTATAGTACATCATCACCATTGCGACCGCCTCAAAAAACTACCCTAGAATCCATTCTTAGCATTTATCCATCCAATTTTGCAAATGAAGCTGCGTTTCTAGCCACATTTTTGGTAGGCTGCCACTGGACTATTCCTACTTTTATGATTTTCGATCACTTTTATGCCATTTGATTCCAACATGCTTTTTATCACCAATCTATATCCTGTATTCAAGCTGACTTCAAAAGCCTCCCAGTGTTGGACTAGAGTGACTCTAGCTCCTTGCTCACAGACTGCGCTTCTTCACAATTTAGTTTTCGTTGCGTCCATATATTTGGAATCACATTTTTCATGCTGTCAAATTATTCCATGTGATTAAGGTCATCAATCTGGATCAAGTTTGATCTGATTCACCTGCATTTTGTATCTACCATACAAATCAGCCGGTGTTGACTTGAATGAGTGCTACTCCCAAATAAGGCAAATAAGATCAGACTGTATACGCTAGAAATGCCGCAGCCGTTCATTGCACAAAACTTATCTCTCATTGCCTTTTATATTTCTATTTACAGATCGCTTTCCTATAAACCTGACATGTGATACAGGAGACCCTTACAGACTTATAGTGAGCTTTATCCGTACGAGCTATCGGCCGGATAGCAGAGTGTTATATAACCACACATATTACACTGTAACAGTCACTCATAGAGAAGGGGGCATCAGTGAAACTAAGTATATCGATGGGCGGGCGATAGAGTCACGACGGGTCCAAAAGGTAGAGACAAACAGTCGTATTCTCAGAGTGTTCTGCCTTGAGTGAAAATAAAAACTTGTGAAACTTTTACCAGCAGAAAGTTAATATATGCGTGGTCGTCTGATTTGACCATCTTGCATCTAACAAGTTCAAATCCAGTATCAGATTGGATATTTAACTTAAATCATGCTAGTCACGCTTTAATTGTCAATCTATGGCTACCCTGGACACCTTTTGACCACCTATAGGCTGACACTAACTCTGTTTATATTGCCATTCTAAGTAATGAGTAAATTCCGTCATTGATCAGCAGAAATTCGTACCTGTGTTTTGGTAGACACAGTTGCATCGTAACCAAACATGACAAACGTAACAACAGATTTTTTTCATCCTTTGTTGTGTGTAGACAACTCCAATGTATCTTATTTCAATACAGGAGTAACAAATGACTTGCCTGGAAAATGGCACAAGATATCAGATTTATCCATTTTATCAGCAGCAGGTACAATTCTTTGTTTGCTCTATTTTACATTGTCATAGAATTCACTTTTCTTCTTTCAAGTGACAAAATGTTGGCATAATATATGCTCAGTTTATTGCCAAAATAGTAAACCTAATTTAGTATCACGCTGGTGTTTGTTGACTGAATATTCTGTATAAACTTTCTATTATTTTGTTTTCAGTCATTAACCGAAGAATATGCAGTTGTGACATTCCGCGATATAATACCTGGTAAATACAAAGTCCAGGTAAGTTTAGCCTTGGAGTCTAAAGTCCGTAGCTTTAGAGTCTTGAGTGTATTGGTTGAGGCAATTACACTGCAATGAGGCTATGGCTGGGGGCTGTCAGGTGGGGCAGGAGTCTTGAACCACATGGAGGCATCTTCGAGAACTTTTGGCTGTGGTTGATATTGGAATCAATTTGTTGAATCATTGAATTGTAGCGATTTACCAATATGTTGACCCGTATTCAGAGCTTCTTCACCTTAAAAAGGGGGACACACATGAGTAAGTCTGACTGAATAGACTCATACAACTCTAGATGCACATGCAATCAGTGGAGTTGTATTGCATCGTATCATGAAGCCCCCCCCCCCCCCACCCCACTATCGCTCTTGTTGCAGGTGGTACCTTACAAACAGGACATGTCTGGCTGTGTATCTAGGAGGCTGTGTCAGGAGCAGGCAGATCAGGCTCAGATCTGGTATAAAGACTCTGTGTATATAACTGGTAAGCTTCATACAATGTTAGACTACATTTGAGGAGGACACATTAGTTAGAGTTAGGTTTGGTGAACTCGAATGCTTTACTTCTCCAGTGTACAATATGTATTTGTTTTATCTGTTCGAAATCGCACTGTAAGTTGGCTGAAAATAGCCATTACTGCCTAAAATCTCAGCTGTTGTTGGCTTAATAATTCCTAATCCAAACTAATTGATCATCCCAGACCTATTGATAGCTCAGAATCCTTGGATTAATACTAGGTGTCTGATAAAAGGGTTAACCTGAAAAGGTCATCTGAATGATTAACCTGAAGAGACAAACAGCTTGGCCGAAAAGGTCAAGCTAAATGTGATTTGAGTGTGAAGGCAGTACTGTGTGCTTGTAAGGGAAGTTTAAATGATGTTGTCACAAAATGAGGATGTAAGACCCCCTTATTCATTTCTTGTAATAAATAGTGAAAATTGGTAGGCTGTACAGAGTTGCCGCCTCATTAACTTAAGTTAGACAACTTCAAAATAAATGAGTTGTAATTATTGACAGCAGAAATTTTGCAGTTTCCTTCACTTATAATACCTGATATTTGGTTTTTGTTTGAATGAAGACAATGGTAACTTGTCAAATCGTCTGCTCCCATTCACATATGCTTTAATATCTCATGCTCTATATATGAGAGTAATCTAGCAATGAAACGAGACTATACCAATGAGGTAGCCAAGGTCATTGTTCCTCAGTGGTTAATTTGGAATCTCATATTACCAGCTATTTCAGTCTATGAGTTAGTAAACTGTCGTTGTTTCCTTTTCCTTTTTCCTCGGCACTATTCGGAAAATGTACCCCTACTGGAATGAAATAGACTGCCACAAAGTGATAAAAACGGATTTCAACCCTGCCATTGGTTTCTAAGACCCTTGATTGATTGGAGTGGCCTCAGTTTTCTCTGCATTGCTAAGTTTCTGATTATCAAAAGACAAACTGATTATAATAATTAACCTTTTGTTTTGTAGGCACTGACTATCTACCAGAAGTCCCACCTGTCCTGAGAATCGCATCAGATAATAATCTTACTCTGTGCGTATCGATAGCTCCTGATAATCACCATATAGAAAAGTATACACTGGTCCTACGATCTCATAATACATCAGCTAACTACACTAACACTGTGGTAAGGGATTATATCAGTTGAGCTGGATTTTGTAAACCTTAGATCAAGTATTGTTGTATTTTACTCCCCTCCTACTGGTGGACTGCTGTGTGCATTTGGAAGGAAGTAACTCAAAATGCAGGGAAATTGGATTAAAATATTGACCGGGATAGGCAAGTTGGCAAGTATATCATGATGGAAATAAGCCCCTAGTGCAAAATCCCGTGAATGCATAAATTATAGAGTCCACCCATGGTGATGTTATATGCAAAGGGAAATTCTACGTTTAAAAAAATGGTGCAACTGAAGCTAGCCTTGGCTTTCTGTTTCGTTGCTCCCATGGATGGTTTGTTCACAAGTTATCACCTCCATTGAAATGATGTCTAATCATATGGTTCATGTTTCCCCTATATTGTTTTCATGATCGACATAGATACATTCTTTACCTTTTCTGTAGCCATCTTCGATGTTCCAAGAGTCTGGAGAATGGACAGTAGGATCCGTCTCTATCAGACACATGTATATACATGACTCGGGATTCAAACAAGGCCATAGTCTATATGCAGAGGTATGTTTACTGTTTGACTCAGTATTTTTTCTAGATTTTGTTTGTTTGTTGATGCCCACAGGCAACTTTTATGTATGCGTTGCAATTCATTTGAAATTATTACTTTTTGACTTATATTAATTATTTTTAATTTAATGGATCATATTTGTGAAACCTAAACATTTTTGGTTGTTTAGGAGTTGTCTACATGCTGTCGTCTATGAGACAACTCCTTGATAAGAAAAATAATATTTTATTCTGAAACCTGCTTCGAAGTTTTGCAATGCTGATGGCTGGACACGATGCCTATAATTATGCACATACTCTTTGTCTGTTACCAGATAATACCGGTGTTAGTAAGAAGTATATGTGCCTCACAAGGAGAGTGTAATGTGGATGGTAGAGGATGCAAAGCTTGTAATCATGTCTTGTCAAACCAAGTCACACTGCTGGGTATTATACCAGGTATGCTTTGTTCCTTTGCTTGTAAAGAATTTTCCAGTCTTAGTATGCATGACTTAAATGGAGTTGACTACTGTATGGATGGACAGCTGAATCTGTAGATTATATCACCATATAGTTTGAAAATCTTCTATAACTGTTTTCCGCTAGCTATCGTAATGACAATGTGAATATATTTATAAGCTATGTATGATAAGATTTATAGCCTCTACAGTGATATAAACTATAGATGCCACAGTTTATTGGGCTTTTAAAGCTTCGTCGATTCCATATCACTCATCTTCATCGTACTTGAGAAGGCAGGCAAAATTTCTTTCGATGCTATCAATCACTCTTTACCAAAAGAGGTTTGCGTGTTATCGCTGTAAAGTTATGGCATAAGTAGAACAGGACTAGTTTCCTGACTTAAAAATGTTTTGGTCTTCGTGATTTCTCAAGCTAGGTGTGGCTAGAATGTACGACAATTTTTTGCTCGATCCCTTTTTGTTTTATTCTTCATTAATACTACCAAGGTAAGTTAACAGACAGTGATAACCCTTTTCTATAATCTGCTCAGTATATTTCATAACTTGCATATCTATGTCTACAACTATAAGTGCAAAATTCTTTGCAAAAAAAGTCAATTTCTACTGACCCTCTCTGCTATAACAAGATGTGAATAAACACCAACAGATCCATGGGAACACTAAGTAAGTGGCAAGTGATACAGAACACAGAATTCCCATGAATTGGAGCGTTTTATCTGCATCGTCATAAACATAAACCAGTTTACATGTGATGAGAGCCATTGATATGCTTATGCATAAGGTAAACACAGTATGTGATAGAAATGACCATAAAAGACATACACATCCACAGCTCCTGTTACAACAATATCTAAATATGCGAGTATGAATAAGCACTGATTTAAAAACACAGGAAGTTAGTGCAACACAGACAGAAATTTTGTTTACAACCCCTTGTAGCTCTGTGGCTGGGAAAGCCTCTGATACCACAAGCGCCCAGTTTGCAAAAATCGCTACAGTATCTCCCAAGATGATACCTAATATTTGATGCAATGCATATGCTTTGTCTAAACATGACTCATTTACTGATCTTTTTTTCTGACTAAATATGCCAGAGCTATTGCTTCATAGATGAGAAGAGTCCACGCAATTCCAACGCCGCACCACCAGATTATCATTTCTACCTCATACTGTATCCAATTATTTATGTTCGAAGAGAACACTCCAGCCTCTACCGTGTCAGTGATTATGTTAGCCAAGACGAGTGCTAGGTGTGTAACTCTTATCCAAATCTGTCCGCAAATTCTTGAAATGCATCCTCCACAACCCAATACATCATGAGTAAGTTTAGTAATGTCCAATGCCAGATTTAACTCTGCGACCATTCTGATCTAAACAAAATTTCAAAAGTTTCAAGTCTTTCACTTGTTCAAATTGATTGGTACCAAGCTTTAGATTTCCTATGTGTCAACAACGATGAGCTTTTATATCAGAATCAACATCCTTATTGACTCTCTTGAATGCTAGCCTTTATGGCCCATGGCTGACAGAAATGGGTATTGGCGAAATTGACCCTGGGAGTTTGTTGACACTGATGGAATCGTGAATCGATGTTACCATTTTGGCATCAGTCCGAATCAACCTTGTTTTTTTTGCGTGCTCAACTTTGCTCCTAAATAAAGTCCAAATCATAACTCACCTGCAAGATAGTGTGCCAAACAGTACTCTTGACTTCAATGTACTTGTTGGTCCAATGGGTTCTTTCTCTTTAATGTCTGACTTTGTTTCGATTCAATCAAATTTCATTTACAGCAGTAAAACCATAAACTTATATTTTTGACACTTTTATTACTGTCTTTAAGGTTATACAAGCATAAGTCTACAATTATCAATGTTTGGTTCAATGACAGACAAACATAATGTTCAAGTGCCCCATAAACTCAAATGAACCCCAATAGGTTTACCCCTTCAGATAGTTTTACATCATCGAGATATGCAACAGATACTTTGTTCCCATGATGCCAAACTAACTAATAGAAGATCACATGGTCTATTACCTTCACACTTGCACATTATGTAAACCAGTGACTCGTATCTTTGAATAAAAAACCCTCCGGATCATCTCTAGATGTTTGATATACTTGTTCCATTTAGGCCACATGAAAGTATGGATGGTATGAGGGCGATACTATTGAACGCTAGAATTTCTAATATTCTTTATATCAATTGATGAAACTTGTGTTGGGTCAAAGTCTTGGCCATAGCTACTGCTGCCAGTCAGGGAAATGTTTATTAATTTGAATTTTGTTAACCCCAAAGTTAACCAATCTAGCCTTCTATCAAAGGATTGGCACCTAAACGGCCATCAATTTCACACAAATTGATTGAAAAAATCAGGGTTTCTGTGAAAATAATGGTATCACCACATAGGCCAATTATTTTACTCCCTGATTTTAACAACAAGTTACAGCACATAACCTTCCCACTAGGTGACATTTCTGAGATTGAAGCCTCAAGTTTTTACCTTTTGACTTTACAGAATTCAATAAGCACACATCGACCTTACTACTCCTACTTGATCATGATGAAAAATCCGTCTATTATGATCAATTGCACCTGATACTTTATATCACACATATTTATTTGCAGAGAGACACAACTGGGAGTTACCCGTCTTTCTTCCCATCGCGATAGTTGTCTTGGTGTCGATAGCATCCTTCTGCCTCTGGAGAAGAAGACGTCCAATCAAGCTGAAAGTTGTCTCACTTATTTCTCCGTCAACCCGCACTGTGGCAATCCCTCTTAGACCTATGTGTTCTCAAGGTGAGATAACGCTCTGCAGCCAATAACTCTTATTTGCTCAAGAGACCATCAGTAAAGTTGTCAGAAGATATGTATTTTGTGCATTTATTTTGTCTGACTGACATAAATGTCCACATTGTCTGCCCTCCTAAGTTTTCATTTCTTCAGGTATCTGCCTGATCTGAGCTGAACACTTGAACATTTTGATCATAGAGCAATTTTTTTGGAAATATTTCGTATTTTGTAGCTGAGAAAGGGATCACTGAATCACCTGTGTTTAACCTTGAGCCACATCCATCTCACTTGATTGAACGAATCCTGTAATAATCGAGTTTATTCCGTCGAGGTAAATAGCAATATTGGGCTTGCTAGTACTACAGTCAAGTGGTTTCTATTGAACATTTTCCTTTCAATTGTAGAGCGAATGAGGCCACCTTCTCTGGTTGAGCAGGGCTTACGATCTATTCCAAACCCACAACGAGTCAGTAAAAAGTGTAGGGTTTGTATAACATACACAACTTGTGACACATATAACCGAATATACATGAAGATCGGAGGAACGCTTTGTGAGATATTCAATTCATTCTTCAACTGTGAAGCTGAGTTACGAAGTGGAGCAAAGTAAGTTTGTAAGAAGTTAATGGCATCTAGACTTTGCGTAATAATATTATGTGAAAAACACATTTTATTTGTATTTAGTATCTTCATTAGGGATTGCCTTTAGTATACAAGTGGTGATCTTTCCCTGCATAGGCAGTCTCTATTGTTTGCAAAGATAACATGGTCTATTAGGAGAATGAGGTAACACTAGATGGCCTGTCCTTAAAAAGTTCTGTGAGGTCTCGGGTCTTGCTGCTTTATGCTTAATACTAGTGTTTGTTCCCAAATGCTGAATATAACTTTCAACTCTCCGACATGAATATTACCTTACATCTTAAACCCACAATCCCAGTCATGTCTCCCCAGACTGAAATACGTAACGTGAATGTATCTGCTGTTTAATTTCAGCCTAGACTTCAATCAGCTTCATAATAGCATTCACACAAACTACATCATAGTGCTATGCACCAGTGAACTACTAGCAGCGTATAAACACAATGTGGGATGTCCCACTTCTGACACCAATGTACAGTCGACTCATATTAACATGTTGAAGCTAGTAAGGACTCAACTACCGTTCGGAAAAGTTCTTATACTAGTAAGTTATAATCTATAATACTGCACATGATTGAAATCTTCACATATTAAGATTTAGATTTAGATTAACCCGTGGGGTACCTCTGTTATTGTTGGATCGCAATACTCTGTCCTCAACCAACTAAACTAAACTTAGATTCAATAGTATACCAGTTTGAAGTTTGTGGGAGAAATAGACACAGAGGGTGCAGGGGACTGGAACAATCAACCTTGAAAGCTCCTGAGTTGAACTACACCCACAACTCCTATCGCCTATCAGTGAATAGCAAGTGGGCTAACCAAGTTTGTCTACTGATTGACAATAAACCTCAATGGTGGCTCAGGGTTTTGTTGCCATCTGGCCTGGGAATCTTGAAGTGAAACGGTTTGATGTTGCCATCAATGGATAGGGGGTATTTTATAACTCCATCACCCTCATGCTAACAATTTTTAAAAGGAGATAGATAAGGGCTTGCAAGACAAAAACAGACATGTCATTATTACTTCAGAACGACCCAACAAAAATAATTTTGTATAATCATTAGAATGGATTTGATTGTGTGCCGTCTTTCTCAGTGTTTGTTTCTATGCTTGTAGGTGTCGTTACATCCATCTCACAGAGACCTGTGTGGGAATCTGGCAGCTTCTCCGGCAAACCATACAGTCAATATATACAATATACCCGAGGACCTCAATAAGATGGTAGGTCTCAGAATCATGTTTGTTTTAATCTAATTTGAATTTGATTTTAGTGACTATTAATCGCTGATTATGATTATTTAAGCTCTGTTGACCTGTCTATAGTTTTGGGATCTTTGATTAGTGTTCGACGGTTGATAGATCTGCAACATCACTGGTATCGTAAATGTATGCTTCACAGTTTCAGAATAGGGTTGTAACACCCAGTACTACATATTTTCCAAAGCCAGGATGTTAGCGGGATTCTTGGGGTTTAAAGCATTCACACAATGAAGATTGGGATTATCAAAGCTGTTTCTCCAGCTAATCAGCTTCAAAACAAGCCCAAAATTTTCCTTTTGGTCCACTACAAGCTGTGTTATGAGGCATTGAAGTATGCCCCTTCAATAATTGCTCGTGAAATCGGAAAGCCTGGGTGTGAGGTCACAACAGGGTTTTCAACCGATATTCGACATTTTTTGTATATGGAACTATTAAAGTGAAACTTTTTTTCTCCACAAAATATGCGTTTATCTGCTTCAATTTTTTGCTTTGGATTAATCTCGATGATGTCATGAGCTACGTTGGATTTCATCTCGTTTCATCCAATTTTGACGGAATTCCACGAGTCCAAAGTTTCTAATGCTAGACATATACGCAAAATGTATGTCTATGACATCATATCCCCCTGCGCAAGGCTCGCGAGCAAACGCCAGCGAGGCCTGTCTTTGATAGGAAGTAACTTTGGTCCTGATTGACCAATTGAGCTGTTCTTGGGCTCATTTTAAAGCTTATAAGCTGGAGCAGTCCCTTTGATTATTTTATGGTTCATTGTGTGAATGGTTTAATGGGCAATTTTACTTATCATATCTTAAGGGACATGCAAACAATCTGATCGATACCGGATTGGTTTGTTTTATCTTAAAACATCACTCAATCTTTCCCTGTTGCAGGTTTTGGTGTTTGATCCAGGAGTGGTGAATGACGTTGGCGAAGTGCAGTGCCCAAATTGGGATACCTATACACACACCCCTATGGTAGGCACAAAGTACACACTTTTGTATAATCTCTATTTTACAATAAGTTAAATATCCCTCAAATCAAAACAACCAAATTTTTTAATCATCTGATTCCATACTTATCCCTGAACCCATATTTGTAGAGCCACAAGCAATAAACCTATAGGGCCTAGGCTAAGAGATTCTCTCCGCGTCGAAATTTTTAGCTCCACTTCAAGCCAGGCTATAATGCTAACTGAGAATTGATCAGCCAATTATATATCACATTTTATCCTCACCCCCAGAATCAGAGTAGTGGTGTCATGTTGTGTTGTCTTGATTGGGTCATCTCGTATCTATTTATTCTTTTAGAAGGAAACTCTTTCAAAGGATATAAAAGCTTTAGCAAGCGAAATCAAGAGAATGGGTGAGTGAACTGATATAAACTCATTTATTATACATTACACAATGCAACTTATGGATGGTTGAAGACTTTGTTTGAGGCTGCTATTTTGTATCACAACTTATTTTCCATATTTTATTCTATCATGTGAGCGATTTCCAGATTTATGAGCCAAATATGGAGGAAGTTATGGTCTCTCAAACTTTCAAGGTGATCACCTTCAATTGGCATTGAGAATCAGCGCAACGCAACGCAACTTATTATGATATACTAATAGATAGGATGTTCATGATGTTCAGGGATTTGCAGGGTCCGAACCCAGGTCCAATTGGCCCAGCAGGCAAATCGCTACCAATGATCTCAATTGTCTACAGGCTCACAGAGCTGTACATAGTGTTGGGATGCTAGTGGCGTTGCCTGCTGGTATAAAAGACCCTGGTTCGAGTCCCACCTAGGTCTGAATTTTGAACATCATTTTCTCTGTGGAATGATGAGTATGATAACTCATAATGAGTATGATGCGTGACGTCCCACAAATATTGGTTGCTAATTCTTAATGCTGATTGACTGCCGTCACCTTGAAAGTTTGAGAGACCATAACTTCCTTAATATTTGGATTCTACAGCTGGAAATCGCTCACATGATTGAAATAAATATGGAGAATAAGATGTGATACAAAATAGCAGCCTCAAAATAAGTATTTAAAGGAATGTATTTGATTGGTCCATCAGTTAAGTAAACCTAGAGCCGGCCACTAGTGAGACTTTTATGAAGCAGCTTACCTGAGGCACTCAGGCTCAGGCTTTTCATCAGACTCCATAGGAGGAGCTTTCAGCACCCCACCTGGTTTAACTCCCACATTTGAATGCTTTTGCCTCCCCTTCCAGTTATTCTAAACTACAGCACTGCTTTGTTACCACTTCATAACATGTTAAGATGAAATCTATACTATGTATCATTCTTTCTCATATCCTAAATCAAATGTCACTTTAAAGCCACCATGATCAGAATGTACCATGGTTTTTCCACGGAGGTTACAATATTTATGACTGTTTTCCGTCAGATAGCTTGCACATCCACAGGCCACAGGCCACAAAGTCATTAAACAGCTGAGGTGCGAATCCCAAGACAACCATTTGCGGAATGGTTGCAAATGCAATACTGATATACATGTAGTTATGACCCAGTAATGTGAAAGTTCAACTGTTGTGATGCTTGTATATTTTAGGTGATGATAACACCTCCCTCTCAAATCTTCTAGTCAATATTTCAAATACTATCCAAACTGCCCATCCACAAACAACACAGAGGGTGCCAAATCAACTAACTATTGATATCACACAACATGCGACCGCACAGCTTAGACCCATGGCCTGTGCTGTGGAAGTCTTGCAACCAATGACACCCCATGCGCCACCTGTAAAGATGAATCTACAAGGCAATGCTAATCATTATCATAGCAACACTCAGCGAGGAACTTTATACGGGGGAGCCAACAGAGACACCGAACAGAACACACCACATGGCCGACCTGGGATGTATCAGTATACAGGCCCAACTTACATGACTAGCGGGTTTGACTCAGTTGGTAAGTGTGCACCTGTCTAGCTTTGTCAGTTATGTAAAATCCTCAACCTTGTAGCCCAATGTCACACAAACACTGCCCTAGATTTGATTCCTAAAAGTTCCTTTGATATCGGACCTTGAATCATGGAATCATGAACTGATTCTTGGCAAAGCTTTGGCTGGCTTACATATAATGTATTAAAGTCATCTGTAATATTTCAGAATTTTGAATGGGAACCCCTCCCCTGGGTTAACATTTGTGCATTTACCAGTAGCATTATTAACTCTGAGAATTGATATGAAGAGATGATTTTTTCTAGCTGTATGCACTGATGGACTTCCAATATCTCTAGACAGTCAGAATTTGTTCTTTTTTCCGTTGCAGCAAACTCGAACCTCCCTACAATCCAGCCCCATGCAAGGGAAAAGAGGTTCCTTCCACAACATTACTCTGTGCCATTCCCATCTAACAATATGTCTGTGCAACCTCCACAAAAACAAGACAGAAATTCAACCGCCGCGCCTACACTAGAGGAGACGACCAATCATCTTCAAGCCTTGGAGTCTGTCAACCTTGGGACAAGACCCAAGACAAACCCAGTCGGTGCTCACCAACTATCTATAGATCGTGACGGGCAGGAAGCAGGTAGCTCTGCATTGTACCCAGGGAGTCAGAACCATTCATCCAGTGAACTTGGAGATGATGATGGTGAGAGTCTGGCAGGATCTGCTTCTGATCTTGCTCGAGTACAAAGAGGGAGAGCTGTGAGGTAAGCTCATATCATTGTCTCACATGAAACACTAGTTTGTATGTTGTGCGCTGATCGACCGTACCATCTCACCATTCCGAAAGGTGATATGATGCAGCAAGTTAGCCGTTTGCATACAAATAGAAGGGTGCTGCAGGTGTCACAGGGAGTGATAAATCAAGCCCACAGCACCCATGTGTGATCACATACTGTTACTGAATCATAGCCTCCCTTGACATGCTTTTTTCAGTGGGTGGGGGGTGGCGACAAAGCTTGTCAACTCTTGCGACCGAGCTCTCGAGAAAGGAAATAAAATAGATAAATGGGATTGGAAAACGGGAGTCCCAATATGTATGAGATCTTAACACTGTAGCCTAGTGTTATCAGGGAGCTATCTAACCGTTTCCAAGAGGAGACATCTACCATTCTTGAAAGCTCACTCGCAAAGTTTACATTCTTAGTTCCCCACCGCCACAGCAAAGCTTGTCAATACAGGCTAACATTCACAAGGCTGTATATATATTGTTGCGTTAAATGGCACATTACTACCAAAAATCCCTGGATGCTGTATATCTTACCCTAACATTAGCACTTTTCCAAGTTACATTTTTTAACATTACAGGGAGAATGAAGTGCTGCCTAGTAATACACCTAGATATGACAATCCACCTGGATTAGAAGGCCAGAAGGGTGAGTACGATGATTTTTTATCTGTATATTTCCTGAAAAACTGACCAAAGGTGATGTTAATAAGAGAAATAGTTTTGCGGATAGAATCTCAGATTGAGGTACAGATCTTCTTTGTTATTGAATCATATAGACTTGCTTCAAGAAGACAGGCATGCATTTGTGCACCTTCATGGAAACTCACCAGTGGTTTAAAGTTTAGAGCACACTTTTGCTATTTTTCTCCGTAACAACTCAAACATATTAGCTATGCTCAGATGGGTCAATGTCTGGATTAGCGCCAGATCGTTAAACGCAGCATTCCTGTGACCAGAGTATTGACTGCGTATATACACGTAAAGCATTCATATGCAATTTATACTCTACTGATATCTAGTACACAGCGTTGACAATACAGCATACAAGTATGATATATTATAGCCTCTAATTACCAGTTGACTCATGAGGTTTTATTATACTGTTTTAGCCCAGCTAGCCGCCGCAGACAGAGAATCACAGAGCTGTATTACTGTGAGGAGTGAAGAAGATGAATTCTCAGACTATAACCCATCGTTAAAATCCAACGGACAGCATGAAGAAAGACAAACAACAATCATTCCAGCCGCAAACAATACGAGAAGAGAAGACTTCGCCAGACAACAATCAAACACTATGTCAGTGCCCCAAAATATTGAAAATTTTTCAAATATGGTGAATAACTCAGCCATTCCGTTGGTCCCGAAAACGGCTGCCCCTCAAAGACATTCTGCTGATTACTACCAACTTTTTGCCACATCAAATTATGAAAAAGGCAATCCTTATCTTTTACACCATGAGTGCAGTTCTGCGAATCCGCTGCCCAATAGGCACAGTGGACAATACACTGACCAATCAGAAGCAGCGGCACAATACACTGACCAATCAGAAGCAGGGGCAATGTCCTCTAACCGATCAGAAGCAGCGACAAGAGATCACACCAGCAGTGTAACACTTGAGTCTAAATCTGATATGTCAAAATCGGACCCAGTCAGCTCTGGTTCCGAGAAGTTAAGTGGTGACATAGTCAAGGCCAGAGTCGTGGCAACAGTAGAAACCTGACACTCAATTCCATTCGTCTAAATCATTTAGTATTCTGTCAAGTTATGCGCGAAGCTTCACAGGGATTATTTTATTTTTATTTCAAAAGACAAAGATTCGCAAATACAGCTAATACATTTTCAAAATTTAAGTCCCTTGTGACTTTTCCAATGTGGATTGAGTTATTTTCCTCACTCTGCAATTTATGATAATGCTATTTTTCAGCTGTTATTTTTGTATTTAATAATGCTGTATATATAATATATATTGTTTTGGCTTGTTCGGAAATTCAGGCTGTAATATGTTTTTTTAATAATGTGAAGAGTGAATATTTGTTATTTTGTGTTGGCAATCATGAAGTCTAAAGTTTAAATGTAGAGTGTTTTATTGTTATCAGAATCAGTTTTAGCTGAAATGAATCAATTTAATCTGAAACCGTTAAAATACACTCTTTGCCTCACTCAAGAAACAGATTTCTGACACAAGAAGCGCTGATGAAGAGGGAACCTGTTCTTGTAGCGCTTGTCCATGCACATGACAGCTGCTCTCTGTCATTCAATGATTTCTTAAGATGAACTCTGCCGCCCTGAGCCCATGAATCTTTAATGCCACATGACTCCATAATATACCTGATAAAGAGACATCAATGTGATGTAAGCCAATGAATGTAACACAACTTCAGTTAAAACTGGATCATGTATGATCCAGTTTGACATCATTTGAGTTGCCCCTCTACTGACATGCTGACAACACCTACTACTCTTGCAAAATGGATCTAATTTAAAACTACTGAAGTACTAAATTGAGTCTTGGTCTGGTATCATGACACCACCTATTTTCCATAAAGAGTGTGAGTGCTGAGGTCTTTTCTTGTCTGATGTGGGGGGGGGAGGGGAGGAGGGTAGTGGTATGAGAAGACAGGACAACTTTGATTATTACCGATAGTACACATTTTTAAATTTTTCGTTATTTTATTTCTTGATGCTAGAGTGAGAGTGAGCCTCCTTATAACTGAGACTGGCAGTTAATAAATAGTCGCTGATCAAAGCCATTTTCAGATATGATAGAGCATGAGTTGCTCTTCCACATGAAAGCGAAATGAGGTGGGACAAAACCAATTAAAACATTTAATCTGAGCTGAAAAAATTCCAACGTGCCCCATTTTAAATTATTTTGAAATTTCAATTTGCATAAGTTCCCTTCAAATAATGGCAGGATGCCCATATATAGGAATTTGCATGACTTATATCGGGCCTTGAGTTTATTTGAGTTTGGAAGTAATCTAGCAGACTTTGAATATTTGAATATTTTAATTTTTGATGCAAAAGTGAGCCTCCTAAAAAGTGAGACTGACAGAGAATGAATAGTCGCAGATCAAATCAATTTCATGATATGATAGAGCGCGAGTTGCTCTTACATATGCAGTAGGATAAAAGCAAAATGAGGTGGGACAAAAGAAAATAAAACATTTGATCTGAGCCGTAAAAATCCCAATGTGCCCCATGTTAAATTTTCTAAATTTCAAACTGCCATTAGTTTCCTTCAAATTATGGCAGGATGGCCATATTTAAAAATTCGCGTGACGTAAATTGGGCCTTAAATTGATTTGAGTTTGGAAGTAAACTAACATTCTTTCAATCTTTCAATATTTTATTTTTTGCTGCAAGAGTGAGCCTCCTTAAAAGTGAGACTGACAGAGAATGAATTGTCGCAGATCAAAGCCATTTTAAGATATGATAGAGCGCGAGTTGCTCTTACATATGCAGTAGGATAAAAGCAAAATGAGGTGGGACAAAAGAAAATAAAACCTTGATTCTGAGCCGTGAAAATCCAAACGTGCCCCATGTTAAATTTTTTGAAATTTCAAATTGCTATAAGTTCCCTTCAAATAATGGCAGGATGGCCATATTTAGGAATTCGCATGACGTAAATTGGGCGTTGAATTGATTTGAGTTTGGAAGTTATCTAGCAGACTTTGAATTTTTCAATATTTTACTTTTTGATGCAAGAGTGAGCCTCCTTAAAAGTGAGACTGAAAGAGAATGAATAGTCGCAGATCAAAGCCATATTAAGATATGATAGAGCGCGAGTTGCCCTTCCATATGAAGTAGGATAAAGGCGAAATGAGGTGGGACAAAAGCAAATAAAACATTTAATCTGAGCCGAAAACGTTCCAATGTGCCCCATGTTAACTTATTTGGAAATTTCTAATTGCCATTAGTTCACTTCAAGTAATGGCAGGATGCCCATATCGAGGAGTTTGTATGACATAAATTGCGTCTTGAAATGAACTGAGTTCGGAAGTAATCCAACAGACTTGGAATTTTTCAATATTTTATTTTTTGATGCAAGAGTGAGCCTCCTTAGAACTGAGACTTGCAGAGAATGAATAGTTGCAGATCAAAGCCACTTTAAGATATGATATAGCGCAAGTTGCCCTTCCATATGAAGTAGGATAAAAGCGATATGAGGTGGGACAAAAGCAAATAAAAAGTTTAATCTGAGCCGTAAAAATCCCAAAATGCCCCATATTAATTTTTTTAAATTTCAAAATGCCATAAGTTCCCTTCAAATAATGGCAGTATGCCCATATTTAAGAATTTGCACGACTTGAATTGGGCCTTGAGTTGATTCGAGTTTGGAAGTAATCTAACAGACATTGAATTTTTCAATATTTTGGTTTTTGATGCAAGAGTGAGCCATTTTCAACTGAGACTGGCAGAGAATGAATGGTTGAATATCCATGCCATTCTAAGATATGATAGAGGGCGATTTGCCCTTCCATATGAAGTAGGATAAAAATGAAATTAGGTGGTAGAAAAGAAAATAAAACATTTGATCAGAGCCGTAAAAATCCCAACATGCCCCATGTTAAATTTTTTAAATTTCAAATTGCCATAAGTTCCCTTCAAATAATGGCAGGATGCCCATATTTAAGAATTTGCATGACGTGAATTGGGCCTTGAGTTGATTAGAGTTTGGAAGTAATCTAACAGACTTTGAATTTTTCAATATTTTATTTTTTGATGCAAGAGTGAGCCTCCATAAAACTGAAACTGACAGAGAATGAATAGTCGCAGATCAAAGCCATATTAAGATATGATAGAGCGCAAGATGCCCTTCCATATGAAGTAGGATAAAAGCAAAATGAGGTGGTAGAAAAGAAAATAAAACATTTAATCAGAGCCAGAAAAATCCCAACATGCCCCATGTCAAATTTTTTTAATTTCAAATTGCCATAAGTTTCCTTCAAATAATGGCAGGATGGTCATATTTAGGAATTCGCACGACGTAAATTGGGCCTTGAATTGATTTGAGTTTGGAAGTAATCTAACATACTTTGAATTTTTCAATATTTTATTTTTTGATGCAAGATTGAGCTTCCTTAAAAGTGAGACTGACAGAGAATGAATAGTCGCAGATCAAAGCCATTTTAAGATCTGATAGGGGGCGAGTTGCCCTTCCATACGGAGTAGGATTAAAGCGAAATGAGGTGGGACAAAAGCAAATAAACGATTTAATCTGGGCCGAAAAAATCCCAACGTGCACGATGTTAAACTATTCTGAAATTTCAAATTCCCATATGTTCCCTTGAAATAATAACAGGATGCCCATATTTAGGAATTTGCATATCGGAAATGTGGCCTTGAATTAATTTGAGTTTGGAAGTAATCTAACATACTTGAATTTTTCAATATTTTAGTTTTTGATGCAAGAGTGAGCCTCCTTTCAACTGAGACTGGCAGAGAATGAATAGTTGCAGATCCAAGTCATTTTAAAACATGATGGAGCGCAAGTTGCCCTTCCACATGAAGTAGGATAAAAGCAAAATGAGGTGGGACAAAAGGAAATAAAAATTTTAATCTGAGCCGAAAAAATCCCAACTTGCACAATGTTAAATTATTCTGAAATTTTAAATTGCCATAAGTTTCCTTCAAATAATGGCAGGATGCCCATATTTAAGAATTTTCATGACGTAAATTGGCCCTTGAATTAATTTGAGTTTGGAAGTAATCTAACAGACTTTGAATTTTTCAATATTTTATCTTTTGATGCAAGAGTAAGCCTCCATAAAACTGAAACTGAGGGAGAATGAATAGTCACAGATCAAAGTTAATTTAAGATATGATAGAGCGCAAGTTGCCCTTCCATATCAAGTAGTATAAAAGCGAAATGAGGTGGGACAAAAGGAAAAAAAAATTTCAATCTGAGCCGGAAAATCCCGACGTGCCCCATGTTAAATTTTTTAAATTTCAAATTGCCATAAGTTCCCTTCAAATAATGGCAGGATGCCCATATTTAAGAATTTGCATAATGTGAATTGGGCCTTGAGTTGATTCGAGTTTGGAAGTAATCTAATAGACTTTGAATTTTTCAATATTTTAGTTTTTGATGCAAGAGTGAGCCTCCTTTCAACTGAGACTGGCAGAGAATGGATAGTTGCAGATCCAAGTCATTTTAAAACATGATAGAGCGCGAGTTGCCCTTCCATATGGAGTAGGATTAAAGCGAAATGAGGTGGGACAAAGGCAAATAAAACATTTAATCTGAGCCGAAGAAATCCCAACGTGCACAATGTTTAATTACTCTGAAATTTCAACTTCCCATATGTTCCCTTGAAATAATAACAGGATGCCCATATTTAGGAATTTGCATGACATAAACTTGGCCTTGAATTGATTTGAGTTTGAAAGTAATCTAACATACCTTGAATTTTTCAATATTTTATATTTTGATGCAAGAGTGAGCCTCATTAAATCTGAGGCTGGCAGAGAATGAATAGTCGCAGATCCAAGCCATTTTAAGATATGATAAAGCGCGAGTTGCCCTTCCATGGAAAGAAGGATAAAAGCGATATGAGGTGGGACTAAAGCAAATAAAAAGTTTAATCTGAGCCGTAAAAATCCTGACGTGCCCCATGTTAAATTATTTTGAAGTTTCAAATTGCCATAATTTCCCTTCAAATGATGGCACGACGCCCATATCTAGGAAATTGCATGACACAAACTGCCCCTTGAAATGAATTGAGCTTGGAAGTAATCTAACATAAGATAAGAGCGAAATGAGGTGGGACAAAAGCAAATGAAAAATTTAATCTGAGCCGAAAAAATCCCAACGTGCACAATGTTAAATTATTTTGATATTTCAAATTGCCATATGTTCTCTTCAAATAATAACAGGATGCCCATATTTAAGAATTTGCATGACAAACATTAAGCCTTGAATTGAGATGAGTTTGGAAGTAGTCTAACAGACTTTGAATTTTTCAATATTTTATTTTTCGATCCAAGAGTGACCCTCCATAAAACTGAGACTAACAGAGAATGAATAGTGGCAGATCAAAGCCAATTTAAGATATGATAGAGCGCAAGTGGCCCTTCCTTATGAGGTAGGATAAATGCGAAATGAATTGGGACAAAAGCAAATAAAACATTTAATCTGAGCCGAAAAATTTGAAACGTGCCCAATGTTAAATTATTTTGAAATTTCTATTTGCCATAAGTCCCCTTCAAATAGTGGCAGGATGCCCATGTCTTGGAGTTTTCATGAGAAAAATTAGGCCTTGAATTGATTTGAGTTTGGAAGTAATTTAAAAAATTTTGAATTTTCAATATTTATTTTTTGTTTTAAGAGTGAGCCTCCATAAAACTGAAACTGACAGAGAATGAATAGTCACAGATCAAAGACATATTAAGAAATGATAGAGCGCAAGTTGCCCTTCCATATGAAGTAGGATAAAAGCGAATTGATGTGGAACAAAAGCGAATAAAACATTTAATCTGAGCCGAAGAAATCCCTACGTGCCCCATGTTAAAATATTTTGTAATTTCAAATTGCAATAAGTTCCCTTCAAATGATGACAGGATGCCCATATTAAAGAATACGCATGAACTAAATGGGGCCTTGAATTGATTTGAATTTGGAAGTAATCTAACATACTTTGAATTTTTCAATATTTTGTAGGATTAAAGCGAAATGAGGTGGGACAAAGGCAAATAAAACGTTTAATCTGAGCCGAAAAAATCCCAACGTGCACAATGTTTAATTACTCTGAAATTTCAACTTCCCATTTGTTCCCTTGAAATAATAACAGGATGCCCATATTTAGGAATTTGCATCACGTAAATTGGTCCTTCAATTGATCTGAGTTTGGAAGTAATCTAACAGACTTTGAATTTTTCAACATTTTATTTTTTGATGCAAGAGTGAGCCTCCTTACAACCGAGATTGGCAGAGAATGAATAGTCGCAGATCCAAGCCACTTTTAGATATGATAGAGCGCGAGTTGCACCTGCATATAAAGTAGGATAAAAGCAAAATGGGGTTGGACAAACGCAAATAAAACAAATGATCTGAGCTGAAAAAATTCAAACGTGCCCCATGTTAAACTATTTTTAAATTTCAAATTGCCATAAGTTCCCGTCAAATTATGGCAGGATGCCCATATTAAGGAATCTGCATGACCTAAATTGGACCTTGTATTTATTTGAGTTTGGAAGTTATCTAACAGACTTTGAATTTTTCAATATTTTATTTTTTGATGCAAGAGTGAGCCTTCTTAAAACTGAGACTGGTAGAGAATGAATAGTCGAAGATCAAAGCTATATTGAGATATGATAGAGCGCGAGTTGCACCTGCATATAAAGTAGGATAAAAGCAAAATGAGGTTGGACAAACGCAAATGAAACAATTGATCTGAGCTGAAAAAATTCAAACGTGCCCCATGTTAAAGTATTTTTAAATTTCAAATTGCCATAAGTTCCCTTCAAATTATGGCAGGATGCCCATATTTAGGAATCTGCATGACCTAAATTGGGCCTTGAATTGATTTGTGTTTGAGAGATATCTAGCAGACTCTGAATATTTCAATATTTTATTTTTTGATTCAAGAGTGAGCCGCCTTAAAACTGAGACTGACAGGGAATGAATAGTGGCAGATCAAAGCCAATTTAAGATATGATAGAGCGCAAGTGGCCCTTCCTTATGAAGTAGGATAAATGCGAAATGAATTGGGACAAAAGCGAATAAAATAGTTAATCTGAGCCGAAAAAATTCAAACGTGCCCAATGTTAAATTATTTTGAAATTTCAAATTGCCATAAGTTCCCTTCAAGTAATGGCAAGATGCCCATATTTACGAATTTGCATGACGTAAATTGGGCCTTGAATTGATTTCAGTTTGGAAGTAATCTAGCAGACTTTTAATTTTTCACTAATTTATTTTTTGTTGCAAGAGTGAGCCTCCTTAAAACTGAAACTGACAGGGAATGAATGGTCGCAGATCCAAGCCATTTTCAGATATGATAGAGCGCGATTTGACCTTCCATATTAAGTAGGATTAAAGCGAAATGAGGTGGATCAAAAGCAAAAAAAAAGTTTAATCTGAGCCGGAAAATTTCAAACGTGCCAAATTATAAATTATTTTGAAGTTTCAGATTGCCATAAGTTCCCTTAAATTAATGGCAGGATGCCCATATCTAGGAGTTTGCTTTACGAAAAGTGGGCCTTGAATTGATTTGAGTTTTGAAGTAATCTAATAAATTTTGACTTTTTCAATAATTCATTTTTTGATGCAAGAGTGAGCCTCCTTAAAAGTGAGACTGACAGAGAATGAATAGTCTCAGATCCAAGCCATCATAAGTAATGATAAAGCGCGAGTTGCCCTTCCATATGAAGTAGGATGAAAGCGAAACGAGAAGGGACAAAAGCAAATAAAACATTTAATCAGAGCCAAAAAACTCCCAACGTGCACAATATTAAATTATTCTGAAATTTCAAATTGCCATAATTTCCCTTCAAACAACGGCAGGATGCCCATATCTAGGTGTTTGCATGACATACGTTGGGCCTTGAAATGATTTGAGTTTGGAAGTAATCTAACAAATTTTGACATTTTCAATATTTTATTTTTGATGCAAGAGTGAGCTTCCTTAAAACTAAGACTGACTGAGGATGAATAGTCGCAGATCCAAGCCATTTTAGGTTATGATAGAGCGCGAGTTGGCCTTCCATATGAAGTAGGATAAAAGCGAAATGAGATGGGACAAAAGCAAATAAAACAATTAATCAGAGCCGTAAAAATCCCAACGTGCCGCATTTTTAAATTTCTTAAATACCAAATTGCCATAAGTTCCCTTCAACTAATGGCAGGATGCCCACATTTAAGAATTTGCATGATATAAATTGGGCCTTGAATTGATTTTAGTTTGGAAGAAATCTAATAGACTTTGAATTTCTCAATATTTTACTTTTTGATGCAAGAGTGAGCCTCCTTACAACTGTGACTTGCAGAGAATGAAGAGGCGCGGATCAAAGCCATTTTAAGATATGATAGAGCACGAGTTAACCTTCCATATGAAGTAGGATAAAAGCGAAATGAGATGGGACAAAAGCAAATAAAACAATTAATCAGAGCCGTAAAAATCCCAACATGCCCCATGTTAAATTCTTTAAAATTTCAAATTGCCATAAGTTCCCTTCAAAAAATGTCAGGATGCCCATATCTAGTAGTTTGCATGACGTAAATTGCGCCTTGAAATGAACTGAGTTTGGAAGTAATCTAACAGACTTTAAATTTTTCAATATTTTAGTTTTTGATGCAAGAGTGAGCCTCCTTACAACTGAGATTGGCAGCAAATGAATAGTCGCTGATCCAAGCCATTGTCGGATATGATAGAACGGGAGTTGCCCTTTCATATGAAGTAAGATAAAAGCAAAATGCGGAGGGACAAAAGCAAATAAAACAATTAATGTGAGCTATAAAAATCCCAACGTGCCAAATGTTAAATAATTTTGAAATTCCAAATAGCCATTAGTTCCCTTTAAATAATGGCATGATGCCCATTTCTAAGAATTTGTATGACGTCAATTGAG
Organism: Membranipora membranacea; assembly: GCA_914767715.1. NCBI lineage: Eukaryota > Metazoa > Bryozoa > Gymnolaemata > Cheilostomatida > Membraniporidae > Membranipora > Membranipora membranacea. The sequence goes on along the minus strand of OU612071.1, from coordinate 5,224,422 downwards.
CCTTGAATTGATTTGAGTTTTGAAGTAATCTATTATACTTTGAATTTTTCAATATTTTATTTTTTGATGCAAGAGTGAGCCTACTTAAAAGTGAGACTGACAGAGAATGAATAGTCTCAGATCAAACCCATATTAAGATATGATAATGCGCAAGTTGCCCTTCCATATTAAGTAGGATAAAAGCGAAATGAGGTGGGACAAAACCAAATAAATCATTTAATCTGAGACTTAAAAATCCCAACATGCCCCATGTTAAATTATTTTGAAATTTCAAGTTGCCATAAGTTCCCTTCAAGTAATGACAGGATGGCCATATCTAGGAGTTTGCATGACGTAAATGAGGCCTTGAAATGATTTGGGTTTGAAACTAGTCTAACAGACTTTGAATTTCTCAATATTTTATTTTTTGATGCAAGAATGAGCCTCCTTACAACTGGGACTTGCAGAGAATGGATAGGCGCAGATCAAAGCCACTTTAAGATATGATAGATCGCGAGTTGTACCTCCATATGAAGTAGGATAAAAGTTAAATGAGATGGGAAAAAACCAAATAAAAGATTTAATCTGAGCCGAAAAAAGTCCCAACGTGCACAATGTTAAACTATTCTGAAATTTCAAATTGCCATATGTGCCCTTGAAATAATAACAGGATGCCAATAGTTAGGAATTTGCATGACGTAAATTGGGCCTTGAATTGATTTGAGTTTGGAAGTAATCTAACAGACTTTGAATGTTTCAATATTTTATTTCTTGATGCAAGAGTGAGCCTCTTACAACTGAGATTGGCAGCGAATGAATAGTCGCTGATCCAAGCCATTTTAGGATATGATAGAGCGCGAGTTGCCCTTCCATATGAAGTAGAATAAAAGCGAAATGCGGTGGGAAAAAAGCAAATAAAACATTTAATCTGAGCCATGAAAATCCCAACGTGCTCAATGTTAAATTATTTTCAAATTCCAAATTGCCATAAGTTCCCTTCAACTAATGGCAGGATGCTTATATTTCAGAATTTGCATGACGTAAATTGGGCCTTGAATTGATTTGAGTTTGGAAGAAATCTAACAGACTTTGAATTTTTCAATATTTTATTTTTTGATGCAAGAGTGAGCCTCCTTACAACTGAGACTGGCAGAGAATAAATAGTCGCAGATCGAAGCCATTTTAAGTTATGATAGAGCGCGAGTTTGCCTTCCATATGAAGTAGGATAAAAGTGAAATGAGATGGGACAAAACCGAATAAAAGATTTAATCTGAGCCGAAAAAATCCCAACGTGCACAATGTTAAACTATTCTGAAATTTCAAATTGCCATATGTGCCCTTGAAATAATAACAGGATGCCAATAGTTAGGAATTTGCATGACGTAAATTGGGCCTTGAATTGATTTGAGTTTGGAAGAAATCTAACATACTTTAAATTTTTCAATAGTCTTTTTTTTGATGCAAGAGTGAGCCTCCTTACAACTGTGACTTGCAGAGAATGAAGAGGCGCAGATCAAAGCTATTTTAAAATATGATAGAGCACGAGTTGCCCCTCCATATGAAGTAGGATAAATGCGAAACGAGGTGGGACAAAAGCAAATAAACATTAAATCAGAGCCGTAAAAATCTCAATGTGCCCCATCTTAAATTCTTTAAAATTTCAAATTGCCATAAGTTCCCTTTAAAAAATGTCAGGATGCCCATATCTAGCAGTTTTCATGACGTAAATTGCGCCTTGAAATGAACTGAGTTTGGAAGTAATCTAACAGACTTTAAATATTTCAATATTTTAGTTTTTGATGCAAGAGTGAGCCTCCTTACAACTAAGATTGGCAGCAAATGAATAGTCGCTGATCCAAGCCATTGTCGGATATGATAGAACGGGAGTTGCCCTTTCATATGAAGTAAGATAAAAGCGAAATGCGGAGGGACAAAAGCAAATAAAACATTTAATGTGAGCTATAAAAATCCCAACGTGCCAAATGTTAAATAATTTTGAAATTCCAAATAGCCATTAGTTCCCTTCAAATAATGGCATGATGCCCATTTCTAAGAATTTGCATGACGTCAATTGGGCCTTGAATTGATTTGAGTTTGGAAGTAATCTATTATACTTTGAATTTTTCAATATTTTATTTTTTGATGCAAGAGTGAGCCTCCTTAAAAGTGAGACTGACAGAGAATGAATAGTCACAGATCAAACCCATATTAAGATATGATAAAGCGCAAGTTGCCCTTCCATATTAAGTAGGATAAAAGCGAAATGAGGTGGGACAAAAGCAAATAAATCATTTAATCTGAGACTTAAAAATCCCAACATGCCCCATGTTAGCTTATTTTGAAATTTCAAGTTGCCATAAGTTCCCTTCAAATAATGACAGGATGCCCATATCTAGGAGTTTGTATGATGAAAATTGGGTCTTGAATTGATTTGAGTTTGGACGTAATCTAGCAGACTTTGAATTTTTCAATATTTTATTTTTTGATGCAAGAGTGAGCTTCCTGAAAACTAAGACTGACATAGAATGAAAAGTCGCAGATCAAAGCCATTTTAAGATATGATTTAGCGCGAGTTACCCTTCCATTTGAATTAGGATAAAAGCGAAATGAGGTGGGACAAAACCTACTAAAACATTTAGTCTGTGCCGAAAAAATTCCAACGTGCCCCATGTTAAACTATTTTGAAATTTCAAATTGCCATAAGTTCCCTTCAAATAATGGCAAGATGCCCATGTTAAGGAATTTGCACGACGTGAATTTGGCCTTGAATTGATTTGAGTTTGGAAGTTATCTAACAGATATTGAATTTTTCAATATTTTGTTTTTAGATGCCTCCCTAAAATTGAGACCAGAAGAGAATGAATAGTCGCAGATCAAAGACATTTTAAGATATGATAGAGAGTGAGTTGACCTTCCATATTGAGTATGATTAAAGCGAAATTGGGTGGGACAAAAGCAAATATATCTTTTAATCTGAGCTGAAAAAATTCCAACGTGCCCAAAGTTAAATTGTTCTGAAATTTCAAGTTGCCATAAGTTCCCTATGAATACTGGCAGGATGCCAATATTTAGGAATTTGCATGACGTAAACACCCCGCCAACACCAAGTCTCATCTGAGCTAAAACATTGACAAGACTCAGGAGTAGGCGGTTGCTCAGTTGGTTAGAGCACCGTCCCTTTAACATGCAAATGTTGAAGGTCGTTGGTTCGAATGTCACTGCAGTCTATTGACTATTGGGGTTTGGTTGGCCCCCAGGTGTGCTCCGACCTGCCTGCAAACTGAGAGCAAATGGGCGCAGATATTGCAGCCTAGCTCCTAAGGCAATTGTTATTTCGCTGCTCATGCTTCGGGATGTGGCGTGTGATATTACATCTGATTTATTAATCAACCATTTGTGTAATTGATTGTGTTTAAAATTTATTGCCTCACTACATATTTTTCAGATAACGCCGATCGGATTATTCAGGAGCCCATCATGTTGGCCTACTGGATGGTGTAGTAGACCGCCCCCACAGCAGAGATACATTTTTCCTGACTTTAGTGTTCGAGTTAGTTACCTAATAGATAGATATAAATACAACTCTAGTCACCAAACTAGACACAGTCATGGATTGTATGTTTTTCATTGCAGATTATTTTCATCTGTAGTGGTCGTTGCAAACCGGAGAAATTGGAGGAAAAGAAGACGATTAAAATAATTTAAAAGATGTAATTTAATTTATTGTTTGCCAACTTGAAAACTCCGTAACTGGTACATTCTTAGTTGAACATGAATAGGTAGACGATGACTACACCGAGGTTAATAGTGACAACTTTTCAACCACTGACAGCTTTAACCCAGTGTGAAGCATAGCGCTACAAGGTTGACAGCATCCTCCTGTATAGAGCTATACTATACAGGAGGGTTCTTAAATCTGCATGCACGTGGTGTTGTACATACAGAAGACCTCCATTATTTATAGTCCTGATCAGAAGGGTCTGTATGATCAGTCAAAGTCGAAATGGTTATGGTTATGGTAATAAAAGTGTAAAGCTGGGCTGTTAGAAAAAAACGAGCTAAAGTCCAAAGGTCATCATTATTGCACATGCGTACTCATGAGTATCTGTATAATTGAGACACTAACCAAGAGGTAGGAGCACACAACTGCTCACAAAATCAGCTTTTTTCAGTTCACAAGCAATTCTGTTAGTTGTCTTATTTCTTGTTGGAGATGCACAACTACAATTTAGAATGCACATTTGAGCAGAACAAGGGGTTTTGAATTGCAAATAAGGAGTTTATGTATGTACATACATTTTTCTGTGCTCCATTGGCTGCCAAACAGAGATCAGAAGTGTATTATCCCTTTAACTGAAGTAAATCAGTTTTTTCCCGTCTTTTTGATATAATGAAACATTAGGTCGAAAGTACTCGCAACCAAATCAACCATTACAACAAACACGATTAGTGATAGCATCGGCAACAATTCCATCAAACATAGGAACTATACAACAACCATAGCATCCACCTCAACCACAAGAACAACAAGAACGAGGCACCCACAAATGTCTCTATGGCCGAAACACATTTAACAACCAAGGATAATTTCCCTTTTCCTTCCGATGGCATTCATGTTTTTATTTCAACTAAATTGAAAATACAATATCAATACAATGCTAGTAGAACAAGTGATATTCCTGTTTTATTATTATGATGACAACAGCATAGCTATATCAAACCGACTCATCATAGTGACTCAGTCAAAAGCAACGTTTCTGACACAAGAAGCACTCATAATATACAGAGTATTAGTTCTTGTAGCTTGATTTCTTGTCGGGTGTGTCCATGAGCATGCAAGCTGCTCTCTTTCGCTCAAAGCCTTCTTCATGTCAACTTTACCATCTTGTTTCCATGGGTCATTGATAGCACAGGACTCCATAATATACCTGGTGGAAAAAAAATAAAGGTAACTAATTTATTTTCAATCAGAGCCTGATAGCACAACTCCCTGGATCAAAATGTAGTATATAACCAAGGGTGAATGCTCAGTATCGTCAACCAGAGGGGCCAGTTATAGGAAAAGAAATTCATAACGTGGATTTTACTGTAAAACTGTAAAACAGTAGTGTATCAACACTGTGTATGTATTTATACCAAATTTTACAGATATTGGGATGATGGCATGAAATGCATTATGGCTGTATATACATGATGTGCTATGATACGCAGAGATAATACAATATCCCTGAGAAACTACATCTGGGTGTGCTATTAATATACATATTGCACCAAGTACTGCATGATAGGTTGGTTACTCTCGATGATACCTAAGCTATACCTTAGCTGTACTGTTATTTATCTGAAATAAATAGTGATTTAACAATTCAGTAGTTAAAGGCTACCCAAAGACCAAAGAGTGTTATAGACAGGCAATCACTTATGATAAAGGTCTGTCAGATTTGCGTGGTTAAGAGATTTGATTCGCTTCTTTGCACGGAAATTTGATGGTGAAAAGATTGCCTGCAAACATAAATAATTCATGCCAAGTAGAGATTTGAATTTTATTAACCTCGCAAATCTGACACAGATTCATCATAAATACTGCCTGACTATAACATGCTTTGGTCTTTCGGTAGTATTTAATTTTCAAAAGGTCTGTATGCACTTTTGAATCATTCCAAAACCACACAGACAGGATTGAAATTATGCTAACTTACCCCTCAGGGCAAGACACAGGAGTATTAGAAGGCACCAATCTCTTAACGATCTTCACATCCATACCTTTACCAAGCTTGCATCTTACCATAGCCTAGAAGAAAGTAAAATAATAATATGTTCAACATATGCATCATACAGGCATGTCGCTGATCAATTTATCATTGTCAACCTCATAGATGGCTGCAAATGCAAGAAATTAGGCAACCAATGAAATTTTCCACTTAAAATCTAACCTCCGAGATCCTGAGGAAATTACACAATTTGAAGAAAAAGATTGATGGGATTGTTGCTAATTAATTTTAAAAGCAATTCATAAGACGTAGATAGGTATTTTGGTAATTTTAGTTCCTGACTGCTTGTAGTTAGGATAGTTATAAGTAATACAAGTCTGAGTATCTGCTTGGAATGCTGCACCGTCACAAGTCTGAGTATCCTCGCATAGGCACTCTGCTGCATAGTATCCATCTGTAATATTGAAGAAGAGGAGTTGAGTGTTTCGCCTTAATGTGGGTTGACCAGTGAAAGTAATTGACAGAAAGACAATGCATTTGACAGCAAATGAGGTGGCTGGAAATTTTTCAAACTTGTTTAGACTTGTTGAACTTAAATCACTGCTGACACTAATGGTGGATGGCTGGGGAAGAAGATACTCACTACTTTTTGAGAGTTCATGTCACTCCATGCAAAGCTGCTGGCTAGATGTTTTGATGCCACAACACTCTGGCTCTGCTGGGCAAAGCGCAGCTGTGTTAGCAGTGGTTAAAAGCTCAAAATGATTCAAACCATTCCGTATTGATTGAATAGCAAAAAAATAATCTGGAAGAACACCCACCTGGACACGAGGCCTTTGAGGGAGCGTCGTCCTTCATGCTACTTTCCTCTCCAACAATCCAGAATTTGGAAGTTGGGTCAACACGCAGTGACCCAGATAAGTTTACCTGTTGAACGCTAACCTGGAGTATGGCCAGTACGAGTACAGCCAGAAAACCAAAATTCAAGCAACCCATGTTTTTGAGCAGTTTTAGGTCAATGTGGAGCTGGCACCCTGCATGCCAAATGGAGTATTAACTGTCTGCATTAGAGTTGTTATCTTTACAGGGGCGGACATTCTTGGCTAGATGGGGATTGAAACAACTTACTAGCTTTCTATCAACTAATTTACTTTACGGTCAAAAATAGGTGAAATACTCCGATCATCACCCCAATCAAATGCATATAACTCTCACGAAGTTAGCTTCACAGTGATGTTTATATAGTATGACTTTGATCCTTTCAACTCAACACACTATTTCCATAAGCTCATGTTTTTTATTTATTATGATTGTTATGCTGATTTGCAACATATATTTTATTAGTTGTACTTACTTTCAGAAGACAGCCCATACTAACCCGTTCATATGCTTTCTTGCTGTTTGCTAAGAAACAGAAGGTGCCCTAATCCTCATACTGAGAATGTGATACATTCTAGAAAACTAGAATGAATCCTAGAGGTGAGGCCATAGAAGACCTCCTAATCATAAGTGTGCAGCAAGCTGCCAAAACTGAACTGGCACTAATCGACCATTGGCAGTGACACTTTGATCTTAGCCAATAGGCCGCTCATATGCTTTCTGACACACCACATATAAAAGGTATCCCTGAAATAAACCCAATTATCCATCACTGTCGCTAAATGCTTGGGAGCAAACACATGTGGAGACGGCGCAATGTCTGACTGACGTTGATGAAATGAATATATAAATCAATATGAACTGCCAATATCTAATATCCAGGCACCTCGGGCGTTTTATACCAGCCCAGCTCATACTAATGCTTGCCAACACACATTCTCAGAGTGAATTAGGAGTTGCTCTCCACTTTTTAAGGGAATGCAATCGCCTCATTTATTTTTTACGGTTGTAGGAATGACAACAATCAGTATGAAGTGGTCAACTGAACAACGAATACCAGAAAATCACAGCTGCCGATATATAAAAACCTTCATTATGTAGGGACTAGTATCAAAGCTGCCTAAATATAATAACTAGACCGATTGACCATTGAGTCATTCTATGAGGACTTATGACAGTCCAGCATTTACTTTATGTGTGTTGTTCCCATATAGAACATTGTCAAGTCTTTTAGTTTCATTGACACATCTAATTGTCTAATTATCTGTCCATGTGAATGCTTGGTATTAGAGGAAAGATCTTACTTCAAAATGGTCAGGCAAGTTTTGATGTAAGCGGGAGAAGGACAACTGCAACATGAAGAATTTCATATTCTGTTTCACTCAAAATTGAAATAAATTTGCCCTCCACTGATGATCATGATGATATCTATATAGTTACTTATAATTATATAGATACGCTAGTAGCCTTCTACACACAAAGCACACAGATGAATTCAAGCTTTCAGAACATAAAAGCAGTGTAGTCATATGGTCGAAGACACCGTTGGATACAAAGTTGTTGCAGCTCACTGAAACTTTCAGCCTGTCTGACGTATCGCCACACTGGATTATCATCAATATAAAAAGTTTGGTTAGCAAGATATGACACCTCCTTGTCTTCAACACTGACACAGTGGGCAGGTATATGAAGGCCAATTTAATCTTGACCTCGGTTGTCAGATTGTCTCATATTTGTGATTATCTCATACCTTGTAGTTTTTCCTTCTCTTCGATGACAATTGTGATGGATGCTCCTCCCATGACTAGGGTGAACAACACCACCACCACCACCACCACCACCACACCACCACCATTACCACCGACACCACCACCACCACCACCACCATTACCGATATTAGCAAAATTCCAATTTTTTTAGCAACCATCATAGGGAGCTTATATCTAAGATAAGAAAACTGTCCCTTACACATTTTGATGGCCCTTTTATAATGGTATTTCGCTATGATTTTACGATGCGTTGTCTACACTAAGTTTTTCTATTTTATCAGAGTTATCCTCTCTCTGAATTAATCATAAACCATGGTCGCATAACTCTAGAAAATTCCCTTCTTTGACACTGCATATAATTGTTGTCAGGACTCGCAAGCACTCAGATTCATTCCGAATTACTTGTTTTTTGGGTTAAACTTGAGCAACTCAGGGTACTTTGGACTATGAGCATAATACTCCTCCATTCATATAAGATGAGGAATTCCTCTCAGTATGGTCTACTTGTATGCTTATAAAGAAACATTTTGATGTTGTAATATATGAAACATAAAATCAGGATGGCGCAGTTGATAATGATGATGATGATCTGAACTCTGAAAAACCAATATAATTCATTCACAGTGCCCTATAAATTGCTCTCTAGATTTCGGTGACCAGACCTGTTACGATGGCTTACAGAGCACCCATATCCTCAGCTGTATTTGAACAGGGTATTTCCTTTAGGTATATTTAAAATATTGAGTGTATGTAAAATTTGGCCAAACGTTGTGATGTTTTAATAATTTGAACCTAACCTATTATGCAAATTCAACTGCGCTGTTAGGAAGTCGTGTGAGTTGTTTGATAGTTTTCTAGCCGTATTTGGTGTCGAGCTGATAAAATGAGGATACATACAATCAGGCACTTGGAGTGAGTGATCATAAGATGCCAACTTATGTTGCGGGGTCGCTGGTAAACATCTGCTGTTTGCCCTTATAATTAGATCAGCACCAGTAAGGAGTAAGGACACTTGATGTAAGGTCAGGGATAGGTCTGATGTGTTCTATTCCTGGTACTAAATTATGACGGCGTCTGCCAATTATATGTGGTATGCTAGTTGGATGATCAGGAGAGTTGCTTCTACCAATGTCAGAGTCAGTAATTTTAACGAGGTCATTTGCATCATCAACTGCCTTCGTTTTGCCTCATTTGTGTCAAGTTTGTTTGTTGCCCAGTCCACTGTGCCGATTTTATAAACTACCTATTCAAAGCAAGGAGTAACTGCTGTTCCTTGTACAAAGTGAATGCATAAACAGAAAGACTAAGTCATGGTGAGTAGATGATAATCAGGCACAGCCTATCCCATGGATTAATGGTTAAGTCTAGTCAATGTGATAGAATTCACCGAATGCATTGGCAAAACTTCTTGTGGATTATAATCTGGTACATAAATTACAGCTACCTATGTTTTATTATTTTGGTTGGGTTTACCTGATTATCAGCTTAGTGAATAATGCCAGGTGGATGATAAGTGAGATATTTTATTCCGTTCTGAGATTAGCAGCTGTACATCTGCTATAGTTATTTGGTATTTGTCATTAAACAGTGAAACTGATTATGTATCCTTATTGTTTCTTTCTCGATTAACAGGTTTGTAAACACCATACCATTTCTGAAATTGGCCCAGAATTTCTGCTGAAGTTATGGTATCACTGGTAAACTTGGTAAAGCGGTTGTGCTGTTTGCCCTAATAACTAGATCATCACAAAGTAAGGACACACGACACAGGTTTAGGGATAGGTCTGTTGTGCTTTGTATTCTTGGTAATAAATTCTGGAGATGTGTGTCAATATTATTAGGTTTGCTAGTTGAATAATCAGGAGAGTTATTGCTACCGATGTCAGATTATTTCATGGATTAATGCACTCAGTAGGCTAAGTGGTTTTCTTTTACAATGTGTCTTCTCTGAGTATCCTGTTTGTGATTGAGTGAATTGAATTTGGATGGTTGTACCAAAGATTATAAATACTAAGATATGACACTCCTATCAGACTGCGGTCTTCAGTTGAATAGGCAAGCGGCCGCATGAAAACGAGTGTTACGCTTCAATTATGAGCTTTATGATTAGTGGCTTTCAATAGAATTTCAATAGGAAATTCAAAATTTACACAGGTAGCCTGTTTGTTTTTCATGAAAATTATGTATTTCCAAATTTCACTGAAACTTCAAATAAAAATATTTTAGATCTAGACATTTCAGGCATCTCAATGATGTAAAAATCAAAATCATGTGATGATTACAAACAAGTGATTTTGAGTTTTGAGGATTTTTTTTAGAAATCTTTACAAACTTTAAGATGTTTTGACACACAAGACTTACTCAGATAAACAGTTCTCTTTACATCAAAAACTAGTATTTGCATGTCTTAAAGTAGATCCATGTAAACAAATGTGTTATCTAGTTATTTCAGTCTTCAGGGTGATAAAAAATCCAAATGAATTTGACGGCCTCCTAGAGAGTAGTATTGAAATGTGTTAGCAGTGGGTGACTTGGAGAAGCTTTCTATTTTGTGGCATCAGATCTTGTCCATTTGTGCACCGCAGTTACTCAGCACATCTAAACATGGACTATCAATGTTACTGAATAAGTGCAGTCTATGTCAATGCACAGATCAGTTTCTTTGAAAATGAATTCAAATTTTTGAGTATCGAGTTAGTATGGATCTTACTCGAGAGGATATCGTAGGATCTTATTGCAAGATTTGGTAAAAAACTATAAAGTACACTGTAGGATCAACTAAGTGACATCGGCCTTATCATAGCGTTTGAGGGGAAACATGACTAACGATAGTTTGACTACCAAGGGAAGGTGATATAATGCAACTGTGGTGATCTTACTACTTACTATTTTGCCAGCGACTAAACGCCTGGTAGGCTAACTATATGATAGCTGAGATTATGGGTGGAGTTTCACTGATGTAGTCGAGTACTAGAGTATGGACCTGAGTTTTCATGTTATAACGCTAAGCTCAATCTAAAATAAAAGCCCCATCATTCATGCAGATGGTTGGGTAATTTTTGCTTAGCATATGTATAGAAGAGACATGTCCATATGGCGCTATGAACTGGACACTTTTTGGGCCGTCTCTATAGCCACATTTACCTCTTAAATTGGAGCAAATGTTCTCAAGTAAATATCTTGATTGAGGTGATTGGTAATAATGATTATTTTCATGGTTCACAAAAAGATTATGTTGGAGGGGGAGGGAGAAAAGAAGGCTGTTTTTGGGCTGTTTTTATCTAGTTTTCAGCTTGTGAATGACAAATTTCATAAATCTGACACCTTCCTTTGGTCAGCTTAGAATGACTGTTGGTCATAGGAAACTCTGTTTGATGTAAGGGCTATCTAGTATTGTGTGTACCTTGTCTTAATCATCTCACAAAGGAATGTTAGCCACTAAATCAAATATATCTGCAGAATCCATTGACTGACTACATGAATAAATGCCTAGACCGTGGCCCATATGTTCTGGTAACATATGAAAAAAAAAAAGAGAATTGCATGAACCATTCTCAGGCAAATCTGAAATAAGTAAGGCTATATCTGCAGAAAGAAATCATTTCTACATTGTAATCTTATATAAACAGAGCAAGCGAGCACAGCATCCTAAAATGACAAACACTCGTTTTCACGCTTGAATTGCTGTGGACAGGGAACAGCGGGAGTGTCATGTCATAGTCATTGGTTGTACTACCAAAATGATGATACTTGATCTTTATATCTTCAGTAATAAGTAGCACTGATAAATAGTTAAATATTTAATGTTGCATATGAGTACCGAGCAAATGCTAGCTCTCCAAGTGAGCAAAGGATTTAAGCTAAGGCCACATGCTCGTGCAAATTTCCCCCAATTCTTGCAAATTAAATTTCGTACAAATAAAAGCCTGCCACACATGATTGCCATATCCCAAATTTGTACTAATGATTTATTGGTATAATCCTACTGTAATCCTCCTCAGCCAATCTAAACCATAGGCCTACAGTGATAAATAAAAAATTAAACCATGGAGAAGCTGTTGTGCTAAAAATGTGTCCGGTAAATGGCCATCTGCCACACTTCTCTCCAAAAGGGCCAACCGCTTGTGCCAAATACCCATCCGGCAGTGCTAACTGGCCATCCACTTCGCCTACTATCAATCGAATTGAAGTGTGGCTGTCACAAACCCATCTGGATGGCCATTTAGCAAAATTTTGATTGCCAAATACCCATCCGGATTGCCGTTTAGCAACACTTGATTGCCAAATACCCATCCGGATGGGCTTGGAGCAGCAATAATATTAGCTGCGACAAACCCATCCGGATGGCCATTTAGCAATGCTTGATTGCCAATGACCCATCCGGTTGGCCATTTAGCAGCTCTTGATTGTCAAATACCCCTCCGGATGGGCTTGGAGCAGTGATATTTGCTGTAACCACCCCATCTGGATGGGTCTTTTGCTTGGATGATGAGTGTCCACAACTCAGCCTTCTCTGCGACAAACCCATCTGCCTCCGTCAAATTTGTGTCCGGACACATTTTATGCAACCGGATGCCTATTTGGTATCCGGCGGTTGTCCGACGGCCAACCGGATGCCGGCGGTTGTCCGATAAGCATCTAAATGGGTTCCTAGCGCAGCAGAAGCTGTTTCTTCTTGTTTATTATACCAACCAGTCCAGTTATTCAGCTTCTGGATATGCTTAGGCTCAACTATCTCCTCATATTTATACAATTTGATACCCCATTAGTCATTGTATCCCTTCTCCCTCTTGCCCCAGGTCCAAATCAATGAGAAAGCTCCACATTGATCATCCATTCCATTTTTTTAACAGAAGTTGTTTACATAGATATGGCCTTGACTTATCAATCAAAACAGACAGCCAATCAGATAACATTTCCGTTAAATATTTGCAGCAAAACCATGACTAATAACTATCATTCCATTATATTAATAATTAATAATAACCGTGGTGTAGTGGGTAAGAGCTTGGACTACTGATCACTAGGTCACTGGTTCGAGTCTGGGTGAAGGCAATGTTTTGACCAGCTACTACCATTTACAATGCCAGTAGTCTCGACTAATAAGAGTTGTCTGTCTCGACGAGACGAGATACTGTTCCGAGGAGACAAGTCTCGCGAGACCGGGAATCGTCCCGTCTCGTTGCCATCACTATGCAGCAACCACTGAGAACTGGATAGGGAAGTTGCTATAAATTGAGAACGATTGAATTCTGACCTGCTGACATAGATTGAATCGACTTTTACGAGCTAGGAAATATGTATGTTCTCTTCTTACTAAATAAATACACCACCAGGCAGTCATTTTGAGTCTCATGATGATATCAGGTCAGCGGAGGATGTACCGATTGTATGGTAAGTACGATGACAGTCGCAGGCCTACTTTTAAATTGTTGTTCTATGTAGAAGTTGCCAGTTTTAAACATTCATTGAAAGTCATCATTTTTTTTACGCGAGCATTGACACCATATAAATGATGATCCAACTGAAAAGTGAAGCTGTCGCTGCCAGACCGCCGTTTCGCTGCATGTATACAGAGAACAAACAAAAACAGGTTCTGATCCTTGGGACGGAGCTTGCCCTTTTCACAGTGCCACTCATTAGCTCTAAATACAAAGTTGCTTAATGGATGCTTACCTATTTTGTGAGCCTTATCAAATCAATTTGTTTTTGGCGGCTATGGACTTGTAGCAGTAGTGTCCATAATGTTGTTGTTAAGGGCATTGACATCATTCGGGCATCCATGCTATGATGAACATATCGTTACTTTCTTCATGGTTAGTTACGTTTTCTCGCTTTTTTTCCATTTTTAAATGCTATGATGGGTCTTTCATATATCTCTTGGCTGAGGACATGAGGCGCGGAAGAACTTCTGGCGCAGCTGGAATCACTAAAGATTTACGAAACACTCGGCCTTACAAAGAGGTACTTTCTCCTGCAACTTATCTTCTCACATATTGAATAGGTCTCTATTATAGGAATATTTTCATGTAACTTGTAACACCATAAGGCCACGTGACTTTGATATAGCCGGTGATTTTTGTCAGTGGGTGGGGTGGGAGATGAGTGAAAGAGATAGGGGGGAACCATCAATGTAATCTCATGATCCTTTTCCTATGTGTTTTTTTGACACAAATCACAATGCGCTACAGTGACATCTACGTGGTAACCCGACTGAGACCATGTGGGGAAAAAATAATGTATCATTAGAAATGTGGTAAAAATTTAGTCAATTTGGCTTTCAACATCATGTTAAAAAGTGAATCAAGGCGTGGTCGTTTCGGCTCTCTCAAGACCAAATACTTTTTGATAGTTTCACACACCACCCCCAATAACTATAACAATAACTATCAGTATAGGTTTAGTCGTTATCACATTTCAATTGACATATTACATCAACTGTTTTTGCAATTCCATGGCTGGGCATATTATTCAGTTTACTTTAATGTGATTAATCCAGTTGCTGTGAAAAATAACACATCGAAAAAGTATCATGAGATTACATTGATGGTTCCCCTCTATACTCATTCTTCTCTTCTCTTCTCGCCCACCCCCACCAACTGACAAAAATCACAGGCTATATCAAAGTCACGTGGCCTTGTGTGTAACACAGTTCTCTGGATTTCATAGTGTGACCAGGTTAACGCGAACATTGCAATACAGGTAATTTTAGAAAAAGTGGCATTGTCTATATTATTATTGACGAATCCTTTCTAATTTAACTATTGTGATCAATCACGTCTGTAGGATGCAGATGGCGGTGTTCTGTCAAGATTTCAACTTGGTCCCTGCTGCACATTGATGTTCTTAGCTCCAGTGAAAAAATTGGCTTTGCGTCTGAATATTCGTTTTTGTTTGTTTTTGTTTTTGTTTTTGTTTTTGTTTTTGTTTTTGTTTTTGTTTCTATCACCGATAACAAAACTTTATTAACATTTCATGGAACCCTGACAGCATAATTTCTTAAACATTAATTGCAGGCGGGAGGAAAAAATCTAACATGACATATATAATCCACTGTAAATCCCGACTACAGCACCCTTATCAGCTTATCAGCAATGTGTGGAACCGAGGAATTCAAAACAAATTTAGTTCAGTTTCAGTGGTACCATGAACAAAAGCCATGTAGCTCTATCTGTCTCAGAGAAGAGAACATCACAATTATCTTTGAATTATAAACATAAATCAAAGAGCCTGCAGGTCCATTTTTGTTTATTAGGGGAGAGTTTGGTGGCATCCTTTGATCATTTCCAATAACATTTCGGCTACTGCAGTACACTGTGTCAGTGTTCAACAGGGATCACACTGAGATAATACAGTCAACGATTGACCTTCTTTTCATGCTGGGTAAAAAACTTAGTAACACCTCTCTGTCAATAGACACACTGTCTAATACTTTTATTTGCAGCCACTAAGAATGAGTGAAGCTAGGCCGGGTATTATTTAACTTTGAGTGCTTCACTTTATAAATAATTTAACGGGCTGCTGGGGAGATTTTTATCATGTTGAGAGTGATCCGATATGCACACAAATACTGTGTGCAGAAATGTGAAGTTGATGCTTACATTTTCACTTTCATCCCTGAGCCGAAGTAATATCCGTCAACAGAACTACTCGATTATATTCGAGTATTTCTATGCACAGTCTTTGACTGGGATGAAACTTATATCAACTTGTAGCCCATCATCTAAGGATTTCTGTCATGAAAAAGGGTTTATCACTCTCTGTGCTCAGAAGCTAACATGAAAAATGTATGTGTAACCCTCAAAATTATTCTAGGATTGCTAGCAAAACTTTATGATCTTAGCCTATTTCACAGTTTGATGTTAAACCAATATTTGACCACAGCCTTTCAAATAATGCCTAGTATGTGGTTAGTTCAATCAATTTCATAACAACAACAAGTGCACTTCTATCAATGAATCACCTCACAAGACCTTACATGACATAACTGTATCAACTTCAAGCCAGTACACAGCTAAGAAATACAAAAATCAAACTGGCTGCCATACGCAGCCTCAACGATTCTGCTAAATAATGCAAGATGAGAGGATTACATCGGAAGTGTTACTTTATCTTCAATATGTGGATTTTTTGAGAACTATCCAGCAACATGTAGCTTCTGATAGTAGCCTACTTTACCACAGAACAGCAATAGCCACTTGGAAATAAAGCTTTGAGACTGTGCATTACAGTGCCTGTGATTGAGAGATATGATGGACATATGAAATTGAGAGCCGTCAATAAAACACGACAAAAAAAACATATCGCTCAGCACAGAAAGTGTACACATTTTTGCTGCTGATTTGCTAACGTCCTACTGCAACTTAAATTTCTGATATTTTTTTGGTTTACCAGCAGAGAATTTTCCCAAGTTAAATAGCTTCATATATACTTTTTATTGGCATCATAAGTCATCTCATTCGAAATGTTTTGCACTCAGTGCCAGAAAACAATTTTTTTTTATAACAAAAAAGAGAAACAGAAGGGAAATAATATCATCAATGATGTTGGTCAAGTCGATAATATATGGTTGAAAAGTAAAGTTTTGAATGAACTGAACTTCTCTTTAGATCTCAAATGTAACGGTAAAGAATTGTATGTAGCAGAAACTTTGTATCTTAGATTGTCTGTATGATATAAAAGTAAATGTTTATCACGAAAATTGAACTTGGTAGTGTTTTTAAATCCTCTATATATAAATGGAGGTGTTAAAAAATTGTTTATCTTATGCGCAAAAAGTGAAGTGAAATAACAAACAAGCTTAGGAAGAGGTAGGAGTTGTAATGATTGTGTAATGGATTCGGTTGAAATGAGATAATATGGGATGTAATGCACATTGGCGATAATGCGTAAAGCCCGTTTTTGCAACAAAAATAATCTATTGAGGGCATTATTGCAGGACAAGTTGCCAATGATATGGATACCATATATAAGGTGACAATAGATAAACTGGAAGTAAAATGTGCGGGCACTTGCTATATCCAAGAAGTATCTCAAATTTTGAAGTAGGTAAACATTCCGTTGTACCTTTTTATATACATACTCTAGATGATCCTGCCATGAAAGCGAGTCATTCAACACAAAACCCAGAAGCCTTGTAGTTCTCTGTCTGTTTAGTTTTTCATGCCCTATGTACAGTTCCAGGTCATAAAGCGGATCTGAGATGTTAAGTAGCATGTAATGAGATTTCTGAACATTTATAACCATCCGGTTACGATTGCACCAATCCAAAATGCCACTTAAATCTTCAGATGCCTTTGCCTTTAGTTGCTGAAGGTTTTTATTAGATGACAGGAACACTGTATCATCAGCATATGCATATGATGATGAGTCTGATTTTGATGAAGTTAATAAATCATTTATGAAGATGAGAAACAAAGTTGGTGCTAGGATTGAACCTTGAGGGACCCCTATTGTGATAGGCAATCTACAAGATTCAATATTATTGAGTTTAACAAACTGCCTTCTGTCTGTCAGAAAGGTGTCAAGAAGTTTTAACATATTTCCTCCGATGCCGCAAGCCTTCAACTTGTTGTGTAGTAAAACATGGGATACACAGTCAAATGCCTTTTTAAAATCCAGAAAAAGTAATGTCATAACATTTCCATTAATTTTCTCCACCAAAGAGTCTGAAATAATTTTAAATAAACTGTCTGAACAAGAATGGCCTTTTCTAAATCCACATTGAAGCTCATGGATGATTTTGTTCTTAGTGAGATATTCTTGCAGATGGTGATTTATGTGTTTCTCAAATATTTTTGAAAGAACAGGCAAGACTGAAATTGGCCTATAATTTGATGGGTTATTTATATCCCCAGATTTATGTATTGGTGAAACTCGAGCTAGTTTCCATGTTGAAGGGAACTGTCCTTTGCTTAAAACCCTGTTAAACATATCGGTGACAATATCCACAATATAAGGCCAAACAAGCTTCAACATCTTCACTGTAATTCTGTCAGGTCCTGTACTTTTACTATCAGGAATGTGGAACAATATTCTTGTACATGTGAAAGGGGTGAATTGTGGTATGTCTGTCAAATTATGTTTGGATACGGGAAATGTCATCTCATCTGTTACAACAAGGTTCTTTGTGATTGATTTTGCAATGGATGTGAAATGGCTGTTAAATTGATCTGCACTCAAATTTGTCGCAGGGAAAGTCTCCTTCTTTTTATTCTTTAATACATCCCAAACAGGTTTTGTATTACCTTTAGACTCTTTAATAGTATTAGAAATAGCTCTTTTCTTCTTTTGTCTGATCATATTAGTGACATAATTTCGCTGTTTTTTATATCCTTCCCAATCACCGTTTTGTTTGAGTTGATCTCTGATTTTGATGTTCATTTTTACCTCATCATCCAACCATTTTGGAAGATTATGCGTTCTTACAAAACGAGTCTTCTCAAACACGAGTTTTGATATAAGATGATTCAAATGGCTATAGAACTTCTCAAACATTGAGTCTATTGATCTTTCATACAGTACGTAACCAAAATTTTCCCTTGAGAATGTGTTAAAAATGTTTTCAGGTGTTGCAAATGAATAATCCAAAAATGTTACCTTACATCTTTGTTTAGATATTTTAACATTTCTATCAATCTCTCTTGAAGCTACTATCATGAAATGATCACTCAGTGAATATTTGATGACACCAGATTTAGCAATATTGTCACTTTTACTTGAATAGATGTGGTCAATTAGTGTCCTTGATGAATTAGTTATGCGAGTGGGTTCAGATATAAGTTGATTCAACAGTAGTGGAGAGGTAACATTACCTAACCACCTGTTTTTCGAAGTTGGATTCAGCAAATCAATATTGAAATCACCAAATATTATAATTTCATCGTTCAAACCATAACAACGCTCGACAAACTCTGAAAAGTCTGTGTTCCATGATGCTTTTGATTGGGGAGGTCTATATAAGTATGTGACCAAAAAACTCTTTTGGCTTCTGGGTCTCACCTTGACTGTTATACTCTCATCCATGTAAAGATCTAAATTTTCCAGATGTTCAATGACCAGTGAATCATGGACATAGCAGAGTAATCCCCCACCATTGTTACAGAGCCTATCCCTTCTTATCATCGTATACCCTGGTACCTCATATAGGCAGCTGTCATCATTTTCATTCAAAAATGTTTCAGCCAAACACAGTATACTAAATTTGTGATCACTAAGAATTAAACGAACCTCTTCCAGTTTGCTTGCCAATCCACGGATATTAAGATATGCGCTATGAAAATTCATTGCCATCATAGAAGTTTTTCAAAATGGCATTTAAGTTTAAGTGAGTCTAAAATCATACCTTGACTGAGGACCTTGTTGTATTGGTCCTGAGTGTCAAACTTTACTTTAAAGATGCGCATTTTCTTTTCCCCTTTGTAAATCCTTATAGCTGAAGAGTTGGGGAAATTCTGTGATATCTCTTTTATTACAAGTTCATCATCAGCATCGATAGGAATGCCTCTCAGCATACCAGTGTTGACTTTTGCTGATTCTGGATTGATTGTCTTTCTTACTTGCGAATTTTCAAATAGTAATGTATTCCAAGTGTTTATCAACTTGGTCACTGTCTTTTCATCGCGAAGGTGCAGCATAATTTTTGGAGATTCTGTCTTGAAATTGTAGGTCGTTATGTTTTCTATGATTGTTGGGCCGAATTCACGGTTAATCTCACGTCTGATGTTGTCTTGATTATAGTTTTGGTAGGTTTTTGATGACTTGTTGATACTTATTACGATGCAGTGCTTGGGGTTGAAGTTGTTTGGACGAGCTGTTTTTGTAATAGATGGCATGTGATCTGGTGTGTTGGATGTAGTTGCCGGTGAACTTGGTGTTGGTGTGTTTTGATGTGTTGTTGATGAAGGAATATTTCTGTGGAGTTGTCTACTGCTGCTTGCAACTGATGACCATTGTTGTGTGGTGTTAAGAGTTTGAGTTGGAAGATATGTTTGTTGTACGGTATTTTTGGAATTTGATGGACATTCCTTTGTACTAGGGCTCTCAGAAAAAGCACTAGTAATTTTATCCAATTTAACCTGCATGCTGTCCATCTTCTCCTGCATGCTGTCCATCTTCTCCATCATAATAGAAAGCACGCCATGTAGAGTTCTGCATGACGCACATCCGGGACTCTCCCCACAATCTCTGTCCCTGGAATGACTGGGAGCGCTGTCGACGAATGGAGCAGAAGTCTCCATTGTCTCAGACAGGGAACACTGAGAAGACTCTGGCAGTGAGACTGTAGATCCCCCCAGAGCACCCTGTGTGCTTTGTTGTTGAGTTGTGCTGCTGTTGGCATTGGTTTGTTTACTTTTCAGCGATTCCATTGCATTTGAGCATGAGGAACGGACTTTCTCGTTTAAATTGGCAATTGTTTCTGGCTGTAATTCACCTACCAGCTTAGAGTAGTGACTTATAAACACATCCACATCTTTGATAGCATTCACCAGTATTCTAGAGGTGGTATGGTAAAAGTTTGCAGTATAAAGGCGTCTATCCGATTTCTTCTTGTTTTTAACGGTGAATATGGTGGCTGTTGTGTTTTTGTCCTTATCTTTATTCATTTTCCTAGTTACATAAAGATATTGCTCCTGAATTGATGTTTGAAATATAGATCTGACAAGCTCAAAAACAGCTGTGCTGCAGTCAACGACAATTTGGATGTTTCCCGGATTACCTTTAATGGTGATAGACTCATCAGTGGTAGTAGAGTCGATTTTCTTTTGTAATGCCTTCAACTTGTTGAGCGAATAGGTGAAGATATTATCCTCAGCATCATCCTCATCAGGATCATTACTGGAAATGAGTTTTCTCTTCTTGCCTTTGTTCATTTTGGGTGAAAATTACCCAGATTTATTGTCAATTTTTCTGGAGCTCAGATTTTTTTTTTCCTTTCATCGATTCATCATTTATTATATTGTTTATATTGTTGGTATTATTGTTTGAAGCAGTCACATACTGCAACCTAATTTGAAAATTTCGCTGGCTCGTACTGGTTCAGCTAAGGCCACAACATGACTTTGCACATAATTGCATTTTAAGTTTCAGTATGATACTCTATTGCTCCTAGTGTAGCCTGATGGGCAATACCCGTGAGAATGGTTTCAGCATTTGTTTTTATCTTCTTTTTCTTGGTCACCATTGAATAAACTGGTGAGGTAACTCTCTGTATGGTGTTATTTTTTTATAGATGGGAGATCTCAGTGGAAATCTTAGACTGACTGGACCTATTGCGTTTTGACAAAATAGTACCGTGCTTGAACCGAGATCGATTAATCTATCGCCGATACAAAGCCTTCACACTTCTCCCCAGTGAATGACTTAATATCAAGAAGCTCGAAATCTTAGTATTACAGTGTCTGACAACGATGATATCGAGTTCTGATTTAGATTTAGTTTTGTCATGTTAACTGTGATGTTAGGAGTTGGTGATAGGAGAGATTATCATCATCTGTCGCGTACTTCAGATTTACCGTGAGGTTTGGCATGTTAGTCTGACTAGACGAGGGGATGGGGGGGGGTCGGTAATTTTTACCAGGGATACCTATGACTGCCGCTAATTGTTTCCTGCTAGGCTGTGCCTTTTATTTAGCCACATCCTTGGCTGGCATCAAGGCAACACCATCACCGGGTAGGAAAACTGTTTGATTCTTTTTTGTACGATTGAAGATTGAGCTAAACTACAATTTGTGATACTTTCAAGAATTCACTTATCCCTTTATTTGTGAAAAAACTCCTTGGTTTAATGATCACTGCTTGCTCATAGTATCATACCACAGTTTGCCCAAGGATTTCTCTTGAAATCCTTGGTTTGCCAGACAAAAGCAAACATCTTTCAATGTCACTGCTCACAAAATATTTCATATCGTAAGCTTCATCGTTATTCATCGCTATTATGCTCTAACCGCAACTACTTGTACAGAGATCATCACTTGGCCGTTATGCTGTGTATTTGCTTGCTTGTGATAGGATGTTGGAAATATGCCAAAACAAAACAACTTTCGATATGATTGTGTATATGCACCACAGTGACATCAGTGAGGCGTAGATCAGCTGCATGGCTTTGGCTTAGCATACTGAAGGTCCCGCGTTCATTTCCCAGGCAGGGAGGGGATTTTTGTAATTGAGATTAAAGCTTCAAAATTTCACATCTTGGACAACAATCTGACCTTAACTACACTGCGGGGCTCTATCAATATATAGGCCGGTATCATAGTATACGGCCACACCGGCCCGGTCTCACCCATATGCTGCGTAATATCTGGCCTATTTCACTCATTCTTAATATTATGTAAATGAAAAACATGGGATGATGTGTGTATTGACATTGACAAATTTGTACCTATATGAATAGACAGAAAATCAGCAACTCTATTCAACTCAAAGAGATCAGAAGCTCAGGCCGATGAATCGCATAAGCTGATCTGTGATTTTCTCTTGTTCTAAATCAGTAAGAACTCCATATTTTTCACCATAAAATTTAGCTGTGTCTGCTGAAGCTGAATTTAATTGATCTCCCTCAGATTAACAAAAGGATTTAAAGTGGAATATCATGTCATGTCAAATTATCTCGTCACATTCATACAATCTTTTTTTGCTACACAGCGATTTATCGTGCGGGGCCAGCGAAATGTTTTATTGGAAATATTGGGTGTCTCAATGATAATATGAACTTAAGTTTTATATTCCGGCAAATTATTCACCAGCTGGGCTGACTTTAATATGAGGCTTTTAAATGGTTAATTGTAAAATTTTGTAATTCCAAATGCATCAAAGAAATGGGCTAATTTTCTCACCTCATAAAGTTTCAGAACCACATAAACTGATCGATATCATCGAGTTTTCCTCTTCCAAATATAAAGAATTGTCATGAATATTAGATCTTTGTAATTGTACTTGCTGATGGACACAACTTGTTTTGTTTTTTATTCAATGGCTCATGTTATAAACCGATGAATAATTTATGATAGCGTGCTGTAAAAAAAAGATTTTGAATCAGTTGGCTAAAAACAACACTATTGATTATGGTCATATGACACAGTTTTGGTATAGTGTTAGACTTATGGATTTTAAATTGCACTCTGTACATATCTGTACAAGATTTACAAGTCGGGAAAAGTGTCTCTGCTTTCATTTGAAGATGATGACATTCTTCTATTGATTGATGTTAATATTAATGCCGAATTATAATGTGTATCTCAATTTGTGATAAGCCGGACAGCTTAGAGGCAGCTAGATTCTTTCCCCTTAATAAAGCTCGAAAATGTTGAGAATGTTACTTTGTATATGGATCTACTTCACACTACACTGTAAGTTTTCACTGTCAAATTATCTCAATTCTTAGAGCTCATGATAATGATAATTCCGTAGAGATTTATATGTCTGTAATTTGGTTTTAACTCATCCTAAAAACACCAATTGATATATATATATATATATATATAATCTTGCCCTCCGTTTTTTTCACCGAAACTTGTAGAATATGACACACTGAGTTATAGGTAAGATACTGAATGTTGTATTCTAATGAACTGCAAAGCCTAACTAAGACAGTAGAAAAATCCTCTCCACACTGCAATTGCAAAGCAACAACTCAAACTTTATCAAAGAAACTGAAACTACATGTCACATGACTTGACCATGGGATTATGGGATATCTCAACATAAAATAAAAGGGAACATAACTACAATTTACTAGCATATTAGCACAGATCACACCTCCCCATGATCTCAAGATCATACTTCGGATCAGGTGTCATAAATATTGTTACCGAATCGCTGAGGGGGATTACGGGCCCTGGCTTGATCTTGCTCTCCGACACTCTCATTGTCACTGGCATCACTAACACTTCCATGTTGTCCCGCATCGTCATCAGATGCATCCTCCCCACCAAGGTCAACTAGCTCATAGTCAATAGCGCCTTGAATTGATTGTCCATTCTCTTCATTGGTTGGAGAGAAATGCTGGCATAGCCTTAGGTCACTGACATGTCTGGGTGTGCTACCAACCTTAACGGCAGTGTTTGAGATGATAGCGGTTACCTCCCCAGTTGGCCATGTAGTCGTGCAGCGGGCACCAGGAGGTTTTACATACACACTGTCTCCGACACTGAATGGATTGAGATGAGTGTCTCTCTGTCGACGGAATGAGTTCCCTGTCACATCTGGCAATGACTGACCGCCGTATTGGTAGATAGATTCCGCCGGCGTGCTACCATCAACTTTTGCTGAAAAGTTGTACCAGTACACCATATCCTGTACTGAGCCACCGGAGCGAGCAACCATTCTCTTGATTGTTCTATGTTGCCGCTCTACTATGCCGTTTCCTTGCTTCTTGTAGGCACAACTGAATATATGGTCCACGTTCCACTTAGCCATAAATCCACGGAACCTCTCGCTCACATAACATGGTCCATTATCAGTTAACTGTTCTTTAGGAGGTCCACGCTCATTGAAGATTTGTCCTAGCAGTTTTATGACAGCTTCGGTCGTCTCATTGGTGAGCTGTCGCCATATAGAGAATCTGCTAGGTCCACAGTCTATTAGGGTCAAGTACCGACTGCCTCCATAATGAGTGATGTCTGATGCTAGTCTGAACCATGTCTCATCAACAGAAAGCTCACCATGTTCCCATCTTACTGGTGCTGGATCAACACGTCTGCAGACTTGGCATTCCCTCACCGCTTGGACCACATCATCTTTTTGTACTGCATCGCCCCACTTACACCTGGAAAGATAAAAGGTCCTTTCCACCCCCAGGTGGTTAGTATCATGAAGATCACGCACAGCCTCAATAGAGTATCCGCCAACACAGCCGACTGATACAACCTGAGCTAGAGGTTTGAGCCACTTCTTAGGAACCCTTGTAAGTGCATCAGCTAGATTAGCCTCTGACTTGACCAATACCACCTCGACATGTAAGTCATACAACTCGATTAGCTCAACGATCATACTCAACCTCCTCCTAGTAAGCAGCTCACCAAGACCTCCGACATTAGGACGCTTGCTGTCATTTATCACCGATTTCACCCAGCCATACACAGTAGCAGAATCTGTCATAACTTTCATAGACTTCAACTCCCATTTTATACCACAGCTCAAACCCCTGACTACTGCCTCTAACTCAGCAACATTGATATGATTGCCATCATCTTTCCTCAACCAACAGCCATCCTCTACCATCACACCACCTATCTCAACTATCACTCCGACAGCTAGGCTGCTTGCATCACACCATATCACTCCTTCCTCAGTACAAGGCACAGACCATACTCCACAAACAGGGTCTCTTTTGGCTAGCATTGCCTGAGTTTCAAGCAACATCTCCTTTACGCGAGTGGGAACCTTCTCATCCCAGTCACAATCACTTGCCTGTCTCTTCATAAAGCTACATGCCACTCGTAGCCATCCACCTAAAGGATAATGCCCAGTGAGGCGACCACACACCGAGAACAACTCTCGTTTAGTCACTACATCAGCTATGTCAACGTACTCATTGTCCCTACCCCAGACCAACTCATCACTCTCAGTAAGCTTTACACGCAAGCCAAGCACCCTAGCATCACACATTCTCTCAGGTTCCTTTGTCACCAAGCCATACTTTCGAAGATGGGCTCTCACACAATCCACCGATACTCTGTCCTCATCAACTATGATATCGTCTATGTAGTGATCAGTACCGTGTTCAACTGCACTATCCATTGACAGAACCTTACCAAGAACCTTTGACATTATTTTCGGTGCAACATTCAAACCGAAACCCATCCGTGTCATGACATACATTTTGTTCTTATAACAAACCGCCTGGAACTTCAGCAGCTCATCATCAACATACAACTGCAGGTATGCCTTTTTGAGATCAAGCATAGAACAGTTTGAGCCAAATCTGCGCCATTTGCGCAACTTATCCTGACATACAGCAACATCAACGCCTGGGTTGCTACTGATATACTGATTCAACTCTTTCCCATAGTCCATAACAGGCCTTATCTTACTATCTTTGTTGGGCTGAAATGCAGCCAACATTGGTATCACACCCTTCACTTCACCATGTTTTGAGACATCATGCTCTACTAACCACCCACACTCAATCCATGACTCAACCTCTCTCTCATAACCTGCCCTACATTTGTCACTGATATTGTACTCGCCTCTTTGATTTCTCAAAGTAGGCTCTTCATCCTTCCATTTCCAAAAGACCTTCCATTGATTTCCATCATAAATCGCTCTAAAATCAGTGTCTTCGACCTCAAGAGAAGGAACCACCGAAACTCCTACAGCAGCAACCAAGGACATATGCATACCTTCATCAACATTGCCAAAATGTGGAACACTCCTCGAGCTCACAGTTACGCCACCCAAACCTCTGACAGCATCCATACCTATCATTGCGGAAAATCCACATACCAGAGATGACGCGACAAAGCATCGTAATTTCACTGAATCACGACATGTATCTAACACCAAGTCAACTTCTCCTGCACACTGAGTAGTTTTGCCATCGAGCATTGTCACAACACTAGGCTTAGAGTTGTGCTTAGCACCTAACACTTTGATCACATGAGATGTCACAACGGTCCGCTGACAACCTGTGTCAACCAACGATCTACACTGAACGCCATTGATCAAAATGTTTATCACAGGTAATGGCGCCTCTATTGCTGCGATGCGGGGCGAGTATCCGACGCAGATACTGCCCCGGTCCAATTTCCCGATCGGTTTGGGCATTTGTTTGCCAGGTGATCGGGTGAATCACATATATAGCATCTTCGATCACGCTGAGATCGACCACTAACATACCGCTCCTTTTTACTGTTAGGACATTCCCGAGCTACATGCCCATTACCAGAGCAGACGAAGCACTGTACAGCTTTTACATTTGACTTTACACCTGCACAAGCAAAGGCAGAATTGCCTCCCCTTGATGCAAGCATTGCACGCGCTTTCCCTACTAACTCTGCGAGCCCCAACCTCTCAACATTAACAGTAGATTTTAACTGCATAGCTACATCAGAAGGTAGGCCTGATACAAATGCACACCTGACCAGAGGCTCACCATGATGTCCATGACCCATCAATGCCACCAACCGCCTTATATCAGCT
This sequence comes from Membranipora membranacea, assembly GCA_914767715.1. NCBI lineage: Eukaryota > Metazoa > Bryozoa > Gymnolaemata > Cheilostomatida > Membraniporidae > Membranipora > Membranipora membranacea. The sequence continues at coordinate 5,196,940 of OU612071.1, read as the reverse complement.
AAATACACATCAACCGACTCATTCTCGATTAATACTCTGCTCTTCAACTCATCATACGCTGTAAATGGATCAATGCTGAAAGCAGTGGATAACTCAGCTTTTAACAAATCATAATCATTCTTAGTTTCATCACTCAGCTGTTGATACACAGAAAAGGCAGGACCTGACAAGAACAATGGCACAAACTTAGGCAGATCTGTCAACCCTTGCAACTGTGCCACCAGCTCTAGCTTCTCTATCCAAACAAAGAACTCACCACTTGTCTTCTGGTCCTCATAACTCTTGATGATATCAGAAAACCTTATAGCCTTGGATACCATGATAGCCGAAATAGCTTGTAGAATAAGACACACTGAGTTATACGTAAGATACTGAATGTTGTATTCTAATGAACTGCAAAGCCTAACTAAGACAGTAGAAAAATCCTCTCCACACTGCAATTGCAAAACAACAACTCAAACTTTATCAAAGAAACTGAAACTACATGTCACATGACTTGACCATGGGATTATGGGATATCTCAACATAAAATAAAAGGGAACATAACTACAATTGACTAGCATATTAGCACAGATCACAAAACTGCATGCGGAAATTTATTCGGGTTGTTTTTTTCCAATGTCGTCATTGATACTTGCATCCCCTTCTACGAAACCTGCTTGTTAATAAAATTGATAAATATTTATTTCAGCGTCTCTGTTGGTGGTCGACTCGAAAGACGTTCTCATTGTTTCAAAAGTTGGAATGAGCGGAGAGAATTACGCAGCTGCCAATTTTACCTTACCAAGCGTTGAGGTTTACACAATATGCTATTGGTACAAAAGCGCTCATGAAAACTTTTATTCAACACCCTTTCCATCTTGGACCCCAAATGTGAGTCCTCATTGTATCACACACCTTTGCAATTCATAACATATATCAGAAAGATATTACGCTCGAAATGAACCACATGCCTCAATTTTACATGGAATAACAGTTTTTCAATGCAATCTAATTATGGCAAGCTAATGCTATCATTGCACCGCCTATTACTCTAAGGAGTAGGAGGTGGCTTTCATCATGCAAGTGTTGAAAGTCGTGGGTTCGAATCCCACTGCAGTCCACTGACTACTGGGAGTTGTTGGACCCCCAGGTGTGCTTCGACCTGCCTACAAACTGAGAGCAAATTGGCGCAGTCATTGCAGCCTCGCCCTTAAGGCACACTATTTCGCCTCCACGATGTAGTGAGTGACCAACCATTGGGATTTTAACCAACATTTTTTTTTAACCGACATTTACTCAGTTCACAACTAATTATTTATGCCCACATGATTATAAGAAAAGGAATCTGTCAAGTTGAGCCCCAACCTTAACTTTTGTGCTTTAGAGTTATCCTCCCTCGTCAAGATGACTATGACCAACCGAAATAGGAACTCATCCTGATATATACTGCCTAGAGTACATTGCCAAAATATAGCTTGGCATGAATAACCCACTAAGTAATTTGCTGCCTACCATTTCTGATAATAACTATCTCCACCATTTGGCGTTATCGAGATAAAAGCATCGTATGGCACTACATGGAAAAAGCCATTCATGAAACTTAAACCCTGCCTTTTTTTTCCATATCTCTTCTTGTCTGCTGTAGTATTAATGTATATACAGCAGCATGTCTGCTTCATGTACCACATGGTCTTATATGCACATGCTGGAGATTCATATTTTTTTACAGGGGGGAGCATTTTTTATATTTACTATCGTCACTCTGATGGCAGATTGTACATATATCTCTATGGAACTAGAATTGGTCTGTTCGATATTCACAGAATCAGCAGTGATTATAAATGGTTCAAGCTTAAAAAATTTCTGTCGTCATATTCACTCTAGGTGAGTGAAGCATATTCCACTTTTACTAGTGTGTTCCATGAAAAAGATGTGCAGGCGAAGTATCACCCATTTACTACTCAACTTCTTAATTATTTTGCATCTTTACAAAAAATACTCATATCAAAAAGTAACCACTCTTTGGTCAATTGTAAACTAAGTAGTGGTTAAACTTGGCCTGATGGTCCAACTTCATCATTCGACTTCACCTTAACAAACTATACATTTTGTCCACGATTATGGATATTATTGTTCATCATAGGTAAGGTAGGCAATAATAACAGCTTCTAGCAAGTAACGCTTATTAAAAATATATACCACAAATATAACTAAGCACCAATACAAGAATACATGCAACTTTTCGAAATTGTTCACCTCTCTGTTCAACCCAGCTTTCAAATATAAGTTAACTTGATACCTGCTGCAAAGAGGTTCAGGAAAGTCAGTGGAGGAAGATGTGAAGAAGAGGATCAGTAGGGGGAAGTATGTGCCATAGTCCTAGTGGGCTCCTGAGACTAGTAAGCCTGCTTTTGCACATCTAGTATTGGCAACTCAAAACATTCACCGCAGAATCCATCCGACCATCAATCTAATTTCATAAAATCACTTATTTAACCTAGTCCAAAATGAAGAGTCTTTTTTCCAATCCCGTAGGATTCGGATGATATATGTTCCAGCCGAATTTCTTGTGTAGATTAATTGAAAAGTCAACATGTAACTCTGCTGACTCTGAATATTCTATTTCAAGTTGTTTGTGAGAAGGCAGAATGAATTTTCATGGAACACCACACATCACGACCAGACGAACTCAATCAATTCTTACAGTACATAAAATACTAGCAATGTACAATTAACTCTCCTTCAGCTCACTCATTTAGACGGTAAGTTATTTATTAGCTTGCTAGTTAGGTATACCACAGCAAGTTAACCCACTTTTTGTATTGAAATGCAATGTGCATGTCAATAGGATAAGAGTGAATATTTTGTTCACCTTGGCATACTTAAGGTTTAGAGTATCCATGACATGGAGCTTAAATTCACCTCAATGCCTTTCCAGTGCCTAGATTGCAATTTTGTAGTCATTACATCCAGTGGAAGAATATGCTGCCTGAATATTTGGAGCCGTTACTTGACCTCACTAGAGATTTTGGAGGCTGCAGACTGTGATTTAACAGGAGATATATACAGCATGTCGATAGAGAATATAGAGCTTTATGGGTCAGCTTTGGCTGAGATTAGTGCACATCCTGAGAAAGGTAGTCTCCAAGGTAAATATAAGACCCATTGACCAGATTTTTGGTTAAAAATGTTGGTTAAAATCGCAAGATAACAATCACTCACAACATTTCGGAGAATGGTGGCGAAATAAGGGATGCCTTAAGGGCAAGGCTGCAATATTTGCGCCAATTTGCTTTCAGTAACTAGGCAGATTGGAGCACACCTTGGGGTCCAACAATCCCCAGTTGTCAATGGACTGCAGTAGAACTTGAACCCATGACCTTAATCACTTGAATGTTGAAGTCCGGTGCTGCAACTAGCTGAGCCAATTCCTATTCCTTTGTAAGATTGTACATAATGATGATATCAAACTGCAAATTCCTTTTCCATTTAAGCTAGTGTGGGGAAAGAATCGACCAGTATGGAATCTTCAGAGGTTTTAAAAATGTTTATCTATTGCAGTTTTACCTAAATCTTCAGGAGTTTTTATTGTCCTTAGAGAGACAAAGTTGATGGGCCTCGGACTAAACAATACTACCTACAGCAGAAATAAAGATCACTGTCTAGCGATGTGCATTCGATCGGCTGTGTGCTATTCATTAAATTACTATGAAATAGATGGTAGGTGTGAGATGGGCACCCTTTATCAGTCATGGGACCAATCAGGACTAGGGGCTATGATTGGTGTAACTCACCATTCACTTGTGTTATAAGCCAACCAAGAGGTTACTTATAACTGTTTACTAACAGATAAAACAGAGATTTGTTACTATAATGTAAATCACCAATTGACTACGCCGAAAATACCTGAACTGAGCATTTTTCCATGCTTTACTGGTACCTCTCAGCTTTTTAAAATCTGATAAAATTTTCTTCGTTGTTAGTTTGTTGACCAATGTGAGCACATCTTAAGTGCAGTGAGATTGCAAATTTCCAAGGTTTTTATAACTATGGTTGCATATTATGATATTGACTTGGATAACCGGTTTCCATGTCATCACTTACACATATCCTAGAATGGCTCATTAGCTATCAGCGTAGCATTTGATACCCCAATGCATTAGCTGCTTTGTTATCCTTTTGTTTTGCTTGGCCCAGGTTTCTCCCATTTCTTATTGTCATTGTCAATGTTTCTAACAATGATTCTTTTTTTTTAAATTTGTTTATATGATCAGTTGTATTATGGAAGTAACAGTTTGATTAATTTTAATTTTATACCTTGAATAACCCAGACCCTGATGAATGTTTTCTGTGACGCTTGAATGTAATATTTATGCCAAAGCAAACATATCACCCATGTTCACAATATTTTTCTAATCTTGATTTGTGTAGATTTGGATGTGTAGGATTCATATTCTGAAGCATGTTCAAAAAATGATTGAATGTCTTTATATATATTTCTAAATAAAATCATGTTGTAAAAAAGTCAATGACTTTCAATATTCTATATGAAAAAAATATCTTAAAAACCAGGGACTGTAATATTTAGTATTAACTTCAGCTTTGAAGCTAACAAAGTGACCCAGGAAGCATTGAAATGCTGTAATCATCACCAGCATTCATCGATAATAGCCATTATGCTTAAAACGGTCACTATTATGTTCCTACGGACCCACTCAATGACAACCTAAAAGTGCAGATGAACTAATCCTGGTTCACTGAGTTCAACTCAATGAGCTCCAAGTTTATATTGATACCTTCAGTAACCTTATCCATTTTCTCACTAAGAAGAGGCCGGATTGGAATTTTGCTTACATTTCACTCTTTACAATTCGTACACATACAAATAATTAGTAGGGATTCATCTGCCTCCTTTTTGCTGTACTGGTGGTTATAATCACAAGTCACCAAATATTATTTCTCTCATGGATTCAGTGTTAGCACAGAATTGAAGGATTAGCTAGCATTTAAGCTCATACATATCTCTTCGTGATTGTGATAGTTAAGATAGGTGGCAAATCTTTCCTAGTTTCAGAGCATTATTTATCTCTAATTCCCTGCTGAAACACTTCTCAGATTGACAATATTGGCATTTTATCGTTAATGAAATACCTATCATGGGGATTTGGATGAAGACCAACCCTGCTGTCTTATGTCTACTGCTCCATTCAACCAAAACCAAACACAGAAATTATTGCAAGTTCACCTGAAAACTCTCATCCACACCTTTTCTCCTCCCAAGAATCTTACACCAAAGTACATCCAATACAATGCTCAGCCAGTGCTGTTCAGTTTTTGCAACAGCCATCTAACCAACTGCAATCAATTTTCAGTCCGTAATGATTATGAAAACTTCAGTAGGTATGATCTGTCCTTTCACTTTAACGCTCATTGAACCCAGGATCTTATCCTGCTGTCAATGAATTGGTACACCCCTAGGACATCAACCCTAGTAATAATACAACACATTATGTAAAACTAGCCAGGTCCAACTAAAATAAAACTTCCATTGGTCACATCAGTAAGGCTGATCACCACAACACCATTGGTAAAGAAAAGTAAAAAAACATGGTCATCACAAAAGCTTCTCAGACTCAGCTATATTAGAACCACACAGAGCAGTTTCCTATTCCTATTACATTTAGCCTGTGCACCCATATTCAATCCCTCGTTGTGGAAAATCATCTGTACAGGCCTGTCTGATATAATTCTTTTATGTTATTCTTTAGTCAATAAGGTATTAGATGGGGTCCATCAATAGTGTCATGTGAACATTGATTTAGCGAATAGGTCCATGACAAATGATATAGATTTGAAGCAATGAAAACTTGCAAACGCTCATGATTGCATGCCACTCCTAGAAAGCAAAACTACATGCTTTGACAGCGCTGTATCAAATTCTAAGCAAAATATTCACATGAATAACACGGGCTCTCTTAGGCTGTGATATATTCTGATGACACCGATATTGCCTTCGCCAGGAAAATATATACTTTAAATTCATGTCAGGTTTCATGCGTTTTATCATTTTTATTGTACCACAACCTGTAAGGGTCGCCACTTTTATTAAGGTAGCATACCAATGGTTGGAAACGCAGATAATATTTTAAGATTGTACCAGTTTTACAAGACAGTTATATATTCAAAATCACCTGAAAAAACTTGTACCAGTAATCAATAGTATAAGTCTAATGTATGTAACATTTTGGCAATTTAATCAATATATCAGCTCTCAAAATTTTCTAAGCTACAAGTCTTATTACTAATGGAGCTGCAGACAAAGCATAAAAAGAGTCGATTGATGTCCACTGAATTTTTTAAAGGTATGGTATGGGCTATATGAAGGGTATCTTTCCAGGTAACCTAATTTAGAACTTTCTAGTGTTGAGTAAATTGTTCCAGTTCTTGAAATACATCAAACAAAGACGAAACTGCTGCCTAAATATTCGCTCATAGTAGTTTAACACATTGGGGTAAGGAATCGGATGCTCAATTTGACCGTGAGCTGTTACATTCAAACCAATGATTTGATATTTTTCCTTTGTGACCGCATATACTGATACCTGATACTTTTGACATTATCAAGTTTTCAAATTGAAATTAAGAAAAATTAGAGGCCTGTATTTGCATTTGCAAATCAAGAAGCAATTCCATAGACATATTGAAATAATTAGTATTCTCATATGATATTATGGATAATTAATGACATCACACTTATGAAGTTCAGCTGTCTCATATAACTCTAATCAATGGTATGACCTGTCATCTGCCTATTGTTGATGTCAAATGTGTATATACAGGCCACCTATACTACTCTCAATCATATTAAGTACAATATCAAAAGTACATTGGCTCTCAAAATGTTCTATGGTCTAAAAGGTATGAACACATCTTAGCAGACCCGCTGAGAAATCCTTCCATTACTATTTAACCACTCAATGCCAAAAATTTCTTCACAATCATCAGTGATCATAAACTTTGATGAAACATTTGGACCCTAGTTGTAAAGACTTGCTCAAGCAATTATTGCAGTCTTACTAAATTGCAGTCACTGATTTGACTGCACGATGCTCCCCTCCCATGATAGTGATTCAATGAATCTTCATCAATCTCAAACTATGAATTCCATTAATTTGAGATAAAATTCAGTGCTGAGCTAACTCTCCGTCTGATAGTATGCAAAATTACAATTACTTAATTAGTCACACCATATCATCTTGAAAATTTTCCATCTCTTCTCACTTAAAACGCGGATACAATTAAGAATGATCTTAAATTGTTTCATCAATGTCAATAAATTTTCACAATGATAGCTGTTTGTCAATATTATGCATGTGTTGTTTCAAACACCTTTGTATGATCAATAAAGGCAAGACAATGATAAACAAGAAAAACTCTCAGTACAGAATAAGCTTGATATACAAAATTAGAGGATTCAATTTGATTTTTTTCCTGTCATGTCTAATATTGTCGTCTCCTCTTGCTTAGAACAAGGATGGCCGGATATGCTATAAATGATCCATGGAGTCAGGATAGGCAGACAACTGTCGTCAACGATGGAATAAACTGTTTCTGGAAGAACTTTAAGGGTTTGCAGAGCCAGAACCCTAGTTTGACAGCGTTATGTATTAAAGACCTGAAGAGTTTTGATGATATGTTTGCAAAGCAGCTTGGTACCGAAATAAACCCTCAACAAAGCAAATTTCAAGGTAAATTCAATTAATCAAATCAATATCGTAGGTGAGTCAATCGTTTTCTTTTGCCCTATAGAAGAAATATGCTATGAGACCAAAGACCTGGATTTGGAGTATTCATTAAATTCATGGGTGAGTTAAATATATTTGACCCTGAACAAGCATATGTCAATAAATGTATGATATCTGGAAAAAATTCTCACCCTGAATTGGTGCAAAATTTCAGAAATGCCACACCAAACACCTTGCAAATATTGTTAGTAGCTTGGTTGAGGTTCTAACTGGGATGTCAGTCAAATCATAACGTCAAAGCTGCTGGCATTTAAGCTAGATCTAATGAAACAAAGTGATATACTGATGTAATTTCTCCGAAAATAGCCCTACTGTGAGTTTTACCGCTAATAAGCCATGAATTCATCAGTTAAGTTCTCACAGACACAATCCCTCTTTAAGAATCTAACCATTGACATATTCAGGTTATTTGTACAATAATTCAGGTAACGTAATTCATATCTTTGTAGGACAGCCAAGCGAGGTTTCAGTAGATTCCCAAGCCACCGTCACATGTCCAGGTACTAACTTTGATTATGTGTTTTGTAATAAGGCACCCCAGTTGCAATTCCCTGTGAATAAGTAGGTCTGGTCTTCGAATTCATATAGAGAAGACTTTCTGCAAATAATATGAAATCAACTTAAAGAAATAATACTTGACAATAATAATTAGCAAATAACGTATGCTGTTTTACAATGTTTACTGAGTCTGTATTTCATGAACTCCGAAGATCTCTGATATTAATATCATAAGGAAAAGTTTCTCAATATGATCTGAATATAAGACATGGCGTACATATTTTGATTTCACAGAGGTTCTGACGCGTATGTATATGGAATATTTATCGACTTTCATTTTTGCAAGCAATATTTGCTAATATCATAATAATGATTTTGATTACTGCAATATCTTTAAATATCCATTAATTTCAATCACAGTTAAGCTTACTTTGTTTGCCATCTGACTGCATTATCTTGCTGTGCAGGGCCTGTCACAAATGTGTATTGGTATTGCAAAGTGTTCTATTTCAAACTGCACTAATCCTATAATTGCTGCAGTACAGCTTTTAATAACCAACTATACTTATTTGCATAACAATAGATTTTAACTCAGACCATCATACCATTTTTAAAAACAACAGTGTCATTTGAGTTGCCAACCTGGCACATCCGTAAAAAAGAACTTTAACTTCATACCTTATACCTTTACACTTTCTCCTATTCTATTCTTTGGAGTTTTAAGCCTACACTATTTGATACAACATGTAAATAATACTATTGTGACAAATTTGTAATATTTGATATAGATGATTCTTGACTTTATTACAATTTGATGTAAAACTCTAATGACAACGTTAATTATGTAAACACTGCAGTGCCACCTTTTCAATGTTCAATGCTCATAATTGTTCATTAATTTGTAGATAATCGCACTCAATGACTTCTCAATTAAATCACTCACAACAGATTCTGTGATCTCAATATACTATCTGATTAATACTTAGCGGCTGAATAAACTAATGTTTGTAAGTTTATAATTATTGCCAGCTTTTATCCAATCTGTTCTATTTTTATGTCACAAGCCTTCTATTTATACACTGTTATCAATGTCATGTCACTTTGTTAATTGACCTATTTACGTACACACGTTTTAATCTTACTTTCCTTATTATACAGGGTACAATAATAATAAAAGCAAGATATCACATCACTCTGCTATTGTTGCCATCATTCGGCCCTCAGCATTAATTAAATCAAAGCTCAAGCTGTCCTCTTGTTGCAAACTGTTACATAGTAAGCGACCTGATGTCTCTCAACAGTGTAATACTATCTGCAATAGCTGTTTATGAATATATACAAAATTGCCAATTTCGTCAATATTATTTTGTTAAACTATATTTTCTTGCATGCAATATTTTTTTTTTGAATAGTTTCATGGTATAATTCTAACGGAATGTTTTCAAATAATATTTTATTTCAGATATAACACATTACCTCTAGTCCATTGATTTTATTTCCAGTCGTATTGTGCTATTGGAGGTAATACACCTATAATCCGGTCAAGGCCAACTTGTTTCACCCCTCCTCAAATGAAACGATTAGTATGACTGATAACAAATGACTCTGTAGCCAATTCAAAAGCACTGCTGTCAGTGATATTGAACCCTGTAAATATTTTCAAGTGTATTTGCAATGGAAATTGATTGAATTACAGTTTGAAACTTTTCTGCAAAATCATTTAAGGACGATCAATGCATACGGGTGGGCTAACTAATGAAAATTAGACTGGAAATGTGTGAAAAATGCAATGGTCTTATATATGGGGCCACTGAATAATTCTGACAGGCAATTTTAAACCCATAGTCACCAATATGGAAGAGCAGAAGCATACCATCTTTTTGAGTGGTCAACAAAGTTTGCATGTTAAGCAATGGGGATATAAATAGAGGTGTTGGACCGGAGTAACTTAACTACTTACTACCAAAGAATAGGTATACTGTTATACTAGCCTAAAAGATGTGTGCTGTGCTGGTTTATTACCTGGCTTTATATTGCACAAAAGAAAATATAGTTTGATAATAGTTTAAGAAAAAAATATTAAAGAAATTGACAATTTTGTAAATATTTATAAACAGCTATTGCAGACAATATTACACTGATGAGAGACATCTGGTCGCTTACAATGTAAACGTTAACATGATTAGGAAGTTTGATGTAGTTTATACATGTGTCTTCACACGTAAATCTGCTCAATATTTGCTTCTTTTTGCCTGAATTTTACTCACCGAGCCATAAATCTGAAAGGTAAATGACTGAGGTGAATAGATTGACATTCTTGACATAAGGTAGGGAAAATAAGAGGAGGTAAGAGATGTGAAGGGTATGATAAAGAACACTAGAGCTGGGTAGACAATGCTTAGGAAGCAAACTCTCATCCCTATCAATGCAAAATTATATTACAACGCGTCTCGTTGCACACAAGCTTTTAGCTCATTGTGATATTAATATGGACTATATGATTTAAAATTTGCTTTCTTTGTTTTGTCTTACAGAATCACAACACGTATCAGCACATCAGACAGACACTGACAGGGCCAGTATTAAACATAGAAACTGATACTGGTGGAAATGTGAGGTTTGCAGTTCTGTCAACTATATATGGCTTGCAGGCGTGCAATGATATCCAATGTTTCAAAAGTCACGCTTATGTGATTGATTCAATGAATGAATTATCAAAACACTGCCACTTTAGTTCTTTCATTTCAAATGTCAAAGTTTTATTTTCATGTATATGACAAAAAAGTGTGCTGCTTAGCAAAAGTCCATAGAATACAAATATTGAGTGCTTGTTAATCATAGACAAGAATAACGAAGAATCATTGCTCTGAGGAGAAACAGTACCTCAATAGCAGGCGATTTAAAGTCTTCCTGTTAACAGACATAGTTATGCAGTTTTATAGTTTTTAGGTCACAACCGACCAGAGACAGAATATAGCAAGTTAAAATTGGTAGCTTTTTACTCTCACCTTTTGTCACCCTCCCAGTCTTTTTTTCGAGTAAACTGCTGTGAAGCAAAACATTGATAGATTACTTTTGCCCTCTTTTGACAGTCAAGTTAGCATTCATGTTCATTAAATGGTAGTTAAATTGTAAAAAGGAATTTCAAGAAATTCAATGCAATGAAAATGACATTTATACATATTGTCAAACAATATTCATATCGAGGATAGAGCCAGCATCATTGAACAACAGCCCTAAAAAGGTGTTCAGGAAAGTGATTCAATTGACATCAAAATGAAAACGAAAAAGGAAAAAAAATGTGATATAATGAAATTTACTTTGATAAAACTATATCACTTAAGTGCAAATGTATGAGCAAAACAAACACACTTGCAATAAACAACACAATTAACTGAAATTAATGTTAAAGCAATATGGTCTGCATTTGACATAGATATTTATCACAGTTGATTAAGCAACAGCAACTGAAATCCGAGTGTTTAAGAGTGATAGGTGTACTAAACGATTCATTGACTATTTCAATCTTCCCTACACTGAGTTCAGCCTGTTCCATCCTGTTTAAGATATCAGGCTACTTCAAGTCTATGAATGTGTGATGGCTTCCACCAGGTGCAGCCTGAAGACCTATTGGATGTCTAGACTGATACAGGGTACCCATCTCACACAACCTATCGCTCACATAATAGTTCACTGAGAAGCAGCGCGCTGATCTGATACATTGTATGAGGCAGTGTATTTCTGTAATACTGTCAATATAGTCACTGAGCTTAAGCCCGATCATCTCCTTGTATTCATGCTTAATGAATACTCCTGAGCTTTTGGCCGAAACTACAATTCGAATGTTATTATGATGTCTAGTTCATTCCTACCGAGTTTGAGATTAATATCGTGTACTCTTGCATCGTCTCAGGATGTATACGCCTTTACACAGTGGAAATTAATCTTAGATGGTTAAAAGATATGAATATAATTAGGAAAGATGAAACTTTTTAATTTTGACTGTAAACAATAAAATATGCAGCAGTATTATTGATGTCCTGACTTGGTCTGGCTGCAGCTTCAGCAAACACCTTGGACTCTAAATCTAATACTCACCGTGCGAAGTGCTGTCCTCTGGATGTTTGCCAGTCTCAGAAGTTACAGACCCATACAGCTGAATATTTTCTTCTCTCATACTGCATATATCACCTGGTGACTCACAGTTTGCAGCCTCCAACATTTCCAGTGAGGTCAAATTATGGCTCCAGATATTCAGACAACAGAAACTCCCATCAGATGAGGCTTGTTCCAAAACCTCTCCTTAAAAAATGAGTAAGTTTGTTAACCACCCTGTGACAATTTAGAAATATTATCTGGTCCAGTTAACCTTCTTGCATCAGATAAAGGTAGCAAATAGTATGGGGCATCGCTCTCTCCGAACGTTGTTACAGTATTTCAAGCTTACCACGTGGTCCAATCCACTGATAAAGTGTCATCTGTGCCTCTCTGGTCCTGCTATCACCACTACCCGGATTCAACATCGATTGCCGCTCAGCATAGTCTTCAGACAGCCATATTGAATCACTTGGCCTTCTCAATGAAAACTGAAAAAGGAAAATGAACTAAAGAAACCTTAAATACCCATTCTGCCATTATTTAAAATAAGGGTGGCAATCCATAGAAAACATTAGAAACATAGTTTTGAATAAGGAATTATACCGGTCCGAAAAAGGTTTGCGAGGTATTTTTATTATTGAATTATCTGAACAATGGTGACTTATGAACTGCATTGTTACCACTTTCAATTTAGGGACCAATCGCTTTGTACCTTAGTTCCCAGATTTCATTTACCTGAACACTGGTCAGTGATGAGCTGTTTGTAATCTGAGCTTCAGACAACTTAAAGCAGTAATACAGCCATATTTTCCAGTCCGTTTGAGGCGTTGCTGGCAACAGCATTATCCGATTCAGCTCAAAATGAAAATGAATGTTGTCATGTCTCACAATTGACATATGATATCCTCCTAAAATTTAAAATGAAGAAGGTCAGGACTATGTATCATTACAGCAGCTGTTGTCTTCAACAGTATATCTTCTCAGATTCCGAGAACAAGTACCATCATGTAGGTAGACAGCAAACAAAAATTTCTTAGAGAACAAATCTGTTGTTACTTTTTTTATATTTCTTTTGTGTGAAGTTATCATTTAAAATTATTGCACACCAGATTGGTCAAAAACAAATGCTTCAATTCTTTTAAATTTGGCTGCTATTCTTGTTAGATTTCTTGCACAAAACAGTCTCTGCTGATATAAGTGAATCAACTTATTCTCACCATCTGGTATCAGTACGCTAAAGTATGCTGAATAGGGATAATTGTTGCCATTTGACTCCTTGTACCAAAAGCAAATTGTGAGGAATCCAACATCTGGCAATGAAAAGTTCATCCTAGCATAACTTTGTGATCCGATGTTGTAGTTTGTAACCGTGAATACATCATTCTGTCCAATAATCCTTACAGGCACTGTAACAATAGGCAGATTTAATCCTCTATGAATGTTTTTGCACCAGAATGTTGTTTAATATGCCAATGTTTGTTCTGCCAAGATATCCTGATGGCCACTGTTACAGTAGACCAATGGAATCCTCTTTGAAATACTTGTTCACCAGAGTGTTGATTATTATCAGAAATGTGTATCTGCCATATTACTTTTTATATAAACCTTAAAAATTGGCAAATTGTTATCAGTTAAACTTTATCTACAATCACATGAGAGGCAATAAATGCTTTTAATTTGGTATTAACTATGAAGACAATGTTAATCATTGATGGTCAAGTCTAAGGTCCCATCACTATAACAACTTTATTTACACAATAATCGAATGAAGTGTTCCTACTTACAAGTTAGGAAGAGGGCTATCAGCAAACAGGCTCCCATGTCAATCATAGTCTGAATCTGGTCCACACAGAAAATGTTGCCTGTTTAGTGTGCATGTCCACACTAGTCTGATTTGGTTATGCATCTGTAAATTAAGCTATCATGAATCGATAGACCGGGTTTATTTTTCTAACTGTATAAAAATCTTTGAATGTTCTTTCAGCTCACAGATGTGGAGTCTTTGTACTTTTAACACCATTATTATGCCATATTATAAGCATTCAGCAGCCTTTAAAATTAGATTACCTTGAGTAAGTGCATATTGATGGCTTTCACTTTCACTTTTGCTAATGGACATGTGAAAGAATGGGATATTTAAACTTTATACATTCTCATGTCTCCTGTGTATCAATAGTTGAGGATGAGAATTTTTAATTTGCAAATCCATTATTAAAGCATTCATTATGTTTTATATCAGCGACATGAGACAGGTTCGGCACGTCTTAATTGTTTAGCCTAAAGATAAGATTGATTGTCAACTCTTATTCACATTATAAACCTATGTATTTGTTACAACAGAAGTAATTGGTTCTCAATGAAAGTTATATTTACCAGATGATAAGCAGTTAGCTATTTTACTGATGATAATCCAAATGAATTGAAACCTTAATTTTATTTTTCATTTTTATCTTGGGAATTACACTAGGTAGTTTGCAAACTTTCTTATCAGTCCTTAATTATTCCACATGATTCTCACTCATTCATAGTCACCAGCCTCTCTTTTGTAGGTCATAGCATGTTATAGGCACTGTCAGAAACAGTGAAGGTATTAACTACTAATGTATTGTTAGTTGTTATCTGCAATATAGATGGATATATTTGGAAATGTCTAATGGTTGACCACCATTCTGAACGGGAAGTTTTTTGACTTGAAGTTATAGTTATATATTTTTATATCATATATATTTTCTTTATGTACTGTGATGTTTGAATCATTTTTGTATGTAACATCAAATGCGCATAAAGACCCCCATTCTCATCAGAAATAATAACTTGATTATCTAGCATCACTATTGTCTTTTTATTGATTGAATGTTTCCTCTGGATCATAGATTTCAAAATATCTAGTCAATTCTATAGTTATGTTATATGAATTATAAACAAAGTTTTTGAATTCAAACATGCAATACAGATAATTCTTCATTTATTAAATTGCATTTGAGTCCGATTTTTGTCAATTTTAGATAAGATCTCCTATCAGATAATTTTATGTCATCAAGATGTAGCATACATCCAAACAGATACTGATTTTCATTGCTGAGCAACTCCATACACAGGAAATGGGCTACCTGATTGCAGTCAGGCCCTTGACAAAATGTAATGTAATTTCATTCATATATGAAATGACCTTTTTTTTCAAAAAAGTAATTCAAGAGCAAATGTACTTTGGATTTTGTCAAGTTTTTGCCTTTCAGTCCAACAGTATTGACATGATAATAAGTGGTCTGTACCTTGCACGTTACTATTGAAGACATCCAATTATGGGCCCGTGCAACTGTACTAGTTTTTTTCCGTCATATGTCATATGCCATGCACCTATGAATAATTGATGATATAATGGCACAAATCTTAAAAGACAATCTGGAATCTATTAGCCCTGCACTCAGACTTATATCAGAAAGTTTAAATAATATATCCAAAGACATATTCAAAACATTTCGTGCACAGCTGTTGAAATTATGTGATTGGTTATTTATTGATGCTTGTCAGAAACTGTTTATACAAAAATTTGAAAAATGTATTGTTTTATATGTATGTAACCTTTTTGCTCAGGAAGAATGAAGAGAAATTTGTGGATTGAAACTCTTTCTGGCAGTAGCTGGTTACCCCTAGTTTCACAACCTTTTAAGGGAGAAAACCCCGAGGAAAGGTTAAAGAAGATTAGCAACCGGTAGGGAATCATATGAAAAAGTTGGGGTAGGCCTAGGAATTCTCATCCCAATCAATTCCTAACTCAATTTTAACGCAGCGCATATCTTTTGTCTGGTTGCACGCAAGTTTTAGCTCATTATGATATTAATGAGTTTTACATGAATTGATAAAATGTGCTTTCTTTGTTTCGACAAAATTTGTGTCATATATAATCATGACTAGGGGTGGAACGGCTCAGGGTAAGGCAACCTCGGATCGGATATCGGATCGGTCGATAAATTCAAACTCGGATCGGATCCGGATAACGCGTACAAACGCTTAGTCCAAGCAGCTGTACTTTTGCACCATAATATACAGTTAAGGTCATTGAATACATGGATAGACAGCGTCAACAATCTTTTCCCTGAACCATTACCATAATTTAAATGCGCATGTATCTGCTTGGATATGATACTTTACAAGGACCAACTTATCACTCAAACAGCCACGGTGCAAGGATCACACAAACAGTTTATTTGAAAGTATCATTCAATGAGTACAAAGATCTCTTGACTCAATTTGCCAGGATCACTCAAACCCCGATGTTTGTAATCACTGAGTTTGAACAAACTCCCTTCTCATATGTCCCAAACTCTCTGCTGTGATTAGGATAGGAATTGTCCTCCTACTTTGAAGAAGAGGATAACCTTGTACATTAAACTAGATAGTTTGTTACAGGGAACATCATTGGACAAAAATTAAGTCCTTATTCACAACGATCTGAGTAAAGATGCTTCTCTCAATTTCAGCAGAAAAACACATCCATCAAATTTAATCAGCAACAATATAATTAGCTATGAAAATAAAATAGGTTTTGATTGCCTACTGATCACCACTGAGTGCTTTCAGCCAAACTCCATTATCTAATCTGAACCACAAATTGATGACTATCATACTTCTTTCCTTGTCATTTTAGGGGGATAAATGATGCTAAGTAAGTGTTGATTAAAAACGTATTGTAAAGGATTTTGAGGGGGTTACCCTAAGGCGGCGATACCCGCCACTGCAACCACGCACATTGCCTATTTATACTGAGTACGCCGACTCTCTTACTGGGGGGGGGGGGGGGGGGGTAACGAGTATGACGACTCTAACTGAGGGGGGGGGGGTAACGAGTGAGTACGACGACTCTAACTGAGGGGGGTTACGAGTACGACGACTCTATCTGGGCTGGAGATATAATTGACCTGACTTTGGGGCTGGCTTTTGGGGGGGGGGGATATGTGGACAAAGATAGTAGGCTTAGTTATCTGGCAATATTAATTTGGGAGGGAACGGATATGGACAAACTATTAACATATTTATCAGGCAAAATAAATTGGGGAGGGAAGGGATATGGACAAAATATTATTATTACTTATTCGTCGGGCGAGACAAAAGGAAGCAAATGGGCCAGGGGAAGAGGGTTGCACAATATAATCAATGGGAGGGAAGGGGTATAGATAAAATAAATAACCAAGTGGGGGGGGAGGGAATGGCTATTGGTTTACAACTATCTTTGCGAGATTGCTTGACTGGGCTGGACTGGAACTGAACTGGAACTGGAGTGGACTGGATTGAACTGAACTGGACTGGAACTGGACTGGCAATCAGGTCAATGGATGCGATGGTGCAATGGGGGTTTTCACATGGCCTCTACCTGCTACCCAAGGGAGGCTACAGTCTAACAACAGAGTACAAACAAGGCAACATTATGTCAAGGCAGGGAGGTCTGCCAGCAGGCAGAACTCATGAAACTTACTTCAATAGGTTGCGTTCAGTAAGGCACTTTATTTGTTGCTGACTGGTTTAAAAATAAAAGGTCTCGTTACTTCAGCTGCTGGATATTTACTGAAACTTTTTCCACTTGTGTTTGGTTATAAATGCATAGTAGGTCATGTGATACTATATGTGGAAATTTTCCATGGAAAATTCCATAGATGACTTGTAATAGTTAAAACAGGTTTAAACTGGTTAAAATAAGAAAAGTTACTACAATGATGACATGGGCAGACAACTAGTAATAATAAAAAAGCATGTAAAATAAAATTTTAATTGTCCAGCTGTGGTAGAAAATCCACCACAGTATCATCTCGGTTCAGACATGACACATATCCAATCCGGTTTGTGGTTGAATCTGAGGTCAAATATCCGAAATTCAACTCCAACCTCAAGAGGTCATTCCACCCCTTATCATGACAAGTATCAGTGCCTCAGACAGAAATTCAACATAGAAACTAATATAGATGGAAATGTGAGGTTTATAGTTCTGCCGATTTTGAGTGGCTAGCAATCATGAGCATTTGGACATATTCATTGTTTCCAACTTCACACTTATCTCATGGAGTTCATGAATCATTTATTAAACCGCAGGCACTTGAGTTCTCCCGTTTCAATTATTGCGGTAACAGTTTCTTTCATACAAAGTTTGGTGCCTCAGAGGAAAAATGCAGTACCTCATAAATGGCTCAATTAAAAATCTCCCTGCTAACAGGTATATGCACTTTTAGAGTTTCTAGGTCAAAACCTACCAAGGACACAATTTTCAAATGTGATTCTTGATTCAGTGATGAGGTGATGCATGTGGGATTAGTTAAAATATAAGCTTTTCATTCTCAGCTTTTCTCATCTTCCCCAGTTAATATTCATATCACCATTGCTTGATATTTTTGTTGTATATGTTTTGTTGTAGAAAGGAATTTTGAGAAATTTAATGCAGTGAAAAAGTATATGGTAAAAAATTATAATCCTGTTAGGGACGGGGCAGCATTATTGGAAAACATTTGAAGAAAGAATAATCGGGTGAAATTTGATTTCCATAAACTAATTTATCTTTTGTGTCCATAAATATGATTCAAACAGACACACTAATGATGAATAACACAATAAATTCTAATTTTTAAAGCAATTTTTTGCACATTTCTCATAGAATGATATGACAATTGATCTTGTAAAGACAACGTACAAAAGTTGGTGAAATCAGTAATTTGTAAGTAATATCATCTAATGAAATATAAACAATCATGTTTAAGAGTGGAAGTTATCTTGAAGTTTTCGGTGATTATTTTTCCTTTTTCTTCTGTGTCAAGCCCTGTCCCTACCCGTTTTAAGTTATCTGGCTAATCCAAATCTATTGAATAGTAATGGTTGACACCAGACACATCCTGTAGACCTATTGGACCCTTAATTGATACAATGTTCCGGTCTCACACAGCCGCTTGTCCACATGATAGTTTACTGAGAAACAGCTTGTTGATTGAATACATTTCATAGGGCATCAAATCTCTGTCAGACTTTCTCCAAGGTCATTCAATATCAGTCATCATTAGTAATCATCTTCTTGTCCGCATGCTTTTAATGATCATGTGCATGGTATAGTTTCAACCGCCTCTCAAAGGATGTATGTAGTCAGGAATTTTGTATTTTTAAGCTCTAAATCACTATCAAATATGCTTTTTAAAAGTTTTATTGTATCACAAATCTCCTATTGCTTACCCATTATTTTTAAAAGCTTGTATGCTGCTGACAAGCAACGCCTGTGTAAAATTTTCAAAGACGCTATTAAGTTAGGCATTGAACATCCCGATATGTATACCATGATGGACAATCAGACACGAACACTGGCCTTACG
This sequence comes from Membranipora membranacea, assembly GCA_914767715.1. Taxonomy (NCBI): domain Eukaryota; kingdom Metazoa; phylum Bryozoa; class Gymnolaemata; order Cheilostomatida; family Membraniporidae; genus Membranipora; species Membranipora membranacea. The sequence goes on along the minus strand of OU612071.1, from coordinate 5,177,215 downwards.
CTATATTCACGATGAGGATCATTTCATCAATGATTTGTTGAGTAAATGTCCATCTGGCAGATACCGTACATTAAAACATAGAAGCTCACTGGGGAGAGACTGTTTTCTGCGTCATATCACTCTTATTTAAAACGAAATGCTTTTTTATACAGAGATTTGATTTTTTATTTCAAGTGTCTTCGCTTTTTCTTGCTGATTCAAAGTGCCAGCAATTACACTGTATTTCGCGACTCATTTTTTCTTTTAATAATGCTGTCAGTGATAGTAATAAAATCCATCCATCAATGCTTATTGAACAATCCGGCACTTTTAGCCAAAACTTGAAAGGTCACATCACTCATGTTCAGTTGTTAGCCAAGAGGAACTCAGTATGAATGGTACATTTATAATTATGAGGGAAGTTAAAGCATCATCATTAGCCTTGATCAACTGAGGCATCTTTTTAAATTCGCAGCTAGACAATGGTATATTTGAGCATTATATCGATATTGTCAAATTATTCATTCTTATATTATGATGCAATATACATTCAAAATCTTGAAACAAATTATTGTCTTCATGTTATGAGTAAATGTTTCAGTGTTACCTTGATATTGTACATCTGTTTTTGGTTGTATCATGGTGCAATTTACATTCAATACTGCAAGTTAATATTCTCCCAATGTTGCAAGTGAAGATTTTGTAGAGGCGATGCGCCACTATAACCTCAAAATTGTACAAATCATGATCATATTAAAATGAATTAATCATATTATAATATTGTGAACCAGTATTGTTTCAATGTTGCAAGTAAAGTTTCTGCAGAGGCGATGCTTCAACATTGTTTATATTTTCATGGTTAGATCATGATGCAATATACGTACAATATTGTAAAACAATATTCTCCCAATGTTGCAAGTGAAGGTTTTGTAGAGGCGATGCGCCACTATAACCTCAAAATTGTACAAATCATGATCATATTAAAATGAATTAATCATATTATAATATTGTGAACCAGTATTGTTTCAATGTTGCAAGTAAAGTTTCTGCAGAGGCGATGCTTCAACATTGTTTATATTTTCATGGTTAGATCATGATGCAATATACGTACAATATTGTAAAACAATATTCTCCCAATGTTGCAAGTGAAGGTTTTGTAGAGGCGATGCGCCACTATAACCTCAAAATTGTACAAATCATGATCATATTAAAATGAATTAATCATATTATAATATTGTGAACCAGTATTGTTTCAATGTTGCAAGTAAAGTTTCTGCAGAGGCGATGCTTCAACATTGTTTATATTTTCATGGTTAGATCATGATGCAATATACGTACAATATTGTAAAACAGTATTTTCCCAATGTTGCAAGTGAAGGTTTTTCAGAGGCGATGCGCCACTATAACCTCAAAATTGTACAAATCATGATCATATTAAAATGAATTAATCATATTATAATATTGTGAACCAGTATTGTTTCAATGTTGCAAGTAAAGTTTCTGCAGAGGCGGTGCTTCAACATTGTTTATATTTTCATTATTAGATCATGATGCAATATACATACAAAATTATAAAACAATATTCTCTCAATGTTGCAAGTGAAGGTTTCTCAGAGGCAATGTGCCACTATTACCTTTATATTGCACAAATTTTCATGATTATATTTAAATCCAATAATCATTCAATATTCGGAACCAGTATTGTTTCAATGTAGGGAGTAAACTTTCCGCAGAGGCGATGCTTTATTTTTACCTCAACACATACCACATAACACATACAAAATTGTCTCACAATATTAGGACAATATTGTCACAATGTTGTCTCGCAATATTGGGGCAATATTGTCACAATATTGTAAAACAATGTCCTCCCAATATTGTAAAACGATATTTGGATAATAAAAACGCTTTGCAAAACAAAACAAATCCAAAGATTGAATGTGTCAATATAAGTGTGAGACAATACTACCATAAATAATTCTAAGGACGATCTATACCCGCTACACTTAGTTAATTTAAGAAAACCTAAAAATTTGTGCCCCCAAGATTTCTTTTTGGAGGTCAAAATTCTGACTAGGATGGAAATAAGACTGTTTTGTGATAGCTCTCTTCTTAACTTGTAAGTCCTTAGAGCCGCCTTAAATATCTCATCATTGTGAAACCAGTTATATTATTGCCAAGTAATTTTGATTTGACAATTGGCAAAATCTATTTGTAAACAGATTCATTTTGTGACTCTGCTTCTATTTTCTTATCATATTTATGGTGGTTTTAATTTTGGTAGGCCTAAAGTGATTGGAATACTGCTCCATTTAAAAATCATATATGTGTGTCATCTCTGATTTCATGTGTCTAATTTGAAAACGGTGACACAAAAACAACAGGCCAGAGTTTAAAGTGCAAAGAAGTCTTGTTAATGTTTTCATTATTCTGGCTTGAAGGCCAATCATATTGGATACCATTTTGATAATCGTTTCAGATCCAATGAGGATTTCTGGACAAAACGATGTTGTCAGAGTTACAAACTTCAATAGCAGCTTCCAAAGTTATGCAAGGGTAAACCTTACACTGCCAGCTATTGGATCTCTATCAATTTGCCTTTTGTACAAGGAATTTTCACCAGAACGTGAGAATTTGTTGATATTTTTTTTTCCATTTTTCAACAATTCACACTTGAGTGCAAAAACTAGTAGAGAAGTTTTGGTCATTGAATAGAATTTTTTAGCATTATTCCGTATTTTTTTTCCACATGATCAGCAGTAGTTGATAACTGTGTCGGATAGAGAAAGATCACGACAGTTCACTGCTGGCAGAGTTCATATGAGATTACTTTATAATGCTGAATGCAGTTTTTCGGCAGTTTGATGATTTTATTACTGAACTACACCCTGGGGCAAATGCCCCAGGCAACTGATAAATCGCAACGCCAAGTTGTAACTGTCACACGTAACTCCCGATCGTAACTCGTAATTGTAACTCACAATTGTAACTCACAATTGTAACTCTAATTGTAACTCTAATTGTAACTGATTCTTCAGAGTAAAAACCACTGTTCTTTATACTGACCTGTATAAATAGGTCGTAAAAATAGAAACGGGTGGGATGATACGTCATTATTTTGATGGCCAACCTCCGCATTTAGATGGTAATTAAATGTGCAAAAAATGGAAGTAATTGCGGAAGAGTATAACAATTAATCAGATTAGGACCATGGCAACCATGACAGTGCAATATACAACGCCTAACCTCATGTAGAGTCATGCACCTAGGCGTGTCACATACAGTGTATGTGACAACTGTTCCTAAACATTTTATTTGGAGACAAAAGACTGATTCTCAATAAAGCTCTCATGTCTCACCCTTGACCCATGCTTGCTGGAAACCTGGATACTCTTTATAGAAGATGGGGTTCTTTTCACTGCTCATAAGGTGTGCAAACACTCATTTGACCTCTGTGGTAAGAAATCAGGAATGATTGCCGGTGTAGTATTGTAAACTGTCCCCCGCGCGAAAACAACCCCGGGACACTTTACAATATTGTAAACTGTCCCGGAGACATTTTACAATAAAAACAGGCCTATTGTAAACTGTCCCCCCCCCCCTATTGTAAACTGTCCACCCTATTTGTGACTGTCCATATCAAGGGCCCAGCTGTTTATCACCATAACAATGGGTCAGATCATCTAACTGGAGCATACCATGATGTTCTGGCTGCCAAAGTTGTACCATTGGATGGTGGTGGTATCTCATTGACATTATAAATGAGTGTATAAAGCCTCTTTTTCATATGGTACTTTGTAGATCTATTTTTCGCAAACACTAGTTGTTATTTGAAGCTCCTATGATTTAGAGATGTCAGGTTTGCGAAGAAATGTGCACTAAGCCAACAGTGAATAGATGTGTAGTTGCCACATCACAGAACACACATAATTTCATTGCAAGTTCATTTGCCGCGCGAAAACAACCACCCCATTCATTCATCTTGAAATCTACCTCAAGCAAGCATTTGCCTGGGTGTGATAACAATCAGTCACAATTGTGAGCGGAAGAAATAATTACTTTTGAGGTTTTCATATTGTGCGGCCTGGTATTGGACTGTAAAATATTGCTTAAGCCGCGCGAAAACAACCACCCCCCAAACTGTCTTATAAAGATTATCTGTCAAAAGTCTCAATCATAATGAACTTGGCAGCCATAATGTGATTGTCATAAGGTGACTGTCTACCAAATTTCAGATTAGTAGGCCAGAACATCATGGTATGCTCCAGTTAGATGATCTGACCCATTTAGAATGGTGATAAACAGCTGGGCCCTTGATATGGACAGTCACAAATAGGGGGGACAGTTTACAATAGGGGGGACAGTTTACAATAAGGGGGACAGTTTACAATAGGCCTGTTTTTATTGTAAAGTGTCCCCGGGACAGCTTACAATAAAATTGTAAAGTATCCCGGGGTTGTTTTGGCGCGGGGGACAGTTTACAATACTACACCGGAACCAGAAACCTAAACCTCTGATATGGCCAGACAAAAGCCTTAATATTTTGGCTACACCTGTCCTGAAATCTTTTTTTCATGGCCAAATCGTTGGACATCTGTGCCAGTTCAATAAACATAGAATTAGTATCTGCAGCTTTAACAATATTGAGTGAATCATATCATTTACCACCTAAGGGTCCATGTTGATCACTGCTCAGTGCTTCTACTGATTTTTGCTGGTTGAACAAATGTTGCCAATCTTCTCTCAGTAAGCAGATCGAAACAAACATGAAGGTCCGACAAACCCCTATAGTCATTAAACTGCAACTCTGGGATATTAGCCTGGGACATTCAACAATGGCATGCTGAATACCAGCGCTCAAATCAACCGATCCACCTCTCACTTCCAGCCTCCTTTAAACTCAATAATGGCATGTATATCCCACAAATAGGGCACCTTGTGACTCGCCTTCTGAAAAACCATATCTTCTGTCTTTTCACAAGAATAGTGCTTAATATTTAATTTCCAGCTGTCAATAAGAAGGCAAAATGAACTCAATTGGCTGTCTCGTGAGGAACAATCAGTACTGATTCAGACTGATGGTGACAACACGACATGAGAGGCACAGATGACACTGTATCAGTGGATTCAAGATGATGGTTAGTTTTATAACTGATGTCTGTGGGTGGTGTGAAATCAAATATTCATAGCTGCATCTTCAGCTACCGGAAGGTTTCCAGACATATATAAAAATGGAAAATAAAGTTATTGCGGGATTTATAATGAAAATGAATTTTTATTTTAAATAAGGAAACATGAAAGAATATGCATCATCTTATAGGAGTTTCTGTTGTCTGAATATTTGGAGCCGTAGTTTGACCTCACTAGAAATGTTGGAAACTGCTGGCTGTGAGTTCCCAGGTGATATATACAGTATGTCAGAAGACAATTTTCAGCTGTATGGGTCTACAACTTCTGAGATTGAGCAACGTCCGGAGGTCAGCAAGGTGCACAGTAAGTTTAAGATCTAATCCCCAATGATATCTGCAAAACACGCAGCAAATCTTAAACAGTTGTTTATTTTATTGTTGAACCAAAGACAGAATTCATCTGTATTAGATAAAAAGTGAAAACCATATTATCATCAAATTTTCATGGCCATAGGTTTTTGCGATTGTGGTAAGGCTTCTTTATCTCACCGGAGTTGGCTGAACATCATAACAAGTTACTCTAAGATTTTTGAACCCAATTACATATTATAATTGTAGTTTTGGCTCAGGACAGTTCAACAAACAAGAAGGCAGGAGGATGATTGGACTGAAACTGAATAAGCATGTCAGCACTGTGACAGAGACACGCTGCCTTATGAAATGTATCAAGTCACCATTCTGCTTCTCAGTAAGTTGTCATGTGGACGATCGGCTGTGTGAGATGGGAACCCTGTATCAGCCGAGACATCCAATAGGTGTCAAAGCAGAGTCTGGTGTCAACGACTACTCGTTCATAGTATTGAACTAGCCAAACATTTTGAGAGGGTTAGAACAGGGCCTGGCAATGTTGGTATTTTAAAACAGTCAGTCAGAAATTTGAGAGTCCTTTCACTTTTAACCATGCCATACATCGGAGCATAAATCATGCTTACAAATTTATTTTTCATCAAATTTCATCATTTATTAAACCTAACTACCAACCAATGCAGACATGATTACTAACTTGTCAAAAGATGACATAAAGATGTTTGGCACACACTCACTAACAATGAGAATAAAAAAATAATTATTTCAACTAAGCTCACATATACCCCCTAATCACAGAATAAAGCATTGTCGCATTTGAAATAGGTTTTGGTAGGTTTTCACCTAGAAACTACAAAAGTGCTAATGCCTGCTTGGAGGGAAGAATTTTTACCACCTGCATTTTTCCTCTGAGGAATCAATGTTAATGATTGAATGGTTCTCAATATTTTGATTCTATGGACTTTTAACGGACAGCACACTTTTTCATCAGATACGCGAAACTAAAACTAAATGCGAGAACTTAAGTGGCAGTAGTTCAATAAATTATTCATAAAATTCATGCCATTAGTGAGACATTAGAAACAATAGATACATTGACTGCAAACAGACATAAGTCTCTGCAGGGAAAAGATTTTGCTGAGTTGGATATGGGACCCTGCTTACTGATAACCTTCTTCATAGTTTGTAAGTTTGATCACTTGCCTCGATTATCGCATCTTTGTGAATCTAGGTATCACAGTGAGAAGTAATTTTGCTTTGATCATCAATCATCGGCAAAATATCTCCATTAATTTGGTAATCTTTATCTAGCCTTCTCTACTTTCTCTCAGCCTATGCATCATTTATCATGAATTTAAAACAAAGTGCATTCGATATACAGGTATACATTTCAATGCAAAAGATTTAAATTGTGACAGCTAGTTGTAGTTCACCTCAATATAAATACATCTCAATGTATATAGTCTAATTATGTGGCGGTTTGTGGGTATCTGGTGTGTCATTTGTACACCTAATGTTTCAGTACATGTAACAAGTTCTAGACAGGATGATGTTTTCATGGTCAACAGCTACAACAGCAGCTTACAAAGTTTTGCGAGGTTGAACCTTTCACTGCCAAATGATGAATTGCTCACCATGTGCTTTTGGTATAATATATGGAGTGAGAACAACTATACAGCATACTTCAGCTTACTGGCACCAGGCGGTGAGAATGAGTTGATCTGTTATTTCCAGCGCACATATTGTATATGGTATATCTTGTGTGTCTTAATTTATACAGTAATAATGGTGTAATAAAGGATTAAACTGTCGACAATGCTTCGTGCTGAATTGATCAATGCAATGTAGGTATGTACTTTTTTCTCTGTGAAATTTGTCTTTTTGTGATTTTTAATAGCCACATTTTTAGAAATGTTCTCAAAATATGATAAATTTAATATCGAAGAGTTGGTAGCAGCAGGGGTCAGGGATGACGTTCTTTATTTAAATTCTGAATTTCAGGAGGATATTATCTGTCCATTGATAGACACAGCAGTGCAGATTTTCATGTTGAGTTGAATGACATAACGCTGTATTCTGTGATTCCTCAAATGAACTGGAATAGATGGCTGTTTTACTGCTTTAAGTTTTCTGGAGTTCAGAGTACGAACGGGTCATCAGTGGTCGATATTCAGGTAACTGATATCTGAGGTACAAAGTCATATTCTTGATCAAAATGTTGGTAAAATGTACCTTTTGCAATCCATACTTATTCAATTGCAACCATTTACTTTTATCGGTTCATTAGCAATAAACATTTGCAATGTTTAGAGCAGTGAGGGTCATAATTGTCCAGGTCATCGAAATGTGAGATCAACAGTGAATATACTCACTCAAGAAAGTCATCAATAACATCACACTGCAGTTAGGGCATCTTGCAACCCTAATTAGGGTCAATGAAATCCACTGTTAATCCTCTAAAAATATTTCTTAAGATTAATTTTTGATTCCTATCCTGATTTGATCAAATGACAGAATGTCCATTGTGTAAGCAGTTGTGTTGTTCCCTATCCTAAATTTACACTAAATTATCTTGTCTTTGCTCAGAATAGTTTATTGTTATATTTCAGCTTTATTTAAGAAGGCAACATGATTTTTCATGGCTCTCTGAAGACCATAACAAGATGCAATCATGGCTGAATGCCAGTGGTGGTTATAACAGGACCAGTGAGGCACTGATGACGCTATATCAGTGGATTCAACCAGATGGTAAGCTTGACAACCGAAAATTCTTTTGTGAGTAACTAAAGCCTAATACCTTTTGCCACCCCTATATAAAAAGTAATGTGCGCTAATCCACAATATAAAATTTAATTTTTGAAGGATAATATATTTGGAAAGTGTCTTGTTTGTCATTAGGAAATGTTGATGACCAAATTTTGTCTAATGGGAGTTTCTGTTGTCTGAATATCTGGAGCCGTGAATTGACCTCACTAGAAATGTTGGAGGCTGCAGGCTGTGAGTTTCCAGGTGATATTAACAGTTTCTCAGAAGAAAATGTTCAGCTTTATGGGTCTGCAACTTCTCAGACTGGCAAACATCCAGAGGACAGCACTTTGCACAGTGAGTATAAGATTCAGAATCCATGTAGTTTGTTGAAGTGTTCAATTATCTTCAGACTTTTTGTCTCTTCTAAGATAATTTTTCATTGGGTAAAGGTATTTATATCCGGATTCAACGCCCTGATATTACTTTGACACTCGGCAGAAATTAACTTGACATCATTATGTAGTTTTAGCCAAAAGCTCAGGAGTGTTCAATAGGCATGAAGACATGAAGATGATTGGAGTTTCAATGATAATGTTGAAGGTTTGACAGAGATGCGCTGCCTCATAAAATGTATCAGATCAGCAGTCTGCTTCTCAGTAAACTTTTATGTGGATGATGGGCTGTGTGAGATGGGAACCCTCTATCAGTCTAGACATAAAATAGGACTTGATGCTGTGTTTGGTGTTAGTCATTACTCTTTCATCAAATTATACTAACTTGATATCAAAAAGCCACTAACTAGTAAGAGAAAGGAATAAATAATATATAAACAAACCGTTCCCTCTTAGGTATGATAACACTTGATAAAGCAGCTAACAAATAAATTTTAAATGCTGCTGATAAATTAAGAGAAACTAAGACAGCAGTTAATGTCTTTTCTTATTGAAAGTGTGCATGCTTCGCTCAGAGATGCACATTCATACTAATTGCTATCAAAATTTAAAATTATCCATATTTTCTGCTATTCTTCTACATACTGTTGTAAATTGTAAAACATTCTCAAATAGAAATATATGTTATGAATTTACTGTGAAAAACAAATAAAATGGTTGGTACTGCAGTATTGGTACTGCCTACATATCTTGGGTTTTCTTATTCCACCTAGTTACTAACCAATACATATTATGTATATAATACCTTTTATGTCACACTTAGAATTTGAAATGAGAAATTCAAAGGATTTATGTGAATTGAAAAATCATGACGGATTAGTTTGTAGCTACCAGCCTAGACTATATAAAAAAACTGATACTGCAGACAAGCGTCAGAATAGGCATCTATGATGTTCCAAAAGTGCATCAGGCTGCCAGTATTAAATAATCCAACCATCCAATGAGTTTCACTTTTTTTTATTGATTAAAACTGTTTAATCTGATCCAATGTACTAAGAAAGTGTTAGTAACTGATAACAGGCAGCACATTCTCTTTTCTGATAGCTGAAGTCTCCAACTATTGATATGAAAGGCAAAAAGCGGCAGTTGTGCAGTGAATTGAACATGTCAAACATGGCTGCGGACAACATTGATGTGAAAAATGGTGATGAATCTAATATGTAATCATGTCGTCCGAGGTCCACGACTTATGTGTTAGTTTTGTAACATTTATTACTTATACTTATGCCCATAATTGCAGGCATAGTACATCATTGTTTTTTCTCATATGTACTGAATTCTTAGCTGAATGTCAAGTTGCATGTTGTGAGATTGTGTCTATCTGAGGTGTCTGGTCATATTGAATCATATTGACACTGACACTCACCAAAGAAAACTACGCTAAACCTATCAGTATCACAATTGGTCCAACCGAAAATCGGTCATATCAATAAGGGGGACAACTTAAGATTTGCAACACAAACTCTGGCTTTTGACTCATTGATGATGAAAAGCAAGTTTTCTTTTTACCAGGAATGAATTTTTATACGACCAATGTTAAAACTGGTTGTGATGACTGTTCCAGATTGTTTTACAGATATGATTTGAATATCCAAACGGATGGCTCATGTCAAAAATTGTATGAAGTAAAATTATATCTTGGTGCATGTTTCTGAATATTTGTGGTGAAAGATTTATGTAAGCTCTTATCGCCGAACCAAAGCTTGACTCACATCAATAGTGCATCAATAATGCATCTTATTATGTGAGGGTTGTTTGGTAGACGGAACCTGCCTCATATCAATAACAGAAAAAGAAATAAGTGCTATAAATTTTGTAAGTAGTTTTTTTTTTCAATCTGCGTCAATTATCATTAATTATTCACACAAACATGAAATTGAGCTGTTATAATGATAGTAATCAATTCTTGCCGCTGTCCATAGACAAGTGCGAGACAAATCCCATTATATGTAGTATGATATAGTGCTTAATTAAAATGTACTATTTTAGACTGTTGATTGCCTATTCGAACAGCTTATGGTATTAATTGTAAAAAGACCTCTTTAACTGTGAGTTTGAGGGACACTGATAATGGAACCGAAACTTATGGGAAGAAATGCTGATCATCGATAAATTCATTCATTCATTTTTCATTCATCGTTTATTACAGTCTCATGTTTGACAAATATTTTGTTATCGCTGAGCAATAAAAGTTATGGTGTAAACATTAAAAAGTTTTGGTCTGGTTGGTTTTAAAAATTGAAAAAAAATAAATAAACAGTAAGAATTATCACTAGTTGTCTAAAAAAGTATAATATTTAACTTCCGCACACAGAGGGATCAGAAACAGTCAGTTCGTATGTGTAGCTTTATGAAAGCTTTATTTAGGAGAGATGCACAATTGTGAAGACCTTGACAGCGCACAGGTAGAATTCTCTTTGGACGACAAAATCCTGACTATGGTGGAAAGAAAATCTTGTTTAATGATTTCTCTCTTCTTAGATTGTAAGTTTTCACAGTTGGCTTAATTATAACACAGTCGTGAACTACGTTATATATATATAGTTGCTTTATATTTGATCAGAGATTTAAAAAAGTTATACAAAATCTATTATTGATCTTTGGACATAAAAACAAAAAAGTGGAATGGAGAGTGACTTTTAAACATTATGATAGAAAATGAGCGGACACTTCGATCGGAGTTCGGTTCGAGTGGATGGTGGTATGGGAGGTCTAGGCGGGCAGATATCCGAGGGGTTGCTGCAGGAGTATAGCTATGGGCTAGCTGGTGGAGAGAATGTTCAGGGCTGCCCATGATGCGATTGATGTAACCCTTGCTGGTGTCTTTGAGTGGAGTGAGAATGGGCACTATTTCGGCTGTTTGAACGCGTTCATCGTAGTCTCGGTTACATGTAAATTAGCTTTGATGATCAGCATAAAATGGGTCATGATTTGACCCTCTTTTTTTTATGTCTATTAGCGTATGCCAAATGCCAGTTGCAAATATAAGACCAATGATTGCCTTTCATTTCCATATAGATACTTTATTGCTATACATTTTGATGGTGACTGTGAAGTTTGGCATGTCAATCAAAACACTTCTCTTTTAATCAATTGTAATTGTGTGTCAGTTCCGGATTTCATGTGTCACATCTAAACCAGGGAGGAGTTAAGAGTAAAAAGACAGCTTCCGAATGCTTTCGTTGGTCTGGCTTAAAGATAATTGTGTAGGATACCATTGACTTACCGTTTCAGTTCTGATTATGATTTCTGGACAGGATGATGTTCTCATGGTTAAGAACTACAATAGCAGCTCTCAAAGTTATGCAAGGTTAAACCTTTCACTACCAGAATTGTTGATATTTTTCAGCATTGACACTCGTTACCAAACATTTATTTTGGAGCCAGGAGATGATTTTCAATATAATTTTGGCTATCACCATCTTTGAAATGAAAAGGTGCAGGTAAAGGTGCTGGGGCCCATAACACTCATGTCACACTATTTACTTGTGCTTGCTGGAAGCATGGCTACTCTTTTTAGATGTTGGTGTTCTTTTCAATGCGTGTTTGGTGGACAAACATTCATTGGACCATCATTCATTGGATGTCTGCTGGAACAAGAAAATGAACCCAAACTTCAAAGACCCTTAACAATTTGACCACAACTGGCTTGATAAGTTGCTTTCATGCCCAAATTCTTAAACATCAGTGTTGGATTAATAAAGAGAGAATAAGCATCTGCGGCTTTAACAATGATCATTAATCTGAAGTGATCTGTGCCAATTTGAATTCTATATTTCAGGAGGATACCATTTGTCAATCATGAGATTTCTAAGCTACAATATTCTAGTTGAGTCCAATGGTATTAAGCTGAATTTACCAAGTTCGGTAAAAGACTGGAATACATGGCTGTTTTATTGCTTCAAGGTTACTGAAGATTGGATATCAGCAGATATAGCAGCTCAGCAGATACCAATTTTCAGGTTAGTGAAATAACACTGAATAAAATGTGCCTCATTTACTTCTTACCATCTATCCTTGATCGGATACACCTAAGGCCCACACTGCGCTAGGTAGCTAGAATATTTAGTTCAGTATTTAGTGGTGAAGGTCCTTTTTGTTCAGGCTAACGCCATGCGACATAGACCCAACATAGATTATAAACTCAATGAACCAATGTATTCAAATTAATGATTTCATGTGAATCAAATCTACTTCCATAAAAATGCTCGCAGCTGATTGCTGAGTGCCTATATACTGATTCATGTTACCTAAAAAAACGTACGCAATCTTGCTCTCAGTCAGCAGGTCCAACAAACCACAATAGTATGTAGACTGCAGCAGGATTCTATCCAACCACTTTCAACACTGGCATGCTGAATACCATTGATCAAATCTACTGAACCACCTCCCACTGTCAGTCTCCTTTAAACTTTAGAATGGCATCTATATCCCACAGTTGGAGCACCTTGCAACTCACCCTCAGACAAGCCATATCCGCTGTCTTTTTCTGAAGAATAGTGTTTTATATTCAATTTTTAGCTTTCATTGAGAAGGCAAAATGAAATGGATTGGCTGTCTCAAGAATATTATGATGGACATTCAGAAGAGACTCAGACTGGTGGTGATAACAGGACAAGAGAGGCACAGATGACACTGTATCAGTGGATTCAAGATGATGGTTAGTTTTATAACTGATGACTATGGGTGGAATGAGTGAAACCAAATATTTAAAGCTAACTCTTTCGGCCACCAGAAGGTCACCAGACATAACTATAGATAATATTAATATTATGGGATTTATGATGACTTTTTTTTCAAGTAAGGAAAGGTTAATGACAGAGCCTCATCTGATGGGAGTTTCTGTTGTCTGAATATTTTGAGCCGTAATCTGACCTCACTGGAAATTTTGGAAGCTGCAAGCTGTGAGTCATCAGGTGATTTATTCGGTATCTCAGAAGATAATATTCAGCTGTATGGGTTTATAACTTTTGAGACCGACAAACACCCTGAGGACAACGGTTAACACTGTGAGTATTGGACTCAAGTTCAAGCTGCTTGCAAAAGACACATCATGACTAAATAAAACATATTTATACTAATGAGAAAAAATCACCAGTCACAAATCATTTATTCATTGTATTGTTCAGAAGCAGACGAATTCCAAGTGTGTCCCTTTTGTTGAACCTGGCATAAAGCAAGCATATTCTTATGCTGTCATTATTGCAATATTCTGAAGTTTGTCAATTCATTAATTGGCTGAGCCCGGCTGACACTCACCAAAATTCTACCATGAAGCTTAATGCTACTTGGTTGTAATAAAACCAAATATCGCAGCAATACATTTCGATTGTAGTCCTGGCTAACAATTCAGGAGTACTCAATAAACATGAAGACATGAAGATGATTGGACTGGTACTGACCAACCTTGGAGGTAGGCTGACAGAGACGAGCTGCCTTATGAAATGTATCAAATCGACAACCTGCTTCTCAGTAAACTATCATGTGGACAATGGATCGTGTGAGATGGGAACCCTCTATCAGTCAAGACATCCAATAGGTCTCAAAGAGGAGTCTGGTTTCAACGATTACTCGTTCATAGAATTGAACTAGCCCAAAATGTTGAGGGTTTAGAGTTAGAGGGTGAGAACAGGGCTGAATAAAGTTGAGTCGTTAAAATAGTCAATCTGAAGTTCAAGAGACCTTTCAAACTTCACCGTGCTTGTCAATTCTTCAGAACATAAATCCTGCTTACACCTGAAATGAAAATTGTTCAAATATATTGGCATTGTTCATATGAAAATGTAAAATGATTGCTTTAACATTTTCAGTTTACTGTGTTCTTTATTGTTAGTGTGTTTATTTTCCTGTTCATTATTTTCACCTATCGAATCACATTGTAAAAACCTACCCTGAGCTTATGATCTTATTAAATATGCTGGCATTGTCCTCAATATGTTTATAATTTCACTAACAATTCCAAAATTGTTTGTATTAAAAAATTGCATTTAACCTAACTACCAACCAATGCAGATATGATTTCTTACTAGTCAAAATATTGCACAAAGATGTTTAGCACACAAACCAACAATGAAACTCAAAGGATGGCAAAAGCTACCTATTTTAACTTATTCCACAAACAACACCTCGTCACAGAAGAAAGGATTAGTATTGTCAGATTTGAAAATTCTGTTTGTGGTAGGCTTTGACCTAGAAACTACAAAAGTATATATGCCTGCTAGCGGGGAGGATTTCAAACCACCTGCAAATTAAGTACTATATTTTTCTTCTGAGCCATTATTGATATTTATTAATTGGTACTTAGTATTTTTATTCTATTGAGTTTTAATAGGCAGCACACTTTCCATCAGAAACATTGAAAACTATAGTCTTCAAAGTGAGAGAACTAAAGTGGCAGCATTTTAATAAATTATTCATAAAATCCATGACATATGTGTGACATTAGAAATATTTAATGTGCAAATGCTCATAATTGCTGGCCACTCATGGTCAGCAGAACTATCACATTTCAACATATATTAGTTACTATGATGATTCTGCTGAAAAAAAGAAAATATAACTTGTCAATTTAGGTCAAACACATATTCATATCACAATGAGTTTACAGCTTGTGTGCAACCAGACAAGTAATTTTTTCTCTGTTGAGATTGGGTACGGCATTGATGGAGATGAGAGTCTGTTTGATAATTCCCTTTCCTAAGCCTTCCTTACCCTGCCCTACTGCTCCTTATATTCCCTACCAAACACTTACCCTTCCTTACCCCTGGTTGTAGGTTGTAGTATGTTAGGTTGACTTTCTCATAATTTGTTCAGTAGTTGACCAGAGTTTTAGCTAATGCCAATTATTTTTAAAGAAATAATCTGACTATGACCGAAATTTCCATGGTGTCAAATTTGATATTCTGACATATTATTTTTTAAATATTTTAAATTTGACATGAAATTATTTTCATGGTGATTGACAAAAAATAAGTTTTGAGACTGTTCAGCTTTCCGATTGAGCATAGAAATGTCTGTCAGAGGCCCTTATGTGCAGATCAGTAGTATATTTTTTTCCATCAAATTATTTTATGACACACCTAAATAGATAATCAATGACACAGTGCTAAGTCTTTTGCAAAATAGTTTCTCATATAGTTATGTCCATGAGTGTAAGAGCAGGGCTAATGGATTCAATATTGTTTTCACAGATTTGTGGCATTTCATAATGAATTATTCATAGACACCTGAAAACACACCATAGAATGTACAACAGTACATGAATCTGCTAACATGTGGATGTATCTGCCTGTAATATTCAATTACAGGCAATTATATGTATGTGAGTATCCTGCATTAAGTCTGAAATTGAGAACTTGATAATATATGTAGTACGTGTGCTGTCAAAACCCTTTTGTGTAGAAATGCACCTTTATATTGGAGCTGCTGACACATAGATATTTATCCGTGTCAATTAATTGCCAAAAGGAAACTGTATCACAATTGCGAAGAGCTTGGATGTAAACAGGCGGCATATTTTCTGCCAGAGAGTTGAACCATTCAGCGACTGAAATGAGGATCGGCCATGGAATACACTCCATCTCAGTTTCTAAGTATATCGATTTTTCTCGAATTATCTTAACTGAGAGACGAAGTTTTTGTGCTAGCTTGAGATCTCATCAATTGATAAATTTTCATCATACCTTAGGTACCGCAGTTATGGATTGAAGAACCACCATTTAAATTCATGAAAGATATTTGAAAAATTTAAACTGCATCTGGTTTGAGGTTTTTAATTTTTATAGGCACTGCAATCACTCCAGTATTAAGTTTTCAAATGAGCCAAAATTTTATATAAGAATTTGTCGCTGATCACTCGCGGTTATTTAGCAAAACTTGGGCACAGTAAATCTTGAATAAAACAAGAATGAAGTATCTTAGAGATTATCTGAAAATATATTTGGGTAGCCTAGGGTCACGCGCTTCTGTTCATTGCATTTGTGGGCCTCTAGAGTCAAGATTTTCAAACTAGGTAGGTGTTTAAAGTTTGCTCTAATTCAATAACTTCCAACATTTTTCTGAAGTCACACATCATGCGAGGTGGGAGATTCTCAAGAAGATGGTGAGTCTTAAAATGTATACATCTAAGATATTTTCAAAAAAAAATTTCCTTTGTTGTTGTCTATTTCTAAGGCAAAAGGCGAAATGAGGTGGGACAAAAGCAAATAAAACATTAAATCTGAGCCAAAAAAATTCAAACGTGCCGAATGTTAAATTATTTTGAAGTTTCAAATTGCCTTAAAGGTCATGGCAACTTTCGAGCCATGGTTTTTTCGCAATATGGATGGGCATGATAATAGCCCATAAAAGTTAAAATGCCCCATTTTATTGAAAGAATATAGAATTTCACACCTTTATCTATACTCTATCTCAGCCATAAAGTTGGCAAATGCATAGAAGTTACCAAAGAACGGTCTAGAAGTTACCAAAAATGACTACCAAAGAACGGTCTATATCACCAATAATTCAGCTTATTATTGTTCAGTATTAGAGTTGTCCTCCTCCTCCACAGCCAATCCAGTTACAATTTTTTTAGCCTGGATTTTACAGGCCCTGGGCCAGCATTCATTGCGCAGACTCAGCAATAACCAGGGTTCCAAGAATCGACAACTTATTAAAAAGGTAGAGGCCACAATACAGATTCAAGACTGACACTAACTTGCTCTGAGTATGAAAAAGAAAATACTTTGAGTCGACAAACTGACTAGAATTCTACTGCTTGACACTCATTGATTATTGTTGTTAATCACCAGCTCAGGCAATCTATTTTACTACCAGCTACTTCATCTACACAACTTGTAAGTATGCATGAAGATATTAGAATTTAGTTGGTTGTTCGGATTGTGTTGGTACTGGTAGTAGAACAGGCATTACTTACTCTCTACCCAATGAAGAGGGAGTTCATTGCTCTATCTATCCTATCTCTTTGATCTTATCAAGAATTCTCAAACTCCTTGATCCTATCTATCAGTATAACCAAGGAGTTCCCTCTAACTCCTTGGTATAACTAATTTATTACTTACTCAACTATCTACAAAATACTACTTTCAATTGAGCAGTGTTCTCTACTCCACAAAACAAATACACCCAACCAACTGGATCTCTGTTTATCTGTATTAGTACAGTTCATCTAACCTACTATTCTGGCTGCCCATCTAAATGAAATGTAGTTCCATCCTTACCCTGGGTACAGAATTCTTGTTAGAAACCTCTTGAATAATAATTATAAACCTGTCCTGTGAGCTCCTTAGACTTGTCACAGTTACACGCAATCTAGTGGGTGGTTGATACCTGAATGCCTGTAACACCACTCTCTTGGGTCAGCCAGGGTGGGTGAGGGAGCTGGGCAAGGCTTAGTGTGCTAAAAAATCTTTCACTCACTGGTGGGCTACCTATCATCATTATCAACCTTCCCCACGACCTATGAACAAACTTTATGCACAGCCACTACACTATAACAGATCCATGTAAATTCTTTATATATTCAATCTAGACTGAGTCAGAGAATTATCTACAATTTCAAATTAAGTGCAAAGAGCATCCCTCCCATAGCCCTTAAAAACCGATGCAATTGATAGACAGGATAACGTCTTTTGTTGTAGTGGTCGCTTGAGTCAACAAAACAAAAGCAGAAGTCATTGTTACAGACAACCACATGATTCCCTCAATATTCTCAGTCATCGCCAAACCTAGTTATATATGTTGAATGTAGAAGGGGCATTAATTGCATTGAAAATTTTCTTTGCAGATCAAATAATGGCCAACATGCGCAAACCAACACCATATGCATGGGCACCGACAAAGAGTGGGAGGAGACTTGCCCATTGTAGACCAGCCTGTCAGTCTGGTCCCGGAGACTGACTCAAGTGTGACTGGGTCTGGCTCAGCTTCTTCAACGCCATTGAGGCCAGGAAGAGGTGCGTTGACTTCTTAGCTCATAATATGAAGTGTAAACAAATAGAGGATAGCATTGTTGTTGTGGTCATAACATTATAGCTGACCTGTTTATTTGTTTGTGATAGACAGTAATTCTTGTATTGCTAAGTAGCGATTCTTCCTGGCCCCATACTAACTTGCTTTTCCACTTGCTAGCCAATTACAAACCTTTGAATGTATCTACCTGTCTTTAACATTGTTGACCTATCACATAAAAACTAATTTTGTGTATATCATCAAAAATTTCAATGATTTTGATGTTGTGTCTTTTAGCTGTAGGAGGCCATGTCGTTGCCCTTAGTTCTGATGAGGACATGCCAGAGGCAGGCGCAATGTTTGAGAGAGGAGGGTACAGGAGGGAGGTACCAGAGCAGAGGATGGGAGAGGGAGGTCGCCAGCCAGCTGTAGATGTTCAGCCAAGGGCAAGGGTGCCATGCACATGTGAACGGTGAGTTAGATATGCGATGCAGGGTATGCCTGTTAACATTTCCATATTTGCCGAATCACCAACTTCAGTGATGTTATCGATTTATGGTAATGTTATTACAGCACACACCAACAGAATTTACAGAACAAATCATACGTCTCATCACAGGGTTTTTTGCTGTGTCAATGTCATATTGTATTTTCAGGTGTGAAGAAATGCCTAACACTTTTGAGGACAGGTGTTGTCAGAGAGAGCCATTGAACAAGACCCACATTCCTGACTATGAAAAAGGGAAATGCCTACAAGATTGTCACGTTGTCCAACATGTCCTCAGTGAAGTAAATGTCCAGTTAGCATGGTTATCGAACATGAGATACTATGGGTTGGTTGGGGACGCTCTCCGTTTTGACAACATGACAAATAAAAATTACCGACATCATGCCTATCGTAATTATATAGATTTTATGTTTGGCAAGCTTGGACGTCATAACAGAAGAGTTGTTCCCGCCTGTATAGTGTCTCATGTTCGAACAACCTGGCCAGATCCTGACGGCAATTATGTAGGTTTCATCCATGTGGATGAAGATGGTAACCCAATTGATGAAGCTGATATGCCTGGGCTGTAACAAAATTTGCTTCGCTGAA
The DNA here is from genome assembly GCA_914767715.1 of Membranipora membranacea. Lineage (NCBI taxonomy): Eukaryota > Metazoa > Bryozoa > Gymnolaemata > Cheilostomatida > Membraniporidae > Membranipora > Membranipora membranacea. The sequence continues at coordinate 5,157,494 of OU612071.1, read as the reverse complement.
GATGTGTTGGATTTACATCACAGGCTGACTTTCCATCATGCTTTTTATATCAAACAAGAATTATGTGTACATTACTGAAGTAAATAATGTAATGTGAACTAAAACTACAACTATAACTTGTTTTCATCTGCTCTACTGATAATTTAATCTAATATTTTACCAACCGATTTTTCTCAGCGTAAGCTATGGATAAACACACATGACATTATATCAAAATTCATACAAGTATTTATTTATTATCTGAAATCAAGGCTGATGAGAAATAGTTAACACTTATTGTTTCCTATTTTTGGATCCTAAAAAAATTTCAGGTTACATCTAATATATAAACAAAGTCAATGATTAGACAAAAAACGCTGTTCTGTTCCTTGTATACCAAACATTATGACAAAATCCGCATTTCTTACATGATGCATGACTCATCAAAGACAGGATTTGAAATTACACAAATCAAAGCTGACGAGAATTCTATTATTATATATCGCATACAAAATATTGCATTCAAATGTAAAAAAAAAACAAAGCTGTGACCGTTACCGCCTAGGCAAGTGAGCCGCCTTCGCTTCCTCCATTGTAGGTTTTTCCACCAGTTTGGCCAGTCTCTTCCCTGTGTACTGTAAAGTTAGAAAAATATATCATCATTATTCATAAACTGGAATTGATGGTGAAAATATTATATATAACTTATTGTTATCGAAGTTGGAACAATAATTTACGTCAACATAACACCCTTGATCTCCCCCAACTCCTTACCATGCTGGCAACAATAGCAATATTGCATTTCATGGGCATGACAGAGTGAATGTGCATGTACAATCATCACTATCATTTTGGCGGAGATGAACGGTAAGCAAGTTCTCTCAACATCAATTCTCTGTCTGTAGATGTGTGCTCATGTACTTACCCGTTTAGTCGTTTTATCGAGCTGGTTTGTTTTGGCATGCTCCAGGATGTCAGCCAGCAGCTCTTTCCTGAAACGGTAGGTTTTTGGCTCATACCGTTTCTTCAGTCTATAGCCTTTTACAGCCTTACTGTACACCAATGTGTACAGAGGCTCCCCAGTTTCTGGATCTATAAAATAACAAGTGAGCAATGAGTTACGAATATCCAAATACATTTTGAAGTTCAGTAGAAACTAATTACTACATAACGCTGAAAGGAGCTTGCTTGGCTGGGGTTCATCCCAGAGCGCATGGAATGGTACACCACCCTTGCGAATGTGAGGAACATCAAAGGTCTTGTAACGTTATCAGCTGCCTAAAGTCAGTTAAAACTAACAGTAATATACTAATTCATACATTTGATACATCAAATAGTCCCTAGATTCACAGGTTGTCATGGAATGGACACAGTTTATAGCAGCGCAATGATGTTGTCTACCAACTGTTTTTTGCCTCTCACCTTTCTTTTCTGGACGTCCAACATTTTCATTGTGATCCATTATGGCTAGGCAAATCCGTCCATTGTAGCTAGCCGGATCAAAATCTATCCTTTTGCTGGCATACACCAGCATAACAGAATGGATATTCTCCAGTGTACCAGTGTGGGTCCCATGAGCTGCCTGTCTAAGCTGTGACAGAAAGTTCTTGCTCGACAGGTACTCAACTAAGACTTGATGAGCTGGATCGCCTGGTGTCAGCCATTTCAGCTCCCTGTCTGTATCTCTGTAATAGCAGAGAATAAATCTGATTCAAAACAAGGCATTCATTCTACGTCGCTATTCCAATCTGGGTTTTGTATCGCTCCCTTCTATCTAATTATTACAAGGATGACCGATATATGTTGAAAATTACCATCTTCAGGAAAAACCAAAGATACCTTTTTTAATTGTTTTTATGGTGAACATTACTCAACTGCATAAAAAAATTCTGACTGTTCTGTTTTCAACTTAGCAAGTATGAAGCATTTGAATATTACCTTGGTATTTCCTCATGTGCACAGTTTTGGAACACTGTATGGCCATAAAAGTCGCTGTGCTTATCCACAACATGATACCTCATGCTCTGGACCATCTCTACCAGTTTATCTTCATCTCTCTTGCAATTCTCAGCTGACCACCATACATGATTGGTTAGGTGAGTGATCTAGTCCAATACAGGTTTCTGAGCCTAAAATGAGACAGGTTGTACAATGATTATATACGTAGCTCATAACCTGATATCAGTACATTCAAAATGATGGGCTTGAATTAGGAATGAGACGTTTGATATGAGCGATGCATTGGAAATGTAGGTTATGGTCTGGTCTACAAGATTAACTGTGAATGAATGGAAGTTTCTTAATTCCCTTAGGTAAAATACTATAATGGTAGGTCCAGGGGTGTCTTTCGATTAACAGCCAAAATTGCAATCTGATTGATACCTGCTGGGCTCTCGCTTTCAAATCTCACAGTCAATGATGGAACTATATATATTCTGAGTGAGGGATTTGGGAATGAGTTTGTCTAATTGAAAGACCAAGTGAGTGATACCTTTGAGGGATGTGATAGTCTTTAGTAACACATCTCTCTTTCTAATTTCAAGACCCCCAGGTTATTATGATGTCATAAAATATTCCCAACTAATTACTTGCTTTTCTGGTTGCTTTTTTGCCGATGTTTTTGTTGAGATTTTTTGTTAGATGCCAGATATCAAGGCCATGTTTGATGTCTGGCTCATTCTGAGCCATGTGAGACCGTATACTGGGGTTGGCATCGGTGGTTATGGTGCTGATGTTCGACAGGTCTTTCTTTGCTGCCTCGACACACTCTATGAAGGCATCCTTCTCAGCCATAGCAGAGGAGGAACTTTTGGCAGTTTCCCTTGATAGGCTGTGGGTCACCAGTCCTGAGTGCTAAAAGTACAGAGATTTGAATTGTTAACACCGACAGTGAATATATTTACCTGATGCGTTATGCAATAGGTGACCTAAAAATGCATTCTGACTGTATCGCTTAACAGAAACAAACAAAACGAAAAAACTTTTAATTTTCTTCTGCAATTAGCCTGAAAGCTGAAAATGCTTTATGTGTGATCAAGTAGCATCAAAATGCAGATGTGTGAGTTTTAATCCTTTCTCATATTATTTCTTTCATGGTTTTCACACCCTCACAGCTGTTATCACCTTTGGGACACATTTTTATTTACAGTCAGACAAAGATTTTACATTATTACTACTCTTGTGTCACGCTAGTCCGAAATTGAAGTACTCCCAAACCACACTTACCCAATCCATCATGGTGTAGGTGCAATGTCGAGCGGAAAAACCTGGACTGTCAAATCTCCCATCTCCAGCCAATCTGATCTCCTTGCCTGAAATATTAAGAAACATTATAAATTTTGGCTAAACATACGTGACAACATTTTTCGGCGATTACTCATTTAATTTAAAAATATAGCCCAGTGAAATATTGACAATCTCCCTGGAGATCCCTAGAATATCTATCAGTGATAATTCTACACAGTTATTGGGTGTACATGTTTCCAATAGAAGCTCAAATTCCCTTTCAATTTACTATCACTGATACATAAACCACCTTCATATTGTCAGAGATGACGAATTGTCAGTACATATTTCAATAACCTGAACCTGCTTGATGGTTTTGCGAACATACCTGAAGTAAGAACTTTCTCTCTGGCCTCCATTAGGCAGTTCTCGAACCTGTCCTGTATGACTGGTAGAATATGGCTGTGTTGATAGTCATAGAACAATGTCTTGCTGAACCAGTGCACATCTGCCAATTCCATCACCTTGGTGATTTCTGTGTATGTTGATCCACTACAATAAACAAAGCTATATTTATCTCTCTTTATTCTACTGAGTTTTGACATCGGAGTGTCATTCAACACAATACAGCGTTGGTACATCACCTCTAAATAGTGACTGGCTATAGATTATGCACTCATAGATTTTGCCCAAATAGCTATAATATTGAACGTGGAAAGAGTGAACAGAAAGTACATACGAGAGAAAGATTGCAGCAGATATCTCAGCATTCCCTCGAGCTTTTCTTCCTAGGGCTGGCTGGCTTCTCCATTTGAACAATTCACCACATCCTCTACACACACCATTGATCACAAGCATACTGCCTTTGTTCTCATTGAACTTTAGGTCGCCATATGAGTCCCCACAGTCCGAACACCGGATCTATAACAAGCAATGGATTACCATGAGAGAGAAATCTCAAGCATTTTTAAAAGATACAAGAGACCTATTAATTCATCGCGGTGGGTTAACATTCCATGATGGCCAAAAACATGACGAATTACGATCTCTGGTATTTGAGTAACACATTGATTAGGAGATTCATGAAGTTTGAACCCTTTCTGTAAATTGATAGAGCTAACTATGACCATAAACCCAAAACATTCCCAAAATGCAATTCCAGTTATTTATGCACAACTAAAACATGTAAATGTCTTTGCTTACTTTGTTGACTAGTTCTGCCAAAGATGATTGATAAACAATATGTTTTCTGTTTGGGTGGGGCTGGTCTCCACCATCCTCAGATATCTCCTCCTCAGATGAGACAGCCATGCCGCTGACATCAGCACTAAAGTTAGAGATGTTATGGTAGTCCATACTCTCCAGATCGATATCTGAAGTAGATGATAAAGTTACGAGTAACTGCAATGATCTGCTTTTGTCGCAAGGAGGCATTTATGTTGCAAGGCTTGTATATTAAGCTATTAACAAATAGAACAACTTAAATACTACAAGGAGGAAATATTGCTGTGAGAGCACTTCATGATGTATGTATGTATGTATTTATGTTCCTCCTAAAATCAGCAGTGTGATGTACTGGAGTGAATTCAACTAGTAAAAAGAGTTAGCAGTAAAATATAAAATGATAAAAATGGTTACTAAAAATGATGTTATAAATTAGAGTATTTATAACAAAAAGGTATTTCTTTGCTTTTCTGTCCTACAGCAGGGCATCGGGTGGCAAGCGACACCCGAGTCTGTTGCCCACTCTTCCTAATTATTGGCTTGTTGAGTGGGTGCGCTTTATCGTTGAGAATATTGGACACGGTGTTGTGTGATAGGTACGCTATAAAATCTTGGATATATGGCAGCTGATAATGCCATACGACATCTCTATGGTGCATATCACTGTTTATGATTTTCATCGATCGCCTTTCTACCTGTGTTATATACTCTAGAGAAGAGCAAAGACCGATGGTGAAGAGCAATGACTATTAACCCAAACCAATATCGCACAGTTGCATTTCATGTCAGTTTAACCAAGGAAAGTTTAATTTTGTACTGCGATATAATCTCATAACAGAATTCTAACCTGATACATCTGGAGCTCTGCATCATGGAAATCTTCATAGCTCGTGTCCATATCCTGTGACTCCTCTACTTGTGTCACTAAAAAGAGCAAAGGTTCAAGCGGTTGCAAATACGTGAAATATCATGGAATCAAATAATACAATTTGTCTCAACACAGTGTTCAGCGGCCTTTGATATCTTCCGCATACAAAAGTGCGCAAAACATACACAGATATCATACTCGCTCAGATGATTATAAATGTCTCTGCTGCCAACATGTGTAGTGGGATTAACTGAATCAATCTGTGCTACAGTTTTGGAGGTGGCCACATAAATCAGCTGTGTCAAAAGTACTGTATAGTAAGATTAGTCATCACAGGTAGTCAGGGGGTTGCTCAACATTGGGTTCTTTTGGCTCAACCTTCACAGCGGTTGATGTTGACGGAGTACTGATAAAAACAGTTTTTCTGTTGAGCTGTTTTGGTCGAGTGGAGGGTGTACTGACAAGCTGTGGTGGTGGTGGTGGTGGTGTGGAGGGTGCCAGAGTAAGGGTGTCATCTGTGGTTGTCTCAGACTCCACCTCAATCTCACGTTCGTGAAAGGGAGCCTTCTTCCTGTTCATGGCACAGGCTCTTACCACCTTCAGAGATGGGGGTAGGTAAGTCGCTGTCCATGGTAGGCTATAAAAATGGTCTGCCCTTGCCGAGTGATTGTTGATAAAGAAGTGATCGTCAACTGACATGATGGTCACTGGGTCAGTTTGGCATTCCTGAAATCAAATTGTTGTGTTAGAGTAATTATTTACAGTTTGAGATATTCTTTATTTTCATGATAAATGTAATGATACAATATAAACGACCAGTGGGGCAGTCAACCACTGGACTTTCATCAACTAAACAAGGCCTGTGAATAAATAAGCTACTTCTATCACCTGCACGAATCAGAGTGATACCCAAATGGTTGCGTCAAAAGCCCATGGGTGGACTGTGCCGTGTTTAGCTATCGGCTACATGGCGATGACACATCGATGGGTAATTTGGTTATTCTTTCAGCTTTCTTTAGAAATAAGCTATGCTTTCTTTGCTTTTTATTTTAATATGGCCAAGTGAATATCAAGCTTGGTCAATGGCAGTAATTGCAACATTGAGGCAAAAATTACTTACAGCCTCTCTAGTGCGACGGCATTGTCTAGAGTCCAGAGAGACAATGTCTCTTTCCTCTGTGGAGATATCACGTTCAAAAACCTAGTGAAATAAACACAGAAATATGAGGCGGCGTAGATCTATCCTGAAACTATAAATCGTCCCAAATAATAAAGATGAACACATAACATTCTTGCTGTGTATTTTTTTGCATTTATATAGCATAATCGTTATCATAACTTATGTTTTACAATATTGGGCGTTCTTGTTTTACATTTTATAATATGCGATGGTAGACTCCAACTTTACTCTATCCTATTTTTTGCCTAACTAGGCCGACCGTTTGCTGTTTGGTGACCACAGAAATTATGGAAATGATGGATATTCAGTACAATAAAAGCTATTATCACAACAGACAATACTTTCATTACACTGAAATAACAATATGTCCTCCAGTCAAATAACTTGCAGGAAGCCATCAATACTAAGCTAATAAACGAAATCTGGAGGCGTATTCTTTATCCAGCTCTATCTCAGGAATTTATGCACCCCCCCTTGAAACATTACAATATGTAATTGTAGTTACTGATATATAATGTGAAAGTAACAGGGTGATTGACATCTTAGCCCAGAATTTAAGAGTGAACAATAATCGATGATGTGATTCTCAATATAGATGATGTTCACCTGGTCAATAGGTATTTTTTTCTAGTTCTATCTGTGGGCTCAGAGGTAGCTGTATGTGATCAGAGGTTGATTTCTTCACAGGAGTTGAAGCTGAGAGAGAAGTCCATGTCTGATCCTGAAACAAAAATAGAGAAAGTCATCAGGCTATGCAGTTCATGAATAATGTACAATTATCCTAGACATAATTTAGACATAAATTAACCACAAACTTGGCCGTACACTGCTGAAATTTTCCGAGGGAGTATAGTCTCTGATTTTACTACTTTTAGTCCTGTTTTACTGTAATATTTAGTGCTGCCAAAAGTAGGTGTATTGTTCTATGAGTTTTCCGGACCACAAAATGACTCATCCCACTGGTAGGCTTTCATAACACTAACTAGTTTCACTGCTGGGAGAACACTTTTCAGCTTGGTTACTATTGGGGGAAATAAAATTCAGAGTTGTATAAGAATCAAACCAATGACAATGGTAAATTATCTATGTACCTTACCTGAAAGGATTGACTGGCACTGGCAGTTCTAGGCGGATACAATGCACCTGTAGCTATTTCATGTGGCTAAAACAAATACAAATATCGTAAACATGCTGTATTATGTACAATGTCAATGTAGGGTTCATTAAATAAATCACCAGCTCATTCGAACAACTGTGAGATGGAGGAAACAGAATTTCAAACACACAATATATAAATGGAAAATCAATCAGCTGTATGATTTTGTGGTGTCACATTCCCAACACAAAAATGTGTTCCAAAATCTACTTGCACTGCACTATATGACACAGGGAGAACACTAGTTCCAGATAATCTGTAACACTCAATTTGGACACAATTCCAATATCAACCACACTGGAGTAAAAATCTGCGCAGATAATAGTTATAGAATAATAGCCTGCGACAACGAATCCGCGACAACTTGGCCCGAGCCAAACTTGGCCCGAGCCAAACTTGGCCCGAGCCAAACTTGGCCCGAGCCAAACTTGGCCCGAGCCAAACTTGGCCCAAAATATAAAACTTGGCCCGATGCAATGAAACTTGGCCCCAATTAGTAAAGCTTGGCCCCAATTAGTAAAACTTGGCCCCATGCAATGAAACTTGGCCCCAATTAGTAAAACTTGGCCCCAAGTACTGGAACTTGGCCGAAATTAGTGATACTTGGCCCCAAACAAAAAACTTGGCCCCATGTACTGAAACTTGGCCTCAATTAGTAAAACTAGGCCCCAATATGTAAAAGTTGGCCCCAAATATGAAACTTGGCCCAATGCACAGAAACTTGGCCCAAAATATAAAACTTGGCACCATGTACTGAAAATTGGCCCAATCTAATGAAACCTATACCAATCAGTATAACTTGGCCCCAAATAAAAACTTGGCCCCACATAGTAAAATTAGTAAAATATCAAAGTCAATAACCTTATCTGGTCCTTAAGACATATGCTATTATTTTTGTCATGCGTTTAGATTATGAAATAAACGTGTGTGTACCTGCAATAAATTTTTATTTAATACAATTAATTATCAGAAGCATCGATTTAAAAAAATGAAAGAGAATTATGCATGTGTAGTAATAGTTACCTTATCATTGAATATAAAACTACAGAAGAACATTGTAGGCAAAAATGGTAATCCGCTCTTGCAAAATTAAACATTGTTTCCATTATGGAGACATAATGAATGAATGAGATTGAATGTGTGATTAAAAATGAGATGTTTATAATGTTTGATGGAAAATATAAAATAGAGTAGGCTGCTAGAGTATTTATGTAGTATCTAAACCGTATCTAAAACCAATGGTTCTTTGAGTTTTATGCAACACAAAAATTTGGCTTTCAAGTGATAATACTTCGGTACTACCATGTACTAAGATGAAAACTATTGAGAGACAAAATAAAATTTCTTCTGAGATTAGAAATGAGGTAACAATAAGACAATTTACAATGGTTCTTGCAAAATATAAATGAAACAGTATGGGCAGTTAGATTGTTAGCTATTTATAAAACTTAGTTTCACAGTCTCCTAAGAGATAATTAATACATATGTACCACCATGTAAAAGGATGAGAAAAAATATGAGATAAAATACAAATTTCTGGGATAAGAAATGAGATGGAAATCTGAGAATTTATAATGATGATGCAGCAAACTAAATGAAACATAATTGGCAGTAAGATTCTAAGTCTATCAATGCCATGAACTATTTACAATGCATGTGTATGATATAATTGTAGGTTGATCTACAGCTCCTGCTCAGAAGCTGTGAATTCTTCATTTACGTCTTCAGAGCAGGAGTCGTCCTCAACGGCAGGCAGCATATGGTACGCCTTATTTATTATTTGCCTGTAATAAATATTGTCTTCATCGAGTCGATCCCAGGCTTTTACCCAAAACCTGTTGAGTCTTTCATATTTTAATTTTTTATTTAGACTGCTAAAGCCTGCTGAAATCTCTTTCAGCTCCAGTTCTACAGAAGATGACTCCTTCCGTAACTCTTCAATCAACATAAATGTTGGGGGCTTATCGACTCTCACCTGGCGATTAAACTTGTTATGCCAGCCTGAAAACGGAAACAATATTATTCAATAGGCACACATAGCTCCTGTTTTAAAGAAGCCTGTGATTATTATTTACTTTCAAGCTATAGTAACGCCTCCCAATATTTGGTATCATATTGGATGTCTTGGGCTAATCAAGAGCACTGTCTCTTGATTAACCAGATACCTCCAATAGGACTTGTGGCAATATTTTAGATAGCCTATGAATTCAGTTGTACCGATGAGCTTCATTCAAGTAAATTTCCATTGTCATGCTATTAGCAATTCTTCTACTACCTAAGCAATATGTCATATACCAAAAGGCGCTACTATAGTTTTAACTTTATGATTTAAAGCATAGATTTTTGTAACACAGAAACAAAATGTTGGTTGTTGCTCATTGCATACTGAGTGATGAACCTTTCTGATCAAGTGAACATTGCTTTACAAGGTTTTTTGTTCAAATATGAACAACCTTAAACGAATTGTGAAATTGAATGGCAGTTACCTTCCAGAGAGTTATTTGTCCTTATCGCCTGTCGATACACACTCCAGAATTTTGGCTCAAATCTTCCATTGAGCCATGTAATCTCAAAATACTCAAACAACTGCCTAAAGTGAGGCTCGTTGTTCTCCGCGACCACATAGCGATAAGCTTCCTGAATCAAGTGGACTGGTAGGTAGGAGAGCCCCCACAGAAACCCACAAACACGACGAGTGTTGTGGTGATGGCGATAGCCTGATGCGAGACCTGTAACATTAACCATGCACTATCAAGTTTTTGAGGTTGAGCTGATGTGAGAAGTTATGCTAGTATAAAGTTTTTCTTTTTTCGTGGTTACTAACCTTGTAGAGAAACTCGGCGATGACTTTTTGTGCTTTCTCAATTATGACTAAATAACTTCATAAGAAGTTAAAATTCGATATTTAATATATTATTAATATATCGGTTTATTGCATATTTATAATCATAATATTATTATTAATCATTGTCATAGTTATTTATGCATAACGTTGACTTCTTACCAAGCTTTTGCACCCTGCGCCAGATGCATTTCTGGAAATGGAAATTACATCCGACTATATGTACTCCTTGAAACGCTGCTGAAGCAGCAGTCCAGATCCCTAAACAGACAAATGAGATTTACAGCTCAGTCAGGTGTGTTATGATATTCTTTCACGAACAATTTAATTGTGTACCTTTCTCAAAATCGATGATGATGGTTTGAACATTGAGATTGGCGATTTTCTTTAACTCATTGAACACCTACAAGAAGGCATAATGGAAAATATAATTGGAAAGCAGTCAGGCATTCTTTAAAATACACCAAACCCGAATTTAAACACACAGTCTCAAATAAATACAGTGGAATAGTATAGTAATTATATTAGAAGATGTCAAGAATTATTTGATACCAAGCTACTAGTTTGGAGTGGTTAATCGTTAAAGGAAAAAAAAATGTCAACAATTGCACAAAAATCCTACTTCCTCTGCATTAAATCTGAAAGTCAGCCACAGACCAAAGTGTCTTACACGCAAGCGATCAATCCTGCTATAGAGAATAATTAGCATGGTCATTAAAGTGAGGCTCTTCAATTGCCTAATCCGAGGAAAGTAGTTAAGAATAGGATCAGGTAACCACTTGACGACCTGCACAGGAGAAATTTCTGAATAATTTTAGTTCAACTTTAACATATTAACTGGTTTGCAATTAATAATGGCGTGATCTTAAACGAGATAGTCTGATCAGTGGGTGACCTGTCGCTAATTAATCAGGATATCTAACCATCAAATAGTCTGCCTGCTGCTTTGAAGACATAAGGACATATACGGAGGGTAGTTGCTTTCCCCCATTGGCTGTTCTAACAAAGCAGTTTATTGTCAGAAGTTGTTGGAAAGGTTTGACAACTGTCTTGAAGGTTCCATCTATACCCCTACAATTGAAATTAGTCATGCTGAAGAAAGAAACTAATATATTGAAAATACAACAATATTATGAAAAGGGGTGACAAAAGGAAGAAGACCTGCAAACATGCAAATTCAATATTTGGCCGGCTGCATCGATAGATGCTGTTTGTTGAGACAGGATGACTTTCTAAATTACCAAGGCCCACGCATCCCATACAATGTAGTGATTCTCTTCTACAGACAACAGTGAACCACTTGAATTCCTAGACTCAGGTTCGGTGGCAATGGTTCCTTCAATTATTGCCATTTCAAACTTTGGTGCTTCCTGCCCTCGGTCTGGTTGATTTGCATAGCAAGATACACCATCGGTATTTCGGTATTATAACGTTCGGTATTATGAGATCTGACTATAAAATATATCTGCATTGTTACTTTGCAGTAACACTCAAACTACCATATTTCCGAGTTTGTAAGAAGTCTGAGCTGCCTATTCGTGGCAAAAATGAGTGCTCTGCCCCCTGATGGCCCTCTCACATCTCCAACCAGGAATCCGGGGGAGTTAGGCATCTTAAAGATAAAACATTGTCAAATGAGTAACTGTGCAGAATTAGATATAAATCTTTTTAATGTTGATGGAAACCAAGTTGAACATAAACTTGTGGTTTGTGAGCCGCCTGTTATAAATCGTTGGGAAAAGGATTTTCAAACATTGTTGATCAGCTTGTTAAGACCTACAGACACAGCAATGCTCAAGTTTGGTAAACAATTCAATTTCAAAACAGTCTCTCTGCAAAGCAAGAGCAACTATGCACATAATATGACACCTCTATTGACTGACACATTTCATCCTGAGTAAGTGTAACATGCATAATTCTATACCAATTCTTTTGATGAGCCATATACCTTAAAACTTAAGTTGGCTGGCTGTGACTGTACTGTGTTGGCCCTTCTCCTTTGTATCAAACGGCGCAAGTTTCTGCGATTTGCGGCTTGGGGTATAACTGCAGTTTCTTCATAAAGGTTCTTAACAGCCCTATCAACAATTGTTGATGTCGGGGCAAACGTATCCTCATTTACTAACTTTTCTGCCTGGTAGAATCAATAAACAAACATCACACTATCAGATAAACACATCTGTTTCAATGCAAGTAATCTGTAACATTCATAGATTATTAATGTCAGAGAGCAGACAAACTTTATAGTTTGCCTATAGTGTCAACTACCATACCTCTCTAGCGATGCGAGCACCTTCTAGTGGTTTCCTATAGGCAGGATGATTGTGATCCCCTCTACTTATATTGAATGCTCCATTCGACTCTTTCACCATTGCTTTACACTTTGTTGGCTTGCCATACCTCGCACAACGCCATGAAACTACCACTTCCTATCAAGAGATCAGGAAAGTATACAGTAGTCATGTCAAGCCAACAGACAATTTCAGTACAATTCATGGTTTTATTATTAAATTTGTCAGTTGCATTTTATTGGCAGCTTATTCCAAAATCAGGAAAATATGTTTATGTTCGGTAGTTGGATGTTGCTGAAGTACCTCACAATCCCTGTTCTTCTTAACATAGCGATGTCCTAGATGTCGATCGATTAAGCAATCCCCTTTGCGCTGGGTCGCTGCTCTCACTAACGCAAATCTCGGACCATCGATAACTATATCTATACATTGCCTGAAATGTGCATTATGATATATGTTATGCAGTATGTATGTGCGTAGGATTTAGCTGTTTAATCATTTTTTGTATTTATGAAGCTATGATAAAGATAATTAATTTTCCATTCTGACAAAGTATGAAGATTCTGCAACACTTTTGTGTTTTGCCTGTGAGCAACTGCTCTGACCCGAGAATAGTGACAATATTACCGCTATACCTCACCTATAAGGCCCGTGCCTTATAGATGAAGGCGCCTTAGAGAGTGGAGCATAATATGCGCCTATATTATAGCATCTATAGCACCTATTTGAAGCATCTTTATATTTGACTTAGACCAAAACTTTGGTTTGAAAAGGAAAGCTGCATAGCTCAGTAGACAGAGCGCCTACCTTGTGAACACAATGTTGTGGGTTTGGATCCGATCGAGGTCAGTTTTTTTTCCAAAGGGATGCCTTGTAGCTGTGGGGTGCCACATAACTGAAGCATTTTTAAATTTTCCAAGGAAGGTGCTTCACTTATAAGGCCGGTGCCTTATAAATGAGGTATTAAAGTATTACTAAAGCTAGATCCTGATGCTGAATCCTTGTTGAATCTTCTTGTCAGCGATTATAATATATGTTACAGACATTTAGAATATGATGTTTCTCAACATTTTTACCTATCATCGTCAAGTCTGGCCTCCTCCGATAGTTGCATTGCATCTTTTTCTTTTTCTATGAAAGAGATTCTGGTGCAATTGACAATATTGGAAAAAAGAATAAAACAGGACAAATTGAAAGATTTACATAAAACAATATCATGTCTTAGAAACTGACTTGCTCATCAGACAGGTCTACCCATACTGTTCACTTGACAGAGCCCGTGATCCAAAGAGCTTTTTTATCTGTGATAAACAAAATAACAAATTTAATACCTCCACGTTGTCTAGTTGTTGCTTTGATTTGTCTGTGACTTGTCGCTTCAACAAAAGAACCTGTCTTTGCAGCCAAACCTATTTGTAGAAAGTTATAAATTGATCAATGAGCCAATGTCATTGACTTATATACAGTTACGATAATGTAATGATACATATCAATGTTATAAATAAAACCAAACATCATGTAAGTTTTAATATCTATTGAAAACTGTGCAAAAAGATGAGGTCATTGCAGTTATGGTCTAATCTTTTATTACAATAAAGTTTCCTTCTTCCACCAGTCATTGAACGTACCAGACAGTTCCTTGTGTTTAGGAATATTTGGAGATTGGTCTTGTTTCACCTTAGTTCTTGCTGATACGAATTAAAAACCATCCTGTCCTGCATCTACATGGCAAACATTTTCAATACAGTTGTTCAGATGACTTCAGTTCTTCAAGTAACTTTCATAGTTTTGACTCTTATAATGACCCTAAAAAGAAGTGCTGTGACAACCGCTCATGTTGCTTTATTTTATGCTCATAGTTTGGTTGAAAATCAAGATGGATAGGAGGATAGAATAACCGAATCATGAGTAACTGCGGTTTGCTAAGAGAAATACCTCCAGTTGCTTCTGAGCTGTATCCTGAGAAACTGTTGGTCTCGGCTAACCTATAAAATAATATCCTTAATTTAGATGAACAAGCATCTCACAGCAAAGCGAATAATTACAACTAATGATCCTATTCTGAAGGTTGTTTATTTTCTTTTAAAATTTCAATACAATCAATAGCAGATTATGCACTTACATTGTTTCGTCTGTTTCATGTAAATCTGAGTAGGGTGATGAATCTTGATAACGCCAAATTTCCAGATCAGTGTTTGCATCATGAAGATTTGCAATGACGTGTTGATTATCAAATTCGTGTTTCTTTTCTTTTCCTATTGAAAGGACAGAATAAGATATTCAGATGAACAGCTAGTAGGCAAAGAGGCAGTAAGCAGTACAGTTAAACATATTATTCACCGTCAACAGAAAATGATTCTGCAAAGTATGAATCAAAATTCATTAATGGTAAATTTTGCATCCTACTATTAAATCAATTAATTGGTTACTTACCGGTGTCATCCTGTATTTCAGTCATTGTACCAGTTGGTATGAGTGTATGGGTTTTCCTATACCTTGTGAAAAAGAAGCATAACTTTCAAATTGTGTAAGATTTTTCTTGAACTTCCATAACATCAATGACAATATTTAGGACATCCTGAACTGCTGTTGAATTAAGGTACATAGCTATGTATATGCATTATGTATGGATTATTGTATTTGCATTTACTAAATAATAGAACATTTATAGAATTAATTTTATCACTAGACACTCAGCTACTGTAATCAGTGGCGTATATTAGCACTCACGGCCCACGGATTTCCGTGAGTGGCTGAAAAGCTCAGTGTGTAGAGCGTCTGCCTTATAATCACTGGAATAAGATTGTTGTGGGTTCGAATCCCATCAAGGTCAGTTTTTTTTTCAATTGGATGCTTTATAACTGGAGCATTTTTACCGTAATCTTCTACTGCTATTGAGTTGTTTCCTGAAAGTACCCAACAGCTCAGTGAGCTATTGAAATACCTCTCTGCTTGCACTATTTTGCTACCGATATGCAAAAATTTCTGTGGTGTTGGGGTACAGAAACGCCTACGGCTACGGCGTGTGGATCGGGCTGCGCCCGATTATTATGCTCATCTCTGAAAAGTCAGTGAGTGAAATTTTTTAGAATATACGCCTCTGACTGTAATATGAACATAACTTCCTTGTCCATTGAAAAGTATTAAAATTGAAGCATCAATGATTGATTCAAAATTTGCTTACAGTGCTGTAGTTGTAGATCGTACAGCATATTTGTATGGGCGGCAAATTACGCTCAAGGCTGACTTTACTGTTGGTTTGCAGTGTTTGATTGCAAGCTTTCCGGCTGAGGCTACCTGATTGATTAAGCTAGGATAATCTTCACCTCCTATTGACTGCCCCTCCCTGCCCCTCCTGATCATGTTGTTGTCATATATCTGTGATATCAGCGCTGATTTGAACACTAAGTTGCCTGACTTGGGATCCCCAGAATGAGTCCGAGCATGCATGTCATTAGTTTCTGATACTTGGTCAACTCTCTGTAATATAGTTCCCTGTGACGATATTGGCTGGTTTTTTGCTGGTTCTACTGGTGCAGGTTTACTTGAGGTAGTAGGCAGACACCTGTTATATAGGCTGTATCCTGATTCTAGGAGCGCATGCTCCTCAGTGCTCTCCCTTTCAAATTCACTCTGTGAAGGCATTGGGTATATTTGTGAATTACCTGCAGCTCTCTGAATCTGTAGAAGCAGGTTGTCCGAATCTGTATGAATCTGACTGTCTTCAAGACTGTTTTCAAAAAATACATATTGATCCTCTCTCTGGCTTTCGTCATCTTCTAAAAACATGCTAATGCTGCTATTGTTGCCAGTTGTCTCTGATGGTAGTGTTGGAAGTTGTTTTTTTCCCACGCTAGTTGGCCCAACCTTGTCTTGTTTCCTCTGAGCATCCTCTGCAGCTGTAATGTTTTGATTGTCATGTTTCTGTTTCTTTGCTTCAATCGGAGGAGCAAGAACTTGAAAGCAGTTGCCCATGGTTTCATCCAAGTGTCTCTTTGCCTTGAACGTCTTATCTCTGGGAACCTTGACCTGTGAGCCGTGTTGCTGGGTGGCGACCATGAGATTTTGGCTGGTCTCTGTTATGCTTGGCTGATGTATTTGCCTGTCTCCAATAATTCCCATTTCTTGTGCATGATCGACTTTAGGATGTGCTGATTCTCTTGAAAGCTGTGTTTGAGTTTGTGCTTTGGCAGATTTCCTTCCTGAGACTACTCCCTGTGACTCTAGAAATGGTCAGCTTTGTCAATCATTCTTGGGCTCTAGATTGCTTGCTATTTCTTCTGTTTGAACACTTAGTGGCCTTCCTAGCTGTGCGACCTTTAAGAAATGTTCTAAAAATTTACAAATAATTATGATCTATGGAGTTACTTAAATCCTATGATTGTAACTGTTGTATTACTTTTCAGTTTTGCACCAAGATCTCATCTATCTGGCTTCTTTCATTAACAATTTCAAACGTCATGGACAGAAAAAATGTAAAGCAAAAAGGTGTCACATAATTAAACGTTTATTTTTGATGCTCTTGCTCACCAACCAATAAAGTGAGCTAATGAATTTTTTATGCACATTATCTCAGTGTTGGATGTGTACTTATAAGAAGTGTAAGCGGCAGTTATTCCACTAACACCGACAATGAATTGCTTTCCATATCCATGTACATAATTCAATTAACAAGATATCGGCCGAAAGTAAAGAAAGATTTTTTTAACAATCATCTTTGGGTACCTGTGTGTCGTTTGGTGCATAAAAGAGCATATACGGATGTGAGCGCTTCAGAGATAGCTCTGATATCCTTGACACCTGCAAACACACAAATAATATTGAGTAAAAGTTCTCTTCGGTAAAATTATATGAGGAGATTGAAGATTTTCCCTTGCTAGCATATCAGAATTATCATATCACCAGCAGGTTATTTATGCTGTTTATGCATTGAATGGGTATTAATATATGGGTATTAATGGGTATTAATATATAAAGTGCAGTCTGATTCCAAATGTAACATGCAGCGTAGATCTGAAAACTGCGCTTAAAGTGCAGTGTATTTTTACCTTCTCATCATTTATCTCAAACCATTGGCCCTTATGCTTGACTATAGAGTAGTAGTGCCCGGAATGCAGATCAGCTCCCTTGTGTACAACTGCTGCATAAAGAGTGTAACCTCTGCTATGACCATGTCTCTGAAATTATAAGTGTGTCGGTGTATGGCTCATTAACTAGTTACACAGTACGTAGATGTGCATTGTGCTTCATTTAAATTGTGATTTGGAGAGATGGAACTTTTGATCGTATCTCATGAAATTCCTGGTATATAAATGTAGTCTATGAATAATATTCAACATAATTGAATGAATAACATACATCGGTTATCTGAATCCTCAGCTGCATTGATATCAAGGTCTTCTTTTTCTCACTTGCGCCACAGATGTTGAAAGTCACTGCGAGAATGTCTGGTAAATTCAGAAAACTTGATATCTTTTCTGCTGTAGTGTTTAGTGGACAGCTGCAAAAGCAATGGGTTTTTTGTGAGTTATAATCTTAACTTGGCACGGCAGGTAGTAAATGCACTTGGGACTCAACCCTTTATCATATTCTGATGATTCAAAATTGTCTGAGATTACATATCGCTCCTTACAATTAGAGCCTGAAATGTTAAATTATATTTATCTGCTCAGCGTCGCTCCAAAAATGGCTAGAGTGGATGAGAAAGTATCATATTTGTCAGCAGCAATCAGCATTAGATGAACTGTACTGGAAAAATGTTTATTTGCTGGAGGGTTAAGGTAGTTTGAATTTTCATTCAATGCATATGACCAACACAAATTTTTTATTGTTATTTATCATTTATTGGAACACCCCACAGATATAAGATTGACATATCCAGTTTACAAAAATTTTTTTCAAGGCTCAGATTCACTTACTTCGGGCAATCGTAATCCCTTATCGATGATGAACAGAATCTCTTCAGTGCATTGCTAGTGCTGTCAACTCTCCCCTTTGAAAAGTTAATATGAATGTACACAAAACACATTTTGAGTTGCAATCAGGAAACTGTTGTTCTATTCATTTTCTCAACACTATCAGATATTGTGCAGCAGCACTGACTGAAGTCAATCACACCAGTATTGATAAACAATACTCAGTGTCTTGAAATTGCAATAGTATCATTTGTAGGCATTGTGTAAGCACAGTATTGGATGTAAGAGGTGGATCCAATCTGTAGATCACTTGCCTCTCGTTATGCACCTATTGAAGGTACATGAATTCAGACTTGTTGCAGTGCACTAACTGTCTACTGGGTAGGCCAACCAAACCTGTGGCACTTAACAGAAGGTCAAAACAATAACTGTAATTGACAGTGTCTGTCCAGAAAAACCCATTGAAATTTCTCTGATGATACCTTTTATACAATGAACGACGAAATGCTCCACGCTCATAACTCACCTTGACATTCAACGGAAGAGACAAAAATTTTTCTGTAAAAACATTAGTGTGATTGCAGGCACAACATCTCACAGAGCTCTGCATAACTGTATCAAACAAGTTATATATGTGCGCACTGAAAAGAGATTATGATGAGAACCATAGAGTTTTACTATATTTACTCTCACACAATCACCCATTCAAAAATGTAGATAAAATCGGATGATCTATTGAAAGATACAAATTACACTCTTTATTATATATAAATATTTCTGTTGTTAGAAACTCTCATAAACAAACTGAAACAAAACTCTTCGTCCTTTTTGGAGTGCAGGCTTTATCTGGTCGGAGTTAAGTGGATGTTCGTTATGATATTTTATAATTGTTCATTGTAACTCTTGAATGGAATAGCGTATGTAAATCAATTGTATTGAGCGGTAATGGTCTGTAAAATACATGTTTATTTCTTAAAAGTCAGCAAAATCATTACTTTCAAGAAACAATCCATTACATCATGATCAATTTACAAAAGTCACTCACATTCTGGATTAACCATTCAAGAAATCCAAAATACTCATAGAGGTTTCAGATCTTGTTTACTTCATTTATTTAATTTATTTATTTATTTATTCAATTCATTTATTTATTTGATACTTTATTTATTTAATTCATTTTAGGATTCAATGTAACAGACAATTTTTCCTGGTCCATACACTGTGATAGTGTATTTGAGAAAGTTTAAAAAACCCTAATCTTTTATAATTATGCACACCCTATCTGACCCCCTACTCTGCCAAACATTTCTATTATCTGTTTATACATTGCTATTTAACATACGGAATACATATTTACTACAATCTTTCACCCTCAACATACACAGATCGCATTATTTTGCAACAAAAAAGAGCATTGCCTATTATTGCCAATATTCACCATACACCATATCATTTAATATCAACAAACGAAATGTGTTCGCATTTAAAAATATTACCGTTACCACTCTTAAATAATCACTTTACCTACCTTTACATATTCAAAGTTATGTATAATTTGTCACCTCAATACATTTCTGATTTCTTTGTAAATGTAGATAATAGATTTCCTAAACGGGATGATAAACTTAAAAAAGTACCTTTTGACAACCTAAATCATGTAGTTGCAAGCAAACTCAATGGCTTACCTTACCATATCAGATGAGTTGACAAGTTTGAACACTTTAAAACAATGCTCATCAAACATACGATAGTCATTGAATAATATACTATAATATTAACAATGAAATGTCTCAATATACATACCTTAATTCCTCTCCGAGGGCACCTAAGGGTTGCCATATTGCTCTCTAGCCAGAGTTCACCTCCTCTTTCTCAGTGTGTCAATTGTTGATAAGAAATGCAATAATCTGTCAGATGATTAACTCCCTACTATCAAATTTCTGTTTTTTTTTCTCATGGATTAGCTAAATATTATAGGGGAGCTTATAAGGCCAAATTTCATAGAAACTGATAGCCAATGGAGAAGTCATATTTTCGGAGATGAGATGAAAACTCCAAATAACACAATCAAAGCATATAATCCAGTAAGAATAATTATAGTTTGTTTACTGAAGTGGATGTTGCCCAAGTAATGAATAGAATAACAAGAAAAATGAAAGCATCCTACTGACTACATCAAGTAGTTGGGTGTTAACATTTGGTACCAGATAACCCTAGCAACACTTTGCGCGTATAAACTGTTTGATATTTTCCATTTATTTTCTGTACCAGGTCGACAGTGAGAACAAGATGGAGTGTGTTTTAACTTTACATAACTTTTTGACATAATAATACTCTACAAATTTCTCAAAGGGCTTGAAATGCTGATGTGGCTAGGTTGCAGAGTTAGGCCTCTACGCACTATAATATATGGAGTCCAGCCAACTTTCCATTTATAATGTAAGGTGAAATGAAACATGCCATTACAATCAGAATGCGTAGATCTATGAATAACCAAACTTTAAGCTACAAATCACTTTCATCATTCCTTGTGTTGTTTACAAATCACCATCATGATCATTTATTTTAAAAATTTGCATTTCACCATCAACCGTAAATAACTCTTGGTTAGAACACATTTAGCTTTCATTCCTGAGTAAGCATGCAAACATGAGCAATATGTAACCCTTGTTGGCATGGCAAGTTCACAGGTTTGCAAAAAATTGTATGATGCAATTATCACAAACCAAAATACTGTGGCTGTTGTTTGAATTCAGAATTGCCTTCTTATAAGCATAACACAGATAACTCCAGAAATATACATACAGTAAGCAGACCAGAAATGCGTAAACAATTAGCATGTTCATGTTTATTGCAGCTTATTATATGGACTATTTATTTAGGTTGATTTTGTCTGTAATACTTAATATATGCCACATTGAAGCTCATTTTATCAAGATGAAAATATAGAAATAGAAATATAAAATATAGTGTCAATGACGTGACTAATTAGCTGCATCGCCAGGTCATATTGTAGAACAGTCTTTCATAATAGGAACTGGGCAGGTGAAAATTTGTTCAAGAAACTCCTACACTATAGTCCACTTGCAGCAAGACAATCTTCAACAGATTGGCACCCAGCAATCGCTGTACAACCCTATGTGAGTAGAAGATACTGCGGTATCACATATTGCAGATTGGCTTACCGAGGATCTACATCCATCAATCTGGATATCACCCTATGTGATTGGAAGATACTATGGTATCACATATAGCTGATAAGCTGATAGCTAGTCAGATCCCCATAACTGTTGCAATGTGTCATTCATAGCAATTTGGCTCATAGTCTGTCAGGACTGAGTGTTCTCTATCCAACCTCAGGAGTGGAAGATATTAAGTATCCAGTAGAGCATATATCAGATTTGGATGACCAATCACTAAATACAGCCTAAATAGTGGATGATAATGCACTGTCATATTATAACAGATTTGCAGATCAATTTCCCTAGTCTTCGTACAACATGAGAGGTAACATATATTTTGATATCGGATATATAAAAGATCAGCCCATTCTTCATTACCCAGAGTTATCACTCACAAACAGGTGGAGTTACCGTCACGTCTCCGTGATCTCATGCAAGATGTAAAATGGAATTGCTGCGCACATATGATGTCAACGTAATTTACTTTGGTTGAATCCTGGTTTTATAAAGTGTTTCCATCTCTTCTCACTGTGAAAGAGGAACAAAGAAGTCCCGGGCCTGTAAACAGAGTTTGATATTACATATTAAAATAGTGCTTATTATATTCATTTATTATATTATAACATTTTGTTGTCTCGATGTGAAATTGTAATGAAACATTGTTATGTTTGTTCTTTTTAATTGAAAGTACAACACCTTGGGCTAGGTTTTATATTATGGGCCAAGTTTAACTATTTGGTGCCAAGTTTCATTTCATGGGGCCAAGTCTTATATTTGGGGCCAAGATTTCATAATTGAGACCAAGTTTCATTCCGTGGAGCCAAGTTTTATATGAGGGGCCAAGTTTTACTAATTGGGGCCAAATTTCAGTACATGGGGCCAAGTTTTATATTTGGGGCCTAGTTTTACTAATTGGGCCAAGTTTCATATTTGGGGCCAAGTTTTACTAACCGGGGCCAAGCTTTACTAATTGGGGCCAAGTTTCATTCCATGGGGCCAAGTTTTATATGAGGGGCCAAGTTTTACTAATTGGGGCCAAGTTTCAGTACATGGGGCCAAGTTTTATATTTGGGGCCTAGTTTTACTAATTGGGGCCAAGTCTCAGTACTTGGGGCCGAGTTTTATATTTGGGGCCAAGTTTCATTGCATGGGGCCAAGTTTTACTAATTGAGGCCAAGTTTCAGTACTGAGGGCCAATTTTTACTACTTGGGGCCAAGTTTCAGTATATGGGGCCAAGTTTTACTACTTGGGGCCGAGTTTTATATTTGGGGCCAAGTTTTACTACTTGGGGCCAAGTTCCATTGCACGGGGCCAATTTTTACTAATTGAGGCCAAGTTTCAGTACTGAGGGCCAAGTTTTACTACTTTGGGCCAAGTTCCATTACACGGGGCCAATTTTTACTAATTGAGGCCAAGTTTCAGTACTGAGGGCCAAGTTTTACTACTTGGGGCCAAGTTTCAGTATATGGGGCCAAGTTTCATATTTGGGGCCAAGTTTTACTATTTGGGGCCAAGTTTTATATTTGGGGCCAAGTTTTACTACTTGGGGCCAAGTTTCATTGCATGGGGCCAAGTTTTACTAACTGGGGCCAAGTTTCAGAACTGAGGGCCAAGTTTTACTACTTGGGGCCATGTTTCAGTATATGGGGCCAAGTTTCATATTTGGGGCCAAGTTTCATATTTGGGCCAAGTTTTACTAATTGGGGCCAAATTTCAGTATATGGGGCCAAGTTTCATATTTGGGGCCAAGTTTCATATTTGGGGCCAAGTTTTACTATTTGGGGCCAAGTTCCAGTACTTGGGGCCAGGTTTTACTAATTGGGGCCAAGTTCCAGTACTTGGGGCTAGGTTTCACTAATTGGGGCCATGTTTTATATTTGGGGCCAAGTTTTCTTGCATGGGGCCAAGTTTTACTAATTGAGGCCAAGTTTGGCTCGGGCCAAGTTTGGCTCGGGCCAAGTTTGGCTCGGGCCAAGTTTGGCTCGGGCCAAGTTTGGCCTGGGCCAGGTTTGGCCCGGGCCAAGTTTGGCTCGGGTCAAGTTTGGCTCGGGCCAAGTTTGGCTCGGGCCAAGTTTGGCTCGGGCCAAGTTTGGCTCAGGCCAAGTTTGGCTCGGGCCAAGTTGTCGCACTTCCGCGACAACCTATCAGCAAACTGGAATTGTTGATTTCACCACAACAAGCATACTCAGTAGTTAAATTTGCAGATAAACCTTTTTTGTTTGTAATGATAAATTTGGTTAACTTGACTTACAGATATAGATTGACCTGAGGTTAAAGTTGCCGGTGTACAAATATTGTGACTAGCGCCTAGATATTGAGGTGTGGGTGTAGTGGTAAATCCCTGTAACAAAACAAACAGTTCAACATGTTGCGATTGAGCTATTTGACATACATAACAAACAGTGATATTTCAGCTAGCTACACAGCATCATAGCACAGTATGTCTTACAGTAAGGGAGAAGCTTTGTTTTGCCATGAGCAAGTTTGCTACACATGATAATGATAGGCCCTACTGACATACAATGTATCCACAATACGGATTAATGGTACAAATCAAAGTTTATCATGCTACTTGACATTTCAGACCATCAGACTCACCTGTCCAATCTGACCAGAGGACGTGATACCAGTGTCAAAGTCACGAGGGGTTGTTGCAGTAGGAATCCCCTGTAATAAAAATAATTTGAATGCAATATCTAGTTATGTTACTACGATTGAAATTTCTACTTCATAATTATTACAGCTGTTTTCACATTTTTGCTTACCTTTAGAGAAAACTATTTCTGAAAAAGTGATCAACCTTGTAGGTCAACTTTACTTGTAATGCCAATGCCTGGCCTTCATATGTTTTGTTTGCAAACAAGAGAATCATTTTGGCTCAATCACATCAGGGAGAATGGGATCAGGGATCATTCTCCCTGATCACATGGTGATCAGGTCAGTTTGAACAGGTCAGTAGTAAAAATGAAATAGGTGCAATGGGTTTGTTCTTACAGTTCAAAATTTATGCACTCCAAGTTTTATTACATGATGCATAATAATGCAGCACTGTTGTAGGCCAAATCAATTCAAGTGGGCTAGTAATGATAGGCATAAGATGCACTACATACTGTACATACCGGTGGATTGAAGTATGGTTTGGCCATTGGCCTCAGAGTAGGCTTTCTCCTTCCTTCATACCTGTTGATATCATCTGGTAAAAAGTGATGGTCACAGACTCTGAGTGTCTTGTAACCCTCTTCTAAAAATTTTCATTTTGACATATCTTCAAACATCCTTGCTTTGGTGAGTTTCCAGTACTTAGCAGCATCATTTTTAGGTATTTGGAAAAAGGACCTTTTTGGGTGCTTTCTGTGATGCCAAGTGCAGTTGTAAATACAACATGACATGTTTAGCAGCAAATATTGAAGACAATGAATGAGCTTTCTAGTAAGTATGGCTGCTTCCCTTTCCAAAATGAAATATTACCCACAATGCATCCTCTGAGCATGCGCAATGGCAAACTGGCCCAGCCTGGTGTAATGGCTGCTCCCTGGTCAACCTGTGGTTGTTTGAAGGTGAACCCAAAAACTATGCTTTACAGCTCTGTACAGGTCTATTCACTAGCAGAATTCAAGAAAGGAGAAGACAACTTGAATTTTGAGATTAACATGTATCAAAGGTGTCTTTTTCCTTTAAGTTCCCTTCAAAATAATGGCAGGATGCCCATATCTAGGAAATTGCATGACGTAAATTAGGCCTCGAATTGATTTGAGTTTGGAAGTAATCTAACAGACTTTGAATTTTTCAATATTTTATTTTTTGATGCAAGAGTGAGCCTCCTTACAACTGAGATTGGCAGAAAATGAATAGGCGCAGATCCAAGCCATATTAAGATATGATAGAGCGCAAGTTGCCCTTCCATATGAAGTAGGATACAAGCGAGACGAGGTGGGAGAAAAGCAAACAAAACATTTAATCAGAGCCGTAAAAATTCCAACGTGCCCCTTGTTAAATTTTTTAATTTTCAAATTGCCATAAGTTCCCTTGAAATACTAACAGGATGCCCATATTTAGGAATTTGCATGACGTAAATTGGGCCTTGAATTGATTTGAGGTTGGAATGAATCTAGCAGACTTTGAATTTTTTCAATATTTAAATTTTTGATGCAAGAGTGAGCCTCCTTAAAACTTGGACTGGCAGGGAATGAATAGTCGCAGATCAAAGCAACTTTAAGATATGATAGAGCACGAGTTGCCCTTCCATATGAAGTAGGGTAAAAGCGAAATGAGGTGGGAGAAAAGCAAATAAAACATTTAATCAGAGCCGTAAAAATCCCAACGTGCCCCATGTTAAACTTTTTAATTTTCAAATTGCCATAAGTTCCCTTCAAATAATGCCAGGATGCCCATATCTAGTAGTTTGCATGATGTAAATCGCGCCTTGGAATGAACTGAGTTTGGAAGTAATCTAACAGACTTAGAATTTTTCAATATTTTATTTTTTGATGCAAGAGCGAGCCTCCTTACAACTGAAATTGGCAGCGAACGAATAGTCGCAGATCCAAGCCATTTTAGGATATGATAGAGCTCGAGTTTCCCTTCCATATGAAGTAGGATAAAAGCGAGATGAGGTGGGAGAAAAACAAATAAGACATTTAATCAGAGCCGCAAAAATCCCAACGTGCCCCATGTTAAATTTTTTAATTTTCAAATTGCCATAAGTTCCCTTCAAATAATGACAGGATGCCAATAACTAGTAGTTTGCACGACGTAAATCGCGCCTTGAAATGAACTGAGTTTGGAAGTAATCTAGCAGACTTTGAATTTTTCAATATTTTATTTTTTGATGCAAGAGCGAGCCTCCTTACAACTGAAATTGGCAGCGAACGAATAGTCGCAGATCCAAGCCATTTTAGGATATGTTAGAGCATGAGTTGCCCTTCCATATGAAGTAGGAAAAAAGCGTAATGAGGTGGGAGAAAAACAAATAAAACATTTAATCAGCGCCGCAAAAAATCCCAACGTGCCCCATGTTAAATTTTTTAATTTTCAAATTGCCATAAGTTCCCTTCAACTAATGGCGGGATGCCCATATTTGAGAATTTGCATGACGTAAATTGGGCCTGGAATTGATTTTAGTTTGGAAGAAATCTAACAGACTTTGAATTTTTCAATATTTTTTTTTTTTATGCAAGAGTGAGCCTCCTTACAACTGAGACTTGCAGAGAATGAATAGGCGCAGATCAAAGCCACTTTAAGATATGATTGAGCGTGAGTTGCCCTTCCATATGCAGTAGGATAAAAGCAAGACGAGGTGGGAAAAAGCAAACAAAACATTTAATCAGAGCCGTAAAAATCCCAACATGCCCCTTGTTAAATTATTTTGAAATTTCAAATTGTCATGAGTTCCTTTCAACTAATGGCAGGATGCCCTTATTTAAGAATTTGCATGACGTAAATTGGGCCTTGAATTGATTTTAGTTTGGAAGAAATCTAGCAGACTTTGAATTTTTCAATATTTCATTTTTTGATGCAAGAGTGAGCCTCCTTAAAACTGGGACTGGCAAAGAATTCAATGTCGCAGATCCATACCATTTTAAGATATGATAGAGTGTGAGTTGCCCTTCCATATGCAGTAGGATACAAGCGAGATGAGGTGGGAGAAAAGCAAACAAAACATTTAATCAGAGCCGTAAAAATCCCAACGTGCCCCTTGTTAAATTTTTTAATTTTCAAATTACCATAAGTTCCCTTGAAATACTAACAGGATGCCCATATTTAGGAATTTGCATGACGTAAATTGGGCCTTGAATTGATTTGAGTTTGGAATGAATCTAGCAGTCTTTGAATTTTTTCAATATTTAAATTTTTGATGCAAGAGTGAGCCTCCTTAAAACTTGAACTGGCAGGCATTGAATAGTCGCAGATCAAAGCAACTTTAAGATATGATAGAGTACGAGTTGCCCTTCCATATGAAGTAGGGTAAAAGCGAAATGAGGTGGGAGAAAAGCAAATAAAACATTTAATCAGAGCCGTAAAAATCCCAACGTGCCCCATGTTAAACTTTTTAATTTTCAAATTGCCATAAGTTCCCTTCAAATAATGCCAGGATGCCCATATCTAGTAGTTTGCATGATGTAAATCGCGCCTTGGAATGAACTGAGTTTGGAAGTAATCTAACAGACTTAGAATTTTTCAATATTTTATTTTTTGATGCAAGAGCGAGCCTCCTTACAACTGAAATTGGCAGCGAACGAATAGTCGCAGATCCAAGCCATTTTAGGATATGATAGAGCTCGAGTTGCCCTTCCATATGAAGTAGGATAAAAGCGAAATGAGGTGGGACAAAAGCAAATAAAACATTTAATCTGGGCCATGAAAATCCCAATGTGCCCAATTGTTATATTATTTTGAGATTCAAATTGCCCTGAGTTCCCTTCAACTAATGGCAGGATGCCCATATTTAAGAATTTGCATGACGTAAGTTGGGCCTTGGATTGATTTTAGTTTGGAAGAAATCTAGCAAACTTTGAATTTTTCAATATTTCATTTTTCGATGCAAGAGTGAGCCTCCTTAAAACTGGGACTGGCAAAGTATGGATAGTCGCATATCCATACCATTTTAAGATATGATAGAGCGCAAGTTGCCCTTCCATATGAAGTAGGATAAAAGCGTTAAGAGGTGGGAGAAAAACATATAAAAGATTTAACCAGAGCCGCAAAAATCCCAACGTGCCCCATGTAAAATTTTTTAATTTTCAAATTGCCATAAGTTCCCTTCA
The DNA here is from genome assembly GCA_914767715.1 of Membranipora membranacea. Lineage (NCBI taxonomy): Eukaryota > Metazoa > Bryozoa > Gymnolaemata > Cheilostomatida > Membraniporidae > Membranipora > Membranipora membranacea. The sequence goes on along the minus strand of OU612071.1, from coordinate 5,128,867 downwards.
ACTAATAGCAGGATGTCCATATTTAAGAATTTGCATGACGTAAATGGGGCCTTGAATTGATTTGAGTTTGGAAGTAATCTAACAGACTTTGAATTTTTCAATATTTTATTTTTTGATACAAGAGTGAGCCTCCTTTCAACTGGCACTGGCAAAGTATGGATAGTCGCAGATCCATACCAATTTAAGATATGATAGAGCGCGAGTGGCCCTTCAATATGCAGTAGGATAAAAGCGAGATGAGGTGGGACAAAAGCAAATAAAACATTTAATCAAAGCCGTAAGAATCCCAACGTGCCCCATGTTAATTTTTCTATATACCAAATTGCCATAAGTTCCCTTCAACTAATGGCAGGATGCCCATATTTAAGAATATGCATGACAAAAGTTGGGCCTTGAATTGATTTTAGTTTGGAAGAAATCTAACAGACTTTGAATTTTCAATATTTTATTTTTTGATGCAACAGTAAGTAAGCCTCCTTACAACTGAGACTTGCAGAGAATGAATAGGCGCAGATCAAAGCCACTTTAAGATATGATTGAGCGTGAGTTGCCCTTCCATATGCAGTAGGATAAAAGCAACACGAGGTGGGAAAAAGCAAACAAAACATTTAATCAGAGCCGTAAAAATCCCAACGTGCCCCATGTTAAATTTTTTAATTTTCAATTTGCCATAAGTTCCCTTCAAATAATGACAGAATGCCCATATTTGAGAATTTGCATGACGTAAATGGGGCCTTGAATTGCACTGAGTTTGGAAGTAATCTAGCAGACTTTGAATTTTTCAATATTTTATTTTTTTATGCAAGAGCGAGCCTCCTTACAACTGAAATTGGCAGCGAACGAATAGTCGCAGATCCAAACCATTTTAAGATATGATAGAGCGCAAGTTGCCCTTCCATATGAAGTAGGATAAAAGCGTTATGAGGTGGGAGAAAAACAAATAAAAGATTTAACCAGAGCCGCAAAAATCCCAGCGTGCCCCATGTTAAATTTTTTTTTATTTTCAAATTGCTATAAGTTCCCTTCAACTAATAGCAGGATGTCCATATTTGAGAATTTGCATGACGTAAATGGGGCCTTGAATTCATTTGAGTATGGAAGTAATCTAACAGACTTTGAATTTTTCAATATTTTATTGTTTGATGCAAGAGCGAGCCTCCTTTCAACTGGCACTGGCAAAGTATGGATAGTCGCAGATCCATACCAATTTAAGATATGATAGAGCGCGAGTTGCCCTTCAATATGCAGTAGGATAAAAGCGAGATGAGGTGGGACAAAAGCAAATAAAACATTTAATCAGAGCCATAAAAATCCCAACGTCCCCCATGTTAAACTTTTTAATTTTCAAATTGCCATAAGTTCCCTTCAAATAATGCCAGGATGCCCATATCTAGTAGTTCGCATGATGTAAATCGCGCCTTGGAATGAACTGAGTTTGGAAGTAATCTAACAGACTTAGACTTTTTCAATATTTTATTTTTTGATGCAAGAGCGAGCCTCCTTACAACTGAAATTGGCAGCGAACGAATAGTCGCATATCCAAGCCATTTTAGGATATGATAGAGCTCGAGTTGCCCTTCCATATGAAGTAGGATAAAAGCGAAATGAGGTGGGACAAAAGCAAATAAAACATTTAATCTGAGCCATGAAAATCCCAACGTGCCCAATTGTTAAATTATTTTGAGATTCAAATTGCCCTGAGTTCCCTTCAACTTATGGCAGGATGCCCATATTTAAGAATTTGCATGACGTAAGTTGGGACTTGGATTGATTTTAGTTTGGAAGAAATCTAGCAAACTTTGAATTTTTCAATATTTCATTTTTCGATGCAAGAGTGAGCCTCCTTAAAACTGGGACTGGCAAAGTATGGATAGTCGCATATCCATACCATTTTAAGATATGATAGAGCGCAAGTTGCCCTTCCATATGAAGTAGGATAAAAGCGTTATGAGGTGGGAGAAAAACAAATAAAAGATTTAACCAGAGCCGCAAAAATCCCAACGTGCCCCATGTTAAATTTTTTAATTTTCAAATTGCCATAAGTTCCCTTCAACTAATGGCGGGATGCCCATATTTAGGAATTTGCATGAAGTAATTTGGGCCTTGAATTGATTTGAGTTTGGAAGAAATCTAACAGACTTTGAATTTTCAATATTTTATTTTTTGATGCAAGAGTGAGCCTCCTTACAACTGAGACTTGCAGAGAATGAATAGGCGCAGATCAAAGCCACTTTAAGATATGATTGAGCGTGAGTTGCCCTTCCATATGAAGTAGGGTAAAAGCGAAATGAGGTGGGAGAAAAGCAAATATAACATTTAATCAGAGCCGTAAAAATCCCTATGTGCCCCATGTTAAATTTTTTAATTTTCAATTTGCCATAAGTTCCCTTCAAATAATGACAGAATGCCCATATTTGAGAATTTGCATGACGTAAATGGGGCCTTGAATTGCACTGAGTTTGGAAGTAATCTAGCAGACTTTGAATTTTTCAATATTTTATTTTTTTATGCAAGAGCGAGCCTCCTTACAACTGAAATTGGCAGCGAACGAACAGTCGCAGATCCAAACCATTTTAAGATATGATAGAGCGCAAGTTGCCCTTCCATATGAAGTAGGATAAAAGCGTTATGAGGTGGGAGAAAAACAAATAAAAGATTTAACCAGAGCCGCAAAAATCCCAGCGTGCCCCATGTTAAATTTTTTAATTTTCAAATTGCTATAAGTTCCCTTCAACTAATAGCAGGATGTCCATATTTGAGAATTTGCATGACGTAAATGGGGCCTTGAAATCATTTGAGTATGGAAGTAATCTAACAGACTTTGAATTTTTCAATATTTTATTTTTTGATGCAAGAGCGAGCCTCCTTTCAACTGGCACTGGCAAAGTATGGATAGTCGCAGATCCATACCAATTTAGGATATGATAGAGCGCGAGTTGCCCTTCAATATGCAGTAGGATAAAAGCGAGATGAGGTGGGACAAAAGCAAATAAAACATTTAATCAAAGCCGTAAGAATCCCAACGTGCCCAATTGTTAAATTTTTTAATTTTCAAATTGCCATAAGTTCCCGTAAAATACTAACAGGATGCCCATTTTTAAGAATTTTCATGACATAAATTGGGTCTTGGATTGATTTTAGTTTGGAAGAAATCTAGCAAACTTTGAATTTTTCAATATTTCATTTTTCGATGCAAGAGTGAGCCTCCTTAAAACTGGGACTGGCAAAGTATGGATAGTCGCATATCCATACCATTTTAAGATATGATAGAGCGCGAGTTGCCCTTCCATTAGCAGTAGGTTAAAAGCGAGACGAGGTGGGAGAAAAGCAAACAAAACATTTAATCAGAGCCGTAAAAATCCCAACGTGCCCCTTGTTAAATTTTTTAATTTTCAAATTGCCATAAGTTCCCTTCAACTAATGGCAGGATGTCCATATTTAAGAATTTGCATGACGTAAATTGGGCCTTGAATTGATTTTAGTTTGGAAGAAATCTAGCAGACTTTGAATTTTTCAATATTTCATTTTTTGATGCAAGAGTGAGCCTCCTTAAAACTGGGACTTGCAAAGAATGCATAGTCGCAGATCCATACCATTTCAAGATATGATAGAGTGTGAGTTGCCCTTCCATATGCAGTAGGATACAAGCGAGACGAGGTGGGAGAAAAGCAAACAAAACATTTAATCAGAGCCGTAAAAATTCCAACGTGCCCCTTGTTAAATTTTTTAATTTTCAAATTGCCATAAGTTCCCTTGAAATACTAACAGGATGTCCATATTTAGGAATTTGCATGACGTAAATTGGGCCTTGAATTGATTTGAGTTTGGAATGAATCTAGCAGACTTTGAATTTTTTCAATATTTAAATTTTTGATGCAAGAGTGAGCCTCCTTAAAACTTGGACTGGCAGGGAATGAATAGTCGCAGATCAAAGCAACTTTAAGATATGATAGAGCACGAGTTGCCCTTCCATATGAAGTAGGGTAAAAGCGAAATGAGGTGGGAGAAAAGCAAATAAAACATTTAATCAGAGCCGTGAAAATCCCAACGTGCCCCATGTTAAACTATTTAATTTTCAAATTGCCATAAGTTCCCTTCAAATAATGCCAGGATGCCCATATCTAGTAGTTTGCATGATGTAAATCGCGCCTTGGAATGAACTGAGTTTGGAAGTAATCTAACAGACTTAGAATTTTTCAATATTTTATTTTTTGATGCAAGAGCGAGCCTCCTTACAACTGAAATTGGCAGCGAACGAATAGTCGCAGATCCAAGCCATTTTAGGATATGATAAAGCTCGAGTTGCCCTTCCATATGAAGTAGGATAAAAGCGAAATGAGGTGGGACAAAAGCAAATAAAACATTTAATCTGAGCCATGAAAATCCCAACGTGCCCAATTGTTAAATTATTTTGAGATTCAAATTGCCCTGAGTTCCCTTCAACTAATGGCAGGATGCCCATATTTAAGAATTTGCATGACATAAGTTGGGCCTTGGATTGATTTTAGTTTGGAAGAAATCTAGCAAACTTTGAATTTTTCAATATTTCATTTTTCGATGCAAGAGTGAGCCTCCTTAAAACTGGGACTGGCAAAGTATGGATAGTCGCATATCCATACCATTTTAAGATATGATAGAGCGCAAGTTGCCCTTCCATATGAAGTATGATAAAAGTGAAATGAGGTGGGACAAAAGCAAATAAAAAATTTAATCTGAGCCGAAAAAATTCAAACGTGCCCAATGCTAATTCATTTTGAAGTTTCAAATTGCCATAAGTTCCCTTAAAATAATCGCAGGATGCCCATATCTGGGAGTTTGCGGGACGAAAATTGGGCCTTGAATTGATTTGAGTTTTGAAGTAATCTAACAAATTTTGACTCTTTCAATATTTTATTTTTTGTTGCAAGAGTGAGCATCCTTAAAAGTGAGACTGACAGAGAATGAATAGTCGCAGATCAAAGCCATTTTAAGATATGATAGAGCACGAGTTGCTTCTCCATATGAACTATGATAAAAGTGAAATGAGGTGGGACAAAAGCAAATAAAACGTTCAATCTGAGCAGAAAAAATTCCAACGTGCCCATGTTAAATTATTTTGAAATTTCAAATTGCCATATGTTCCCTTGAAATAATAACAGGATGTCCATATTTAGGAATTTGCATGACGTACATTGGGCCTTGAATTGATTTGAGTTTGGAAGTTATCTAACAAGCTTTGAATTTTTCAATATTTTACTTTTTGATGCAAGAGTGAGCCTCCTTAAAACTGGGACTGGCAGGGAATGAATATTCAAATTGCCATAAGTTCCCGTAAAATACTAACAGGATGCCCATTTTTAGGAATTTGCATGACGTAAATTGGGCCTTGGATTGATTTGAGTTTGAGAGTAATCTAACAAACTTTCTATTTTTCATTATTTCATTTTTTGATGCAAGAGTGAGCCTCCTTAAAACTGGGACTGGCAGGGAATGGATAGTCGCAGATCCATACCAATTTAAGATATGATAGAGCGCGAGTTGCCCTTCCATATGCAGTAGGACAAAAGCGAGATGAGGTCGGACAAAAGCAAATAAAACATTTAATCAAAGCCGTAAGAATCCGAACGTGCCCCATGTTAAATTTTCTATATACCAAATTGCCATAAGTTCCCTTCAACTAATGGCAGGATGCCCATATTTAAGAATTTTTCAATATTTTATTTTTTGATGCAAGAGTGAGCCTCCTTACAACTGAGACTTGCAGAGAATGAATAGGCGCAGATCAAAGCCACTTTAAGATATGATTGAGCGTGAGTTGCCCTTCCATATGCAGTAGGATAAAAGCAAGACGAGGTGGGAAAAAGCAAACAAAACATTTAATCAGAGCCGTAAAAATCCCAACATGCCCCCTGTTAAATTTTTTAATTTACAAATTGCCATAAGGTCCAGTGAAATTCTAACAGGATGCCCATATTTAGGAATTTGCACGACGTAAATTGGGCCTTGAATTGATTTGAGTTTGAGAGTAATCTAACAAACTTTGTATTTTTCATTATTTCATTTTTTTGATGCAAGAGTGAGCCTCCTTAAAACTGGGACTGGCAGGGAATGAATAGTCGCAGATCAAAGCAACTTTAAGATATGATAGAGCATGAGTTGCCCTTCCATATGAAGTAGGATAAAAGCGTAATGAGGTGGGAGAAAAACAAATAAAACATTTAATCAGAGCCGCAAAAATCCAAACGTGCCCCATGTTAAATTTTTTAATTTTCAAATTGCCATAAGTTCCCTTCAACTAATGGCGGGATGCCCATATTTGAGAATTTCCATGCCGTAAATTGGGCCTGGAATTGATTTTAGTTTGGAAGAAATCTAGCAGACTTTGAATTTTTCAATATTTTATTTTTTGATGCAAGAGCGAGCCTCCTTACAACTGAAATTGGCAGCGAACGAATAGTCGCAGATCCAAGCCATTTTAGGATATGATAGAGCTCGAGTTTCCCTTCCATATGAAGTAGGATAAAAGCGAGATGAGGTGGGAGAAAAACAAATAAAACATTTAATCAGAGCCGCAAAAATCCCAACGTGCCCCATGTAAAATTTTTTAATTTTCAAATTGCCATAAGTTCCCTTCAAATAATGACAGGATGCCAATAACTAGTAGTTTGCACGACGTAAATCGCGCCTTGAAATGAACTGAGTTTGGAAGTAATCTAGCAGACTTTGAATTTTTCAATATTTTATTTTTTGATGCAAGAGCGAGCCTCCTTACAACTGAAATTGGCAGCGAACGAATAGTCGCAGATCCAAGCCATTTTAGGATATGATAGAGCTCGAGTTTTCCTTCCATATGAAGTAGGATAAAAGCGAGATGAGGTGGGACAAAAGCAAATAAAACATTTAATCAGAGCCGTAAAAATCCCTACGTGCCCGATGTTAAATTTTTTAAATTCCAAATTGCCATAAGTTCCCTTCAACTAATGGCAGGATGCCCATATTTAGGAATTTGCATGAAGTAATTTGGGCCTTGAATTGATTTGAGTTTGAGAGTAATCTGAAAAACTTTGTATTTTTCAATATTTCATTTTTTGATGCAACAGTGAGCCTCCTTAAAACTGGGACTGGCAGGGAATGAATAGTCGCAGATCAAAGCAACTTTAAGATACGCTAGAGCACGAGTTGCCCTTCCATATGAAGTAGGATAAAAGCGAAATGAATTGGGACAAAAGCAAATAAAACATTTAATTTGAGCCGAAAAAATTCAAACGTGCCCAATGTTAAATTATTTTGAAGTTTTAAATTGCCATAAGTTCCCTTCAAATAATGGTAGGATGCCCACATCTAGGAGTTTGCATGACGTAAATTGCACCTTGAAATGAATTGAGTTTGGAAGTTATCTAAAAAAATTTGAATTTTCAATATTTTATTTTTTGATGCAAGAGTGAGCCTCCATAATAGTGAAACTGACAGAGAATGAATAGTCGCAGATCAAAGCCATATTAAGATATGATAGAGCGCAAGTTGCCCTTCCATATGAAGTGAAGAAAAGCGAAATGAGGTGGGAAAAGCAAATAAAAATTTTAATCTGAGCCGAAAAACTTCCATTGGGTCTCTTTCCCAGTCAACAGCAAATTTCAAATGAGCTAAAACAATGACAAGACTAATTTATGTAAATCGTTTTTTTACAAATTACGCTCTTACAATATATTTTCCAGATTACACCTATTTGTTTAGTGAGGAGCCTATCATGTTGGCCGACTGCATTGTGTCGTTAACCAGTCCCTCAGCAGAGATACATTTCTCCTGACTTTAGTGTGCGAGGTAGTTACCAATTAGATAGATATAAATACAACTCTAGTCACCCAAGACATCAAACCAGACACAAACAGATATTGATTGTTTCACATGGCAGATTACTGTCTTCCGTAGTGGTCGAGGTCAACAGAAATCAGTGGAAAAGAAGGCCATTTAATTGTTTTAAAAGATTTAATTCAATTTATTGTTTGCCTACTTGAAAACTTCGTAACTGGTACATTCTTAGTGGAACATGAATTTATTTTACGTTTTTTTTTTTTTTTTATTCCATTTTGTTCAATTTTAAGCAAAGCGTTGCCACAATGATCCTTCAACTCTTCAGATAGATTTCACAACAAACATCTGTGCAAATAGGCTCATGATCTCATTTAAAAGTCGATTGTTGCTCCCATTGATATTACTGCTTCTACCAACCTACAATATTTCTCAAAACATCTGCTCCCAAGATCTTTCCCCCTCGATTTGCTTTTCATATTCCTTATTGTATTTTCCTATATAACATTTCTTTATAATCTCTCCTGATTTCTTCCCTTTCAGGCTTTGCTGGTAATGTGTGATCCTGATTTATCGGCTTTACTTGATTGATTGAAGTATTACATATCACAGACAACATTACATGTTGCGAAATTCGGTGTAAATACTGGCCTTGAAAGAAGACGTGAGCAAAAATGGAAAAAAAGCTCTGTATCATTGGTTAAAACAAAATATCATTCAAAGTATGTACAAGGTGGCGTAAAAAACTGTCTTTGCCTTAAGCTCCTAGGAAAGCTGATCTAAACATTAATGAATGACGCTATGGTTTCTGCTAATACTATGATGTGTTTTGGTTATATTACTCTTCTGATGATTTTGTTAGTGTATTTTGAAGCTTAATAAACTGGTTATCCAGCCAATCTAAGCAGTGAAAGGTTTTTGCTTTCTTCTATAGCAATTCTTCATTCACCTCTGACCTAAATACCTGATATTACGATTTATACTGAATGGTGTAATATGTTGTTGTTCTAGATTAGTATCTCTAACAGGAAATATGCGGCAGTTTACAACAGTAGAGTAGAGTCATAATAAATATCATAATGTATAATGTTGCTGTCTGGTCCAGGTAGACGATGACTGCACCGAGGTGCGGCATAGGAAGAGGTTTATAGTGACAACTTTTCAACCACTGACAGCTTTAACCCAGAGTGAAGCATAGAGCTGCAAGGCCGGAGCTGCAGTGGTTGATGACAGCATCCTCCTGTATAGAGCTATACCATACAGGAGGGTTCTTTAATCTGCATGCACGATGGTGTTGTACATGCAGAAGACCTCCATTATCTATAGTCCTGATCCGAAGGGACTGTCTGATCAGTCAAAGTCGAAACAACTTTCTGTCCCGGACGGGGTTCGAACTAGTGCTGGGCGATGTCAGTTACCATGATCAAAAGATATATTGGTATGCATGAGGAAGGCTATCGAAATTAATCTAAAATTAGAGTTGTCTTCTCTCGATTATCAGTTCTACATAGCAAAACTACCGATGTAGCCAACTAGTAATCGATATCGCAGTATATTGCAGAAAAATGAGGAAACAACTCCATAAAACTACAAATGAAACAATCAGTAGCCAAACAATGAAGGTGACCTAAGAATGATAAAGTCTCAAGGTTTGCTTGGTACACTTGGAGGGAACGGCCATCCATGGAGTTGAGCAGTAATATCACTTTCACTAACGATTTAAACCATCGAAGAAGAAGGGGGTTAAATCCTTGGGTTTCATCATAAGTAGCATTCGCATCACATGCATCAAAGTTGAAACAGATAGTAAAACATGTTCTCTGTCTAGTCTAGGCATGTTTACTTAATAAATTCAATACTTTCGATGAAATCTGTACACAATGTAAAAACATGTGAGTTGAACGAAGACAGAATTAGTCGAAATATATTTTTTGTCCAGTTGCTCATATCAAGGCATGTTTTCTTCTTATTTATATTTCAATAATTATGACAAACAAGGGCGTACAATAAACATCCAGTCTCACACTTACACATAGATTTACAGAATTAAAAAAGTAAGTTCACTGGTGTTTTTGAGTCGCACGGAGCTAGTGACTGTCACATGTGTGGCCAGGTCAAGGTCAATGTGGAAGCATTTCTTTATTAAAACTTAGGAATACAAGCTGATTTACAAGATGAGGTTTCAGTGCGTTACTCTTTTTTGTTACAATGTTACCAGATAAACTGAAGAGTCGTTCACTAGTGACGGACGTTGAACATGCCGTAAAGACATATCTAGCTAGCTTACTTAGCAACGGTAGCTCAGCAGCATCTTCCACCACAGCAGAATGTCCACACTTTCATCAGCATTAAGTCTTAGGTAGAACTCCAACTCCCTACGAACAAGGTCGGCATGGTCTGTTGTACGACTGATTTCTGAATCACCCGAAGGCGATCTCTAGCAGCCGGCGAGAGAAGAAGACCCACAAGTGATTTTTCTTCTTGGGCAGTGGAGCATCCGGAGTGGTTTCAGCGGGTGTGCAGGGTTCCTCCCGACCATCCATAATATGCCTAGTATTTGTCATGATCTCAGTCTTCACCTCATCTAGTATAGGCCAATTTATCCATGTTTGCACCTCATCCTCTTCTGTTGCTGTGGTAATGTGGAGGTATCTTGGGTCCAGAACTTCTGCAATTCTGAGAAACATCAGGAGCTTGACATCATTCGCCCCATCCTGAGTCGCCAACTTCTTTGCAAAGTATTCACGTATGACAGTTTTGATTCCAGTAGATGTATCATCATCATCAGCAGTAATATTTGTGAGCGCAAAGATGTGACGTAGTAGAGATATGAAGCTGGACACCGTGACTTCAGTGTCACCCGAAAGTACATCTGTCAAACACTAAAAACCGTCTAGGGCCTTGAGTATGGAGTCCATGATGCTGGCATCCTGCCAGTTTATACTAAGATCCCTGTATTTCTTATCATTTAAGAAGATTTGATTCAAGTTGCTGGCAGCAGCTCTTTAACTCTCTCCATCATTTTATGCTTGGAGCCCCATCGGGTGACTACATCATTGAGGTGTTGCTTGTCTGGCAACTTCATATCTTTTAGAGTCTTCTTCAGCTTGGATCTGTATATGTGAGATGCATGGAATAACGCGACAATTCTACGGCATAGGGCTAGCAGCTTCTTCACTTCAGCAGTGTTAAGAGCATGGGTTACAGCATTGTGCAACAAGTGGCCACTACACGGAATTCTCAGACAGCCTTTAACAAAATCACAAACCGAGTATTAGATATGATACATGGATGAATAGTAAATTGGAGTTGGTATTAAAAGAATGCCTTTGTGTGTTAGGTCAACGGATCTCTACAGCTCTCCGGGGCAACTTTTTTAACACCATATTCTCATCTTCAAAGTGGCATTCTACTAAACAATGTCATGGTGATTCGGGGAATATGCACGAATGCAGATTAAAGCAAAAGTTTACAGAATCAGTTCGAGCAGGTGTTTTTGTCGAGACGGTATGGAATATAGGTCAGAGAAAGGAGAGTTACGGTTGTCATTAAACAACGGTTTTCATCCAACTCACCAGTTAGACGTACAGCTGCGCACATATTGGCAGCTTTGTCCGCTGTGACAGCAGCGACATTCCCCAGTCTCATCCCATACTCCTGAAGACCAGCTCTTAGGAACTCCGACACATTAACAGCCGTGTGCGACTCTGGATAATACTCAGTTTTGAGGCAGCGAGTTGTTGTCATCAATGTAGTGTGCGGTCAGGCTCATGTAAGGAGCTTTGTTGACAGAACTCCAACCATCTGTGGTAATACTCAGCCTAAAACCAAGTCATGTTTAATTAGACTGACTGCACCCTCATCATGAACCAGAAAAAAAACAATCTGAAGGAGAAAATGTGTCCATGTCATACTTAACTTTGTTTCAATGATGGTGTTTGTATGTAAATATGTGTGTATGTAAGTAAGTATGTGTGTGTAAGTAAGTGAGCTATTGAAGTAAGCTAGTAAGTAATTGAGCTATTCATGTAAGTAAGCAAGCTAGTAAGTAAATAAACCTGTAAGTATGTCAGCATGTAAGTAAGTAAAGAAGCTAGTAAGTATTTGAGCTATTTAAGTAAGGAAATAAACCAGGAAGTAAATTAGCTAGCAAGTAAGCATGCTAGTAAGTAAGCTACTGAGTATGCAAGTATGTATACAGTATCAAAATATGATAGCTTGATGTCTTGTTTATAGCAAACGGGGGGGGGGGGGGGGGGAGGACACACTGTCTGATGTAAAGATGCATACCAACTCGTGACATAACTATGACCCAAAGTAAGAAAACCTCACATACCAATGAGCGTGCTGGAGCTTGCCCTAATTGATCTCTCAGCTTCGTGTAGAGTCGGGGATAGCGGTTCGGGAGAAATGCTGCCTATGTGGACATTTAAATCTCGAATCCAGTGTTCTTAGCATCTCCCTAAAGCTGTCATGATCCGCTGTGTATATTGGGACAAGACCTGCATAATATCAAATAACATTTGCTCAAGCTGTAGAGTATTAGATCAGAATATATGACATAATGAATGCATGTATATTTCCAAGTCACTATGAGCTAGCAATTAATGCTCTCCGAATGTTGTGTCAATCGATGAGTGGTGTGTCTAAATTAGAATCAATATCGAGTAGAGAATTTGCCCTCCTGATTTCACTTAATAACGAGATGGAATCATTTAGTAAGAACTTAAGTTGAGACTTTGAGTACTACACCAGTCTTACCTGACACCAGATAACGTGTGACACTGTTCAGGCATGCCTTGTATCTATCTGATTCCTGGTGGTATGGCTTAGCACTCATCAAGGCATCAGTTATTGTAGGATGGTTACTCGGTTTCTTCGGCTTAGACAAGTTTACACTGGGGCCTTTGCTTCCCAAGCCAACATGGGCGATCTCTGCGTAGTTAGATGGGTGATGTGTCTTAAGGTGGTAAAAAGATTAGTAGTGCTTCCTGGTTTGACCTTGACCTGCGCATCATACAGATCACACTTCACTCAGTTCCGATTGGCATTATCTGGTATAGTGAAGAAACCCCAGACGGCTGAGCGCTTTCGGCTGAAATATATAATATTTTGACTTCATTCACCTATTATCCGCAGTGTTTCCAATAAAATATGCCAAATTTGTTGAGAGATCTTCATCTAATCTCGTAAAAAGAGTAGTGGCTAGGAGGGCTATCTCGATTTATGTGGCCATGACTTTTAACAAACAGATTGCAGACGATGAAAGTGAGTGAGCCCATCAGTACCTTATGAATCACTCCTGACTTGACATCAGTATTCAGAGAAAACAGTTGATAAAACTGAGCTCGTTGATGCTACACTTACATCCGCGTCAGTACTTGTTCCTGTAGCATCGTCAGGCTCAGGGCCACTGCTGTCTCCCAGCAAGTCTACAGTTTCTAAATAACACAAGAAAAGTAATTGTTTATTATTATAACAAACATAAATATACATACATTATATATATTTATAAATAATATTAGAGTTATAATTTCAATTGAATTTGTGTATTTTTTATTGTAATTGATCATCAGCCTCAGGAACTGAACTGTCAACCTTCCTCCTACTCCAGCCCAGAAGTACTACTTGCCATACGACTATACTCTGTATGATCATGGTCACCTATGGGATCTGTCTGCAGTACATGCACACATGCTCACTGGCTGGGTAGTTAAGTTACTAGTTCTAGATGATAGTTATTGATTTAGTTAACCTTTGAAAAGTTTGTAGCTATTTGTAGGTAGGTAGTACTGCCGACAGATATATCCCAGGTAGAATGACTATCAGTCAGAACTACTTCTTACTCAACTATAACAACGCACAGCCAGTTGGGGCAATAAAATATATCTCTCAGTCTAGTTCATTGTCATGTCAGTTTGGAAATTCATTGATGGATAAAAAACAGATTGCAGATGAACAAATTAAATGCTCGCTATTACAGGCCAGGCCAATCTCATAACTGCAAAATGTTTGTTCACTGCTTGTGAATCCTTTATCAAACACACCTTGGATGTATTGCAATATAGGAAGAGGATCGATGAGGATATAATGTACTTACCAGGGCTCCCAGAAGTTTCCATTTCTTCTCTATTGAATTTACCATGCAAAACAGGAAGCAAAGGGGCATGCAATGAAGATTTGATTGGCAGATCAAGAATATTTTCAAGATTTCAGCCAATTAGATCTTCCTTGCGTGCCTTGGGAGGATTTCATTGGCTTATTATCTTGTTATTCAAAGAACCGATTAATATCAATATATCGATAACTATTTCAATGGACCAATTATTTCGATACACACATCGTTGCACACAGACAATGAAAATCAAATCGATCAAGTGCAACATCGAGCCTCATCGTTATATATCGTTTAATCGCCCAGCACTAGTTCGAACCCACAACCGGCTGGTCATGTGGCAGACACGCTAACGACTGCATCATAGTGGTATGAATACATTGTGAAAAATTTGTGATAAAAGTGGATTCATCCAATGGATAATTAAATTTAGATTTGATTCGTCTTTGTCAATTTCCCTCTTCAATCCAACAAGGAAATTAGTTCCTCATAATGTGAAAAATCTTGCATATGACAGAATGAGCCTTAGCTTGTTCTTAGCTCACGAGTAATCCAACAGATTGTGTCGGTTTGTATTAACAGCTTGTACTATATTATTACGGCTTATTTATACCTGTGTCACCTAAACAGCGAAAAGATATAACATTGTGTCAAAGGTTGTATTTTACTCAAATTTCAAGTTGCATACGCCTCCGTCCCAAAATGTTCTTCCTGATGTGCAAAAAAGAAAATGAACTTAAAATAAAAATCAAGGGATTAACAATATTAACTCAATCCACTGAAGGCAAAATATGTTTCACAATGCCAGTTAAAATGTACGTCTGGTTTTTGATGAAGGTATATGTTGAGGAAACTTGTTATGTGGCAGGAAATATTGTGTGATTCAACACCAACATCAAGCCAAATAGTTTATCATCAGACTAAGAGGAGGAAGTGTAGCGTGAGCGGATAGTGGCGGAAATTTTTGTAGTGAAAAGAATTTTGAGTTGTCTGCCTTCCCTACAAGTGTGGATTGATACAAGTCCTCAAAATCAAAATGACTCTTGGAGCAAATCTCAAAGTAAACACCGGGACAGGTGAAGAGTGGAAAGGCGAACCTAAAAATATAAGTTATATACTATGTCTAGTGAAGAGATGTAATGTCATATCATGCTTTTACTGGCACGGAAATGGGGTAGTCGAAAAGAGAAGAAATTGAACATTGTCAAACGGAATTGTTAACTCACAACAGTGCAGTACAAAGTAAACTCCATGTAGTGGTGATATTCCACATCATCAGATTACAGAGTGTTGCAGGTAATCAACATCACTACAGCACAGAGGTGTAGTTCAGAAAAAAATGTTAGGGGAGACAGAACTCAGTTCATTAAAGTCAATTTGGGCAAATCTTAGGCTAAGAAGTTGTCTTCTCTTATTGTTGAAATTTGGTGGCTCATTTGCAGTATAGAGTTATCACCCAATCTATCTATCTGTGTAAAACATTTTAGTTTTTATGTGGATAGACTGCTTCACAGAGTAAAGGGATACAGAGTAAATTTTTTAACAATAGTCAAGGAAAGAGTTTTTTACTCCTTGGTCAAGGTACCTGCAAGCTTTGATGCCAAAAACTCCTTTCATCTATTTGTCACAATTATAGTGTTCTGGAGAATGAACTGAATTCAAAGTTTTTGATTACAGTAAAGAATGGAATATGCAGGCTCTCCCGTAAAAATTTCTCTTTGTACAGCCTTACTCCACAATTAGACATGAAGTTTTATGCTTAAATTACACCTAACTATCCTAGATAAATTTATACGGTGTATATAGCTAGGAAGGCAGTATTGTGGCAGTTTTTACAATAGGATTAACTATTACAATCCTTGAATGATGCTGCCACAATATACCCTTGGTCTGTGCAATCATTGAACCTTAAATTTATCGAAAGGGCCTCATATCAAATGTATCTGCGGTCCATCGTCTACTGGGCTTTGGTTGGCACCCAGGTGTGCTCTGACCTGCCTGAAACAGAGAGCAACCTGGCACAGATATTGTGGCCTGGCCACTAGGGCAACGAATTTCGCCACCTATGCTCCGGGATGTGGCTTGTGACAAGAAATCTGATTTAAATCAACTTTCAATTTTAATCAGTCTTGAGACACAAACGTTATCCTCAGGCTTTGATATTCTAATAATTATTACATTGCCTTTAAATCATTAGGAAAAGATAAACAAGGCACAACAGTAACAAATTCTTTCCCTGTAATGAAACACAGAGACTGCAATACACTGGTTGTTTACAAATAAGATTTTCTTGAGGGATTAGAAAATTTACTTTGAGAAAACAATGTCTGTAATTGCTCTAACTGATATCTTCATCCAGCAGAGGTATCAATTGTACTTGGATAGTTTCAATGCACTGCGTGAAGAATTGCTTCCAATTTTGTTTGAAGGCCATCTCAGATTTGTTGTTTGGCTAACCGAATCCTCAAAAGTAACAACATTATAACTTGTTGCAGTATAGATGCAGTCCCAGGGCACGGTTTTTGAAAAAATGTACAAATTCAACCGTAACATGAATGCTGTCAATGGTTATTTCAGGACTGCAATTCCTTAATGGTGATAAATACACCAAGGTCGAACATACAGAAACCAGCTCACTGAAAATGCAGCAGAATATTTCACATAGAATATCATGTGTGCTATTGAGGGTGAGCCCTCCAGACACACAGTTATCATAATCCTATACGCATCCAGCATAGTTACATTAGTGTTTTTCAATAATAAAAATATTGGGATGACATTCGAGTAAAATTTATGTTCAAACATTTGGGTGTAGTTTGAAAATGCTATCATTGAACAGTATCCACTGAAAAAGCCAAATCCAAACCGTGTTTCGGAATATTAATAATATTAATTATTTTGAGGTCTATAGTCATTCTGATAGAATTTGATGGGTGACTGATGGGTCACCATGATCTATACTGAAAACTTATATCAACAAACAGAAATATTCTTTTGTTTAAGTTCAGTATAGCATCTCCATTGTCATTTGTAAATTGCTCCACTCCTTTGATGAAAGGCAATTAGAATTTGTTTGAAACTGTACACAATGGCATAGAAACTACAAATATATAGGCTCTTTGCACTGCCTTGCGCAACATTGCCACTGCACTGATGGATGAATTAAACACCATAATGAAAAAGTAAATCGCAATTGTAAATATGTTAAAAAAATATGTCAAACATGCCCTCAAAAGCTCATTTAGATAATGTGATGAACTGATGCTCCAAAAAAAACCTGATTCTCTGCCCAAACAGAAAAACACGAACTTGGAGATTTTTTGTCACATTTGGAGTTTTTTTGCAGGAGAGGAAGGAGATAGCTTTTGGAAAATTAAGGAGGAGATAACTACAACTGAGCATTTTTTACTTTAAATAACTGAGAAGTCCGGGGGCGAATCAAAAGCACAACCTGTAACCTCCTCCCCGAGCAATTAAAGCCATATAATAAGCAAATGGAAATCCAAGAGGAGCTGATTTTGTGATGGATTCTTCAACTACAGTGCTTGTAGGCCCTGTATTTAGCTTTCTAGAGGTAGCAGTGCCCTGCCTCACCTAGAACTATGGCCCTGCTACAGCGCCAGAGGTGTGGAGGTCGTTTGGTTATTCTTTGATGAGTAAAAGTACTCACAGGAGAAACAGCTCCACCTTTACCCACAAGTGTGACTATGTATGAGTTACTCAACCTTATAACTTATAAATTCCACCATTCCTAGCTAGTATTTGTTGCTAGCTAATATTCATTCACCCCAAAACTAGCTAAAATATAATCTAAGCTCTTCCCAAGAAGTGTTAACTCCTCTGGTTGATTGGTCTTAAATTTGTTGCATGCCATATTATCAACTCTCATCACATGTCTATATAAATTACAAGGTGGTCAGGAAATAACACCAAGTGTGTAGCCTGGGCAGCATGTCAGAGGTGGGGGAGGACACAAACCCACCACTGCCAGCCTGCCCAAGCTGAAATGTGTGGTCGCCACATATAATACCATAGCACAGTGATCAATTATTGTCAGCTATCAGGGGTTGCCATAACATATTTGATCAAAACTTGTGCATTCCATTAATCCCACCTGCAGTTACAAATATGTTATTTAGATGATCTTAAAATAGAAAAGGAAATCCTGCTTGTCCCTACACACAAAGTGATAACCTGCACTGTACCTATATAGGCCGCCAGGGTTACTTCCTCATATTTTCATATGAGGTCATTACCAGTAAAGGCAGTTAATCAAACTAGGAGCATTAATCATTCATCTATCCTAGATACAATTCTGTAACATCAGGAACAAGTGCAAATAGGTTCAACTTGATTAGCTTCCAGCTACCTTGGCTTAACTTACACAACTTAAGTATGTTAAGTAATCGAGAAGTTTAGATTTGGTGACAGGAAATAATATTCTGCATCACATAAGGTGCAGCTACCAAAGTGTCTATTTTGGTCACAAACTGAATGTACTTGAAACTTCAATGTCAAGCATTCACAACCAGGATGTGTTATTTCTGGACCTTTGTCTCTATTCATAGTAATCATAGCAAGCAACTGATAAATGAATGAAAGCAGCTCTAGCAGATAGTAGTCCATTCAAAATGATTTCACAATGATTCACATGATAGAACATATGACAGGACAGATAACGCTTGGTACAATCCCTGATAAAACTTGCCTGCAGATAACACAGCTGTGTGACTGGCATGGGGATCAGAGTTTTAATGTGAGGTAACACTGACTGATTATAAGCTGAACTACCTCCCTCTCCATCGAATGCCGTTTTGTTCAGGTAGGTGGCAGGCGACTTCATTAGCAGGCCAATGAAAGGTGTAGACATAATGGAAGAATTTGACAATGTTGGGCAGGACTTAAGTAGTATAGATATACACCTGATCACCTTATGTAAACAAAACAGACTTCCTGGTCGCTACTAAAACCCTTAGTTTTAGATTACATTGTGTCGGAGTTTGAGTGAGTTTATCGGATTGTTTGTTGGAAAGGGAAGTTACTTTTGACGAGGCGGTTCAGTGTGATATCAGGAGTGGCTACTGAGAACTTCTAGTAGTAAGCTAGCCAGTCAAGGTGATTGAAGGCCGCCATTGTTTTATGGTTGGATGCCGCTCAGTACTAATTCTGGCTGCGTCGTACAAAATCATCGATATTGATCAAAGGTAAATGGGTCTAGATTTTTAATCCATCTGATGACATGGGTGTGGACCCCTTCTATTTTGTGCCACTTGACTAAAGTTTGAGTCTCACCATGACATCGTCCTCAGATGATGCCTTGAGATTCAGATTTCTGTTACTAAGTAGGGTAATCATGGTAGTATCATAATCCTGACGCTACAAATCAGGCTGGTAAACTGCGGCATCCATAACTATACCGACACCAGCTTTTCAAAAGTAATTATAATAAAAGTTTCAATCTTACTTTAAATGTCATGCTTGATCACCTGGTATCACTATGAGTCTGTAAAACTTTCTTCAGGCAAGAATTTCAAGATATCTTTGCCCTCTCATTGAACAGTAAATCCCTTGAAATATATTTATTATCCGCTTCTTTGACTGTAATTCGAAAGCATGGGAATAAGCATGTGGGAGGGAAGCTCTAATACTGACACTGAGACTACAAATATATGTCTAAGATCGATGCATGGTTTTGTATTGCTGCATACTGTCGGTCTCAATCAAATTTGTACAAGATCCCGAACGCTTTTAAGGGCTGGCTGTGATCTGAACCAGGAAAAACGACTACATTAACATTGTTCAATAATGCAATAGCAGTTGAATCCCTAGATATGGGTTAACATTACATGGGCATGTCCTTCAACGTTAACGTTAAAAAAACTCAGATAAATGTAGTGCCAAGTTTTTATTTTATTTCCTTGTAAGACACTTTCTATGACTGTTGTTATTTACTACGATGTTGGTATGGTTACACATTTTGTCACTCCATGATTGAAATAATCAGCTGATTAAGGATTCGTCAGCTACTTATCTTACTAGCCTGTCCTGACATTTGTTGGGTTGGTTCCTCTTCCCCCCCACAATGTTTGTCAAGACAGGCTATAAACTTCTCTACTTCCTTATTGACATTAACTGTAATCACATTTGGACATATCCAGGGTCGTAGTTTAGAAAAAAATATAGGGGGGTAAAAGTCTGAGGCGAGTGCGAATCATCACCAGGAGAGTTGCTGTAAGCTGCTTCCCAGTCAGTTTAAGGCATATAATTAGCAAATGGTAACCCCAGAGAAGCTAATTCTGCCATGGATTATCAAATGATTGTGTTTTTAGGCCACTGTATTTACCCTTCTAGGGGAGGCAATGGCTCTCTGCCTCCCCTAAAACTACGAGCCTGCTTATCACCGCAATGGAATGACGATGCTTTCAAGTTTCAATTAGTAGCACATATAGTCTATAACTGGTGCACTGGTTCCTGGTCCATATATAATATCATGGACACAGACATTAGCTACTATACTTACATGTCAATGTCCTAACTACTCTCTCTCTCTCTTTGCAATCCCTCTGTTTGATGTCTGCTTGCTATTTGTGGGTCCTTGAGTGACTGTGTAGTCCTATCCTTGATCTACATATTTTTCCACAATGGGTGCATTTGAAGCCGTCACTCTCGTCTATGGATGAGCTGTCTTGTCTCAGTTTGCGAGCAGCACGAAGCTCCTCACGGTGCTCTTTCCCGTCATCTTCAAATATCTTTACTCCCATTTTGATTTTGGAGCGCCATAGTGGGCGATTTCGAGCGTTGTCTTCCCATCTATCTGGGTTAATATGGCATTGTTTAAGATTGTGTTTTAGATTGTCTTTGAACGGTTTGCGTTGTCCTCCCTGTTTCCTATTAGCGTCGCAGAGTTCACCATACATGATCTGTTTGGGCAGCCTATCACTATCCATTTGCACCACATGTCCAGCCCACCGGCGCTTGTTAGATATTATATAAGATTCTACGCTTGGAATACCTGACTGGTCATGCACACTGTTGTTGGTGCGTTTGTGTGTCCTCTTTATATTTAGTATTATGCGAAGGCATCTTTGATGGTACTCTTCTAGACTCTTTATGTTTCTGCTGTAGGTTACCCATGCTTCGGAGGCATAGAGGAGTGTAGGCATGATAACTGCTCTGTACACTTTCAGCTTTGTTCTTGAGTAGAGATCTTTGTTGTCAAACACTCTTTTTTGAAGGCGTCCAAACGCAATACTAGCGGCTTGAAGTCTCTGCTCTATGTCTTTATCTAAGTGGGGTTTGGCTGAGCGGCAGCTTCTGAGATATGTGAAGTTTTCCACATTATTCAGTGGCTCACCTTTCACTAATATTTCGGGCTTCTGGACTTGGCCTGCCAGTATCCCTGGTTTGGGCTGATGTAGAACTTGAGTTTTCTTGATGTTCATCTGAAGTCCAAGAGTGGAGTATTCAAAATCAAAAGCATCCATAGCCAGCTGAAGATCGTGTTCAGTATTGGCCACAATTGCATTATCATCTGCATATTGCAACTCTGTTACGGTGATCTTCGTTGTCATTGTCTTGGCCTTCAGGCGTCGTAGATTAAATAGTTTGTCGATACTGTAAAGGATTCTGACTCCAGGTGGAAGCCTCTAACACACGAGATGCAAGACAGCCAGTAGGAATATAGAAAATAGTGTCGGAGCAATCACACAGCCTTGTTTGACTCCAGTTTTCACAGCAAACTTTTCTGATGCTTCCCCATCAACTAATACTGATACTGACATATCATCACGTAATAGCCGGACTATTTTGATGAACTTCTCAGGGCATCCTATTAGCGAGAGAACTTTCCGGAGTGACTCTCGGTCCACTGAGTCGAAAGCCTAAGTGAGGTCTATAAAAGCCATGTGTAGTTCTTGATATTGCTCACGGCACTTCTCTTGTATTTGGCGTGCTGCAAATATCATGTCAACTGTACCTCTGCCCGGTCGGAAACCACATTGAGACTCTGGTAGTACTTCTTCAGCAACAGACGATAGCCTCGTTGACAGAATCCTGGCCAGTATCTTTCCAGCAATCGCTAGCAGAGGTATTCCTCTATAGTTTCCGCAGAGAGACTTGTCTCTTTTTTTGAAAATAGTCACAATAAGTGCATCACATAGGTCAGCAGGAAGGGTTTCCGTCTGCCATATCTTCTGAAATAGTTGGAGGAGCTTATCAGATAGCCGAGGCCTGCATGCTTATATATCTCTGCGGGAATACCATCAGGACCTATTGCCTTCCCATTCTTCATAGCATTGATGGCAGCAATCACTTCGTCTATGGTAGGGTCATCTGATAGCTCCTTGTGGCAGGGGTATTTCTGCATATTCCGAAGAGCGTTATCCTCAACATGTGGTTTTTGGTTGAGTAGGCTATCCAAGTGATCTTTCCAGCATTTTCTGATCTTGTCTTTTTCCTTGTGCAGGACACCTTCCTTGTCCGTGACGGGTCCAACTCCATGGGTGGTTGGTCCATACAGTTTCCTTGTCGCAGCAAAGAACTCCCTACTGTTATTCTGATCAGCCAGTTTATGTAGTTCGCTTGCTTTGTCTGTCCACCATTTGTTCTTCAGCTCTCTGACACGACGTTGAACTGCAGATCTGATTTGATGGTAGTCTGTTTTCTTTGTCTTGTTTCTAAAATCATCTTGCCACGTTTGGAAGGCAGCACGTTTTTCTTCTGTTACTCTAGTTATTTCATCATCATTCTCATCAAACCAATCTTCATGATGTCTTTTTGCTTTTCCAAGTGTTTCATCACAACTTGTTGTGATGGCTTCTTTCAGGTTGTGCCAGTACGTTGTAACATCTTGTGTCTCTTCGGTAGCTTGGATTGAGTCCCGTATTTTCTCCTGGAGATCACAGAGAACATCAGGCTGGTCGAGGCGGTCAAGTATCTACTTTGGTCTGGTATTTGGTTTCGTTTTTCTGTATTTTGGCTTTAACATGAATGACATGATTGACCTGATCAACCTGTGATCAGTCCAACACATATATGTGCAAGCCATGGCCTTGATCATCTTCACATCACTATCTTTTCTAGTAATGACATAATCTATTAGGTGCCAGTGTCCAGAGCATGGGTGCCGCCATGATGTCTTATTACGGTTCTTCTGTATGAAAAGTGTGTTGGTGATCACCAGCTGATGTTCTGCACATTTGGTGAGAAGCATGTGGCCAATTCGGTTGGCATTTCCGACTCCATCTTTCCCGATTACCCCATACAAAGTGTCAATATCCTTACCAACTCTTGCATTGAAATCTCCAAGCAGTATAAGCTTACTGTTTTTCAGTGTGTGTCTGATCAGCGTGTCCAGCTCTGAGTAGAACTCTTCTTTCTGTTCATTATCTGCCATAAGGGTCAGGGCATATGCACAAATCAGCGTTGCTTTCCTGTTCTTGTCAAGTTCAATCTGCAGACTCATCAGACGTTCGTTTATATCAAACGGCAGATGGTCCATAGTTCTCAGTATCTCATTCTTGATGGCAAAGCCGACTCCGTGAATCCTTTGATCAGCAGCACTCTTTCTTTTCCAGAAGAAAGTATAGCCACCTCCCACTTCTGTCAACTGTCCTTCATCGGCGATTCTCGTCTCCTGCAGAGCAGCAATGTCTATGTTGATCCGCCGTAGCCCTCGGGCAACAAATTCAGTGCGTCTTTCAGGGCGTTCACTTTGCTTATTGTCCATCATCGTGCGTACATTCCATGCTCCAAGTATCAATTCATGTTTTCTACCGCTGAATGGTGAGCCCCCTGAATGCGGTATTACAGTCGGGCGGTAATGGGAACAGACTATGTATAGGGCACCTTTTCTTCTGATTGAGGTGAGCAGAGTGGATCCTAAACAGGACTGCTCAGTCATGAGAGCAATCCAATCCAAGAGCAGAGCTATTGAATAAACCCTCACCGCCTACGTGCCGGTTCATGGCTAAGAACTCCCTGGCTTCACAACCCTGTTCCCGTCACCATTCCCCAGTCGCCGCAGGACTTTTGTCGTCAGGTGCAAGCATAAGCTGTGCGTGGATTATAGTGGAACCAAGATGCACTGGCTTGGCTGCTGATAACTGGGTCCAATGGCAAGGATACCTTGACGACTGGAGCTGTCGGCAGTTGCAGGGAGTGGCCGTTGGTTTGTGTAAGACTCATCCGCCCTTGACTGGGTTACTAATCCAGCAGGGATCCTCCCATGTCCTTCAGTGAGTTTGTGTACGGTTGTCCTCCGCTAGCCTTTGGCATTGACAGTGCCAGTCCTGCAAGGCAGCAGGGTGATCAACACAGCTCCCGGTTAAGGCCTAGCCATATCGATCAGGCCAGAACAGATTCCCCTAAGGGGACTAATCCATAGAGGCTTCCATCACCTTATGAGTGGCCGTTGACTCCTTATGGAGTTCCTCCGCCCTTTTGACAAGTCTTGTTTTTGGACTTGTCCGGGTGCTCATCCACCCACTTCATTCCCTTCACAGGGCAATGGGGGGCTCTGGTTTAGTCGCAGGGCCGACCATAAAACAGGTGATACTGGATTATATGTTACCAGTAGCAGGTTTCCGCACCTGACCCAACCAACTACTACCTAACAACCTAATTACTAGCTTACCATACAGGGAGGTGAGAAACTGTGCCTGTTCTGGCAATAAGTATATAAAATGTACACTCTACCAGTGTGGTGTGAGAGAACTTCCAAACATCGAGTGAAAGCTATGTTGGATTGTGATGTGCACTGAGTCAATCTTAGGCACTACCAGGGAATATCTCAGACAAGATTATCTGTATGTGCATACAATAATATACTTACTCTTGCTAAGGTGCATAGAAATCTTCACGATGATAACTCGACAGCTGTGAATCGTCTGATTTTCTGAGCTTATGTTTTTTCTCTGAGAATAGGATGGTTTGGAAGTTTTGCTCTATTGTAGAAAGTTAGCATTCACAAACACTTTGTTGCATTGCTGTATAAATTTGAGTACTTGCTGCGATTAAAAATAATCAAATCTATTCAGCCTTCAACATCATTTAGTACGAGGAAGTTAAGGGTAAGCACGAGGTGGAGTGCAGTAAGCTCCTCCTGAGGGGACCGGGCAAAGTCTCAGCCTCCAAAGCGTTTGAAGGTTTACTGAGTAGCAAATGGAGGTCCATATTCGGGAGTGAATTACCCATTTATAGTGTTTTAGGCCCTTTTATCTAGCATTTTGGGGAGGCAGTGCATTTCCGCCTCCCCTAAAACAATAGCCCTGTTATGTAATAATAGTCAGCTGACATCACGGATATCAATCCCCGACCTGGATCCGGGTCAGCTAATCTCACAAACGGATAATATCCTGCTGGTAATACTTGTTTTGATATCTTTCTAATAATGTTGATAATATTATTTACTTTGAATATGATTCACTCAATATAGGATGTAGTTTCGTATTTCCTTGTATAAAAGAGTGAAGTTGAGGGCTTTACTCTTTATACGGCTGTTGCCTGCAATATTGACAGGTAAGCTTCGCATCACATCATTGCATAACAAGAATTTTGAGGGGCACTAAAATGATACGGTCTAAAATGTGATTGATTAATATTTACCTGTCAGGACGAGCCTTGATAACAGACAGTTTTTCACTCTGTTGGTATCAATTTCAGCACTCAAAGATCACTAGAAGTGGTATCCCGCGTTGTTTTATGTGAATCCAAGGATCTTCAAAAGATAATGGAATCAGTCTCGTCTCTCGTTATCGTATTTCTGGTAGTTTCTGCTTCTCTAAGTCTGCACAGTAGTCAGGCAGTGTATTTCCCAAGACCAGGCAGACATCATTCAAAAAGTAAGTGAAGATTTTAGTGAATTTGTGGGTGGTGCAAAATTTGTTTCTATAGGACTCTTTTGAATTTTTAATGATATTTTAATTTATAATAATAATAATAATAATAATAATTTAATGATATCTTGCTAGACGAACTTCAACTGATTGCTTTTGTAGTACTAGATGTGATAGCTGACACTTCGAAGAACGAAACAACTGATTGTATTGTTTGAAATCAACAGAAGTTTCAAAATTGTAATTTTGATGAAAAAATTCATAGGATGCAAACATAACTATGCTAAATTTTAATTGCACAGTAGACCTTTGAGTGGGTGTGAAAAAATTTGAAATTAGCTCTGGGGAGTTTGATATATCAAATAATATGTCATCTCAACAGGGCGGAGTGAATTTTTAGTACCAAAATGCTAACTACATTCTTTGCTGCCATGCGTGTGCACTCAATCACTCGGCTACCAAGCTGTACCAGCAGATGGAACCATGAAATCAAAACTTCTCTTTTCCAGATATGATATTTGAGGATTTCTTAACTTCTTATTCTCTGTTTTAGCTCTCAACAGAATAGTATTAGTAGATAATTCACGTCCAAACACGCTCATGATAAGATTTGAGAGAGCTCGGTATAACGACCACCGCTACATTCATAATTCCTACGAGATGAAGATCGTGTCTAGTACAGACAAACTAACAGTAGCAGTAAATCAGACAACTGGCAGGAACATAGCCCCGATAAACATCCCCAAGGTAAGCAATCAAAATCAGATGGTATCCCACAATGCACTGTTATGAATTCAGTGTTACGCAAGTTTATGTATTCCTACCTAGATGAGAAAATATCAGTATGTATTCCACAACGCAGATGTTAGGAGTGTCCAGTGTGATAAGAAATAACAAATACGTAACCCACAATGCAATTTTAGCAATTCCAGGTATCCCACAATGCAAATTTCATGAATTTTCACCAATGAGATAGACCGAATCTTATTTCTTGAGCAATATTTTGATTGCTTAGCCAGTGCATGTAACTATTAGATTAGCTAGATATGTAATGAATCAACCATCGTATGCAAAAATTTAGCTATTTAACCATATTTGCAAGCAATTCCCTGATGGATAGCTGTACCATGATGTTTCGATAGTTTGATTTTGGGTAAATATTGATGGTAATATTTTTTTAACCTGTTACCTGAACGTTTATAGCACTAACTGTTGATTTCCAGGTTTTAAGTAAAACTGAAGACAGAACTATCAGCTACACCCTTAGCTCTGTGGCTCCTGGAACTTTTGTTGTCATGGTAAGCAAGATAAGTTAGCTCAAATTGACCTGAGGTGAACACTTGTATAGAACGGAACTAAAAAAAGCGTCACAAAATTTTTCATCATTTAAGCAGTTATGGGAGTTGTGTTCCTTCTTTCCGTAGAAATGAAACTCTACGCACAGGAGGGTACTTATATGAATGTGCCTATCTGTATATAAATCTGTTGAGAATTTTTAGTTTCACTTTAATTATTTCTCAATAGGTGCTTTTTGTCACTTTTATTGGCTCTCTTTCCCAGTCAACAGCAAATCTCAGATGAGCTAAAACATTGACAAGACTAATTTATGTAAATCTTCTTTTACAAATTACGCTCTTTCAACATATTTTCCAGATTACACCTATTTGTTTAGTGAGGAGCCTATCATGTTGGCCGTCTGGATGGTGTAGTAGACCACTCCCACAGCACAGATACATTTCTCCTGACTTTAGTGTGCGAGGTAGTTACCAATTAGATAGATATAAATACAACTCTAGTCACCCAAGACATAGAACCAGACACAAACAGATATGGATTGTTTCTCATGGCAGATTACTGTCTTCTGTAGTGGTCGTGGTCAACAGAAATCAGTGGAAAAGAAGGCCATTTAATTGTTTTAAAAGATTTAATTCAATTTATTGTTTGCCAACTTGAAAACTTCGTAACTGGTTCATTCTTAGTTGAACATGAATTTATTTTACGTTTTTGTTTGTTTTTATTCCATTTTGTTCAATTTCAAGCAAAGTGTTTGCCACAATGATCCTTCAACTCTTCAGATAGATTTGACAACAAACATCTGTGCAAATAGGCTCATGATGTCATTTAAAAGTCGATTGTTGTTCCCATTGATATTACGTGCTTCTACCAACCTACAATATCTCTCAAAAACATCTGCTCCCTAGATCTTTCCCCCTCGATTTGTTTTTCATATTACTTATTGTATTTTCCTATTTAACATTATCCTTAATAATCTTCCCTGATTTCTTCTTTTTCAGGCTTTGCTGGTAATGTGTGATCCTGATTTATCGGCTTTACTTGATTGATTGAAGTATTACATAACACAGACATTATTACATGTTGCGAATTTCGGTGTAAATACTTGCGAAAGGCGAAGACGTGAGCAAAAATGGAAAAAAAAGCTCTGTAGGTTTGGTTAAAACAAAATATCTTTCAAAGTATGTACAAGGTGGCGTAAAAAACTGTCTTTGCCCCAAGCTCCTGGGAAAGCTGATCTAAACATTAATGAATGACGCTATGGTTTCTGCTAATAGTTTGATGTGTTTTGGTTATATTACTCTTCTGATGATTTTGTTAGTGTATTTTGAAGCTTAATAAACTGGTTATCCAGCCAATCTAAGCAGTGAAAGGTTTTTGCTCTCTTCTATAACAATTCTTCATTCACCTCTGACCTAAATACCTGATATAACGATTTATACTGAATGATGTAATGTGTTGTTGTTCTAGATTAGTATCTCTAACAGGAAATATGCGGCAGTTTACAACAGTAGAGTAGAGTCATAATATATAATAATGTATAATGTTGCTGTCTGGTCCAGGTAGACGATGACTGCACCAAGGTGCGGCATAGGAAGAGGTTTATAGTGACAACTTTTCAACCACTGACAGCTTTAACCCAGAGTGAAGCATAGCGCTACAAGGCCGGAGCTGCAGTGGTTGATGACAGCATCCTCCTGTATGGAGGGTTCTTTAATCTGCATGCACGATGGTGTTGTACATACAGAAGACCTCCATTATCTATAGTCCTGATCCGAAGGGACTGTCCGATCAGTCAATGTCGAAACGACTTTCGGTCCCGGGACGGGGTTCGAACCCACAACCGGCTGGTCATGTGGCAGACACGCTAACCACTGCATCATAGTGGTATGAATACATTGTGAAAAATTTGTGATAACAGTGAATTCATCCAATGGATAATTAAACTTAGATTTGATTCATCTTTGTCAATTTCCCTCTTCAATCCATCAAGGGAATTAGTTCCTCATAATGTGAAAAATCTTGCATATGACAAAATGAGTCTTAGCTTGTTCTTAGCTCATGAGTAATCCAACAGATTATGTCGGTTTTTATTAACAGCTTGTACTATATTATTAGGGCTTATTTATACCTGTGTCACCTAAACAGCGTAAAGATATGACATTGTGTCAAAGGTTGTATTTTACTCAAATTTCAAGTTGCATACGCCTCCGTCCCAAAATGTTCTTCCTGATGTGCAAAAAAGAAATTGAACTAAAAATAAAAATCAAGGGATTAACAATATTAACTCAATCCACTGAAGGCAAAATATGTTTCACAATGTCAGTTAAAATGTACCTTTGGTTTTTGATGAAGGTATATGTTGAGGAAAGTTGTTATGTGGTTTAGGGCAGGGAACTTTGTATGATTCAACACCAACATCCAGCCCAAATGGTTTATCATCAGACTAAGAGGAGGAAGTGTAGCGCAAGCTGATAGTGGCTACATAGAAGCTTAGGATTGATTTGGTTCTTTGAAAATTTTTGAAGTGAAAATAATTTGGAGTTATCTGCCTTCCTTACAAGTGCGGATTGATACAAGTCCTCAAAATCAAAACTACTCTTGGAGCAAATCTCAAATTAAAGGCCGGGATTGGTGAGGAGTGGAGAGGCGAGCCTAACAATATAAGTTCTATACTACATCTTGTGAAGAGATGTCATGTCATATCATGCTTTTACTGGCACGGAAATAGGGTAGTCGAAAAGGGAAGAAATTGAACATTGTCAAACAGAAGTAATAACTCACGACAGTGCACTACAAAGTGAACTCCATGTAGTGGTGATATTCCACATCATCAGATTACAGAGTGTAGCATGTAGTCAACATCACTACAGCACAGAGGTGTAGTTTAGATATATGTTAGGGGAGACAGAAGTCCGGGGCGATTCCAAAGCACAACCTGTAACCTCCTCCCCGAGCAATTTAAGCCATATAATAAGCAAATGGAAAACCCAGAGGAGCTGATTTTGTTATGGATTCTTCAATAACAGTGCTTGTAGGCCCTGTAGCAGTGCCTACCTGCCTCAACTAGAACTACGGCTCTGCTACAGCACAGAGGTGTGGAGGTTGTTTGGTTATTCTTTGATGAGTAAAAGTACTCACAGGAGAAACAGCTCACCTTTTCCCACAAGTATGACTATCTATGACTTAATCAACCTTATAACTTATAAATTCCACCATTCCTAGCTAGAATGTGTTGCCAGCTAGCATTAAGTGACCTTAAAACTAGCTATAATCTAAGCTCTTCCCAACAAGTGTTAACTCCTCTGTTTGGATGGTCTTAGATTTGTTGCATGCCATATTATCAACTCGCATCACATGTCTATATTATAAATTACAAGGTGGTCAGGCAATAACACCAAGTGTGTTTAGCCTGGGTAGCCTGTCCGAGGTAGGGGAGGACACCCACCCACCCCTGACAAAAATGTGTGGTCGCCACACATATTAGCATAGCACAGTGGTCAATTATCGACACGCTATCAGGGGTTGGCATAACATATTTGATAAAAACGTGCATTCCGCTAATCCCACTGACAGTTACAATAATATGTTATTTAGATGATGTTAAAATAGAAAAGGGAATCCTGCTTGTCCCTACACACAAAGTGATAACCTGCACTGTACATAGACTGAAACAACAGGCCTGCTACCACTCCCGACGGGCACCGAAGGGTCGTCGAGCACAAAGATAGAGACTGTTGTTTCAGTCTAATACCTTGTAAGGTCTTGTGAGGTGATTCATTGATAGAAGTACACTTGTTGTTGTTATGAAATTGATTGAACTGACCACATACTAGGCATAATTTGAATGGCTGTAGTCAAATATTGGTTTAAAATATAACTGTGAAATAGGCTAAGATCATAAGGTTTTGCTAGCAATCCTAGAATAATTTTGAGGGTTACAAATGCATTTTTCATTTTAGCTTCTGAGCACAGAGAGTGATAAACCCGTGTTTTTCATGACGGAAATCCTTAGATGATGGGCTACAAGTTGATATAAGTTTCATCCCAGTCAAAGACTGTGCATAGAAATACTTGAAAATAATTGTGTAGTTTTGTTGTCGGAGATTACTTCGGCTGTGAGATGAAAGTGAAAATGTAAGGAACACCTTCACATGATAAAAATCTCTCCAGCAGCCCGTTAAATTATTTATAACGTGAATCACTCAAAGTTAAATAATACCCGGCCTAGCTTCACTCATTCTTAGTAGCTGCAAATAAAAGTATTAGACAGTGGTGTCTATTGACAGAGAGGTGTTACTAAGTTTTATGCCCAGCATGTAAAGAAGTACAGAGGATGCCACCAAACTCTTCCCTAATAAACAAAAATGGACCTGCAGGCTCTTTGATTTATGTTTATCATTCAAAAATAATTGTGATGTTCTCTTCTCTGTGACAGATAGAGCTACATGGCTTTTGTTCATGATACCAAAGAAACTGAACTAAATTTGTTTTGAATTCCTCGGTTCCACACATTGCTGATAATCTGATAAGGGTGCTGTAGTCGGGATTTACAGTGGATTATATATGTCATGTTAGATTTTTTCCTCCCCGCAGGCAGGCGATAATCAATTCATGTTTAAGAATGCTGTCAGGGTTCCATGAAATGTTAATAAAGTTTTGTTATCGCTGATAGAAACAAAAAAAAATTGGCAAAAATTGTTTCTGGAATATTCGACGCAAAGCCAATTTTTTCACTTGAGCTAAGAACATCAATGTGCAGCAGGGACCAAGTTGCAATCTTGACAGAACACCGCCATCTGCATCCTACAGATGTGATTGATCACAATAGTTAAATTGGAAAGGAGTCGTCAATAATATACAGACAATGCCACTTTTTCTAAAATTATCTGTATTGCAATGTCCCCGTTAACCTGGTCACACTATGAAATCCCGGGAACTGTGTTACACATCAGGCCACTGGACTTTGATATAGCCTGTGATTTTTGTCAGTGGGTGGGGGTGGGCAAGAAGAGAAGAATGAGTATAGGGGGGAACCATCAATGTAATCTCATGATACTTTTTCGATGTGTTTTTTTCACAGCAACTGGATTAATCACATTAAAGTAAACTGAATAATATGCCCAGCCATGTAATTGCAAAATTGCAGTTGATGCAATATGTCAATTGAAATGTGATAACGACTAAACCTATACTAATAGTTATTGTTACAGTTATTGGGGGTGATGTGTGAAACTATCAAAGTCTTGAGAGAGCCGAAACGACCATTTTTGTATACTTGATTCACTTTTTGACATGAAGTTGAAAGCAAAATTGACTGTTTTACCACATTTGCTGATTTAATCTCTAATGATACATTATTTTTCCCCACATGGTCTCAGTCGGGTTACCACATAGATGTCACTATAATGCATTGTGATTTGTGTAAAAAAACACATCGAAGAAGGATCATGAGATTACATTGATGGTTCCCCCCTATCTCTTTCACTCATCTCCCACACCCACCCACTGACAAAAATCACAGGCTATGTCAAAGTCACGTGGCCTTATGGTGTTACAAGTTACACTAAAATATTCCTATAATAGGCACACATTCAATATGTGAGAAAAGAAGTTGCAGGAGAATGTACCTCTATGTAAGGCTGAGTGTTTCGTAAATCTTTATAGTGATTGCAGCTGCGCCAGAAGTTCTTCCGCGCCTCATGTCCTCAGCCTAGAGATATATGAAAGACCGTTCATAGCAGTTAAAAATTGAAAAAAAGTGAGAAAACGTAATTAACCATGAAGAAAGTAACGATATGTTCATCATAGCATGGATGCCCGAATGATGTCAATGCCCTTAACAAAAACATTATGGACACTACCGCTAAAAGTCCATAGCCGCCATAAACAAATTGATTTGTTAAGGCTCATAAAATAGGTAGGCCTAAGCATCCATTCAGCAACTTTGTATTTAGAGCTAATGAGTGCTACTGTGAAAAGGGCAGGCTCCATCCCAAGGATCAGAACCTGTTTTTGTTTGTTCTTTGTATACATGCAGCGAAACGGCGGTCTGGCAGCAACAGCTTCACTTCTCAGTTGGATACATATTATTATATGGTGTCAATGCTCGCGTAAAAAAAATGATGACTTTCAATGAAGGTTTAAAACTGGCAGATTTTACATAGAAACACAATTTAAGAGTAGGCCTGCGACTGTCATCGTACTTACCATGCAATCGGTACATCCTCCGCTGAACTGATATCATCATGAGACTCGAAATGACTGCCTGGTGGTGTATTTATTTAGCAAGAAGAGAACATATATATTTCCTAGCTCGTAAAAGTCGATTCGATCTATGTCAGCAAGTCAGAATACAATCGCTCTAAATTTATAGCAACTTCCCTATCCAGTTCCCAGTGGTTGCTGCAGCAGCAATTTTGAGTCTTCCCTGAGCTGCCAGCCTAAATACTTTAGAATGACTATCACTACTAGACAGTCTTGCATAATAGGCAGTACTGTAACAAGCACTAGCCTCAATCTAGCATGATCTGCAAGCGTGGTCAACAAGTGCTCAATGGACCTTGAATTAACACACCGCTTCAATTATAATATATACTGCATTCATTAGTGTC
Source organism: Membranipora membranacea (assembly GCA_914767715.1). Taxonomy (NCBI): domain Eukaryota; kingdom Metazoa; phylum Bryozoa; class Gymnolaemata; order Cheilostomatida; family Membraniporidae; genus Membranipora; species Membranipora membranacea. The sequence continues at coordinate 5,095,223 of OU612071.1, read as the reverse complement.
CCTGCAAATAATGGCAGGATGCCCATATTTAGGAATTTGCATGACGTAAGTTTGGCCTTAAGTTGTTTTGAGTTTGGAAGTAATCTTGCAGACTTTTGAATTATTCGTACTTTATTTTTCGATGCCAGAGTGAGCCTCCTTATAACTGAGACTGGCAGAGAATGAATAGTCGCTGATCAAAGCCATTTTAAGATATGATAGAGCATGAGTTGCTCTTCCACATAAAGGCAAAACGACGTGGGACAAAAGCAAGTAAAACATTTAATCTGAGTCGAAAAAATCCCAACGTGCCCCATGTTAAATTATTTTGAATTTCCAAATTGCCATAAGTTCCCTTCAAATAATGGCAGGATGCCAATATTTAGGAATTTGCATGACGTAAATTGGGCCTTGAAATGATTTGAGTTTGGAAGTAATCTGTCAGACTTTGAATTTTTCAATAATTGATTTTTTGATGCAAGAGTGAGCTTCCTAAAAACTAAGACTGACAGAGAATGAAAAGTATCAGATCAAAGCCATTTTAAGATATGATAAAGCGTGAGTTACCCTTCCATATTAGGTAGGATAAAAGCGAAAGGAGTTGGGTCAAAAGCAACTGAAACATTTATTCTGAGCCGAAAAAATTCCAACGTGCCCCATGTTAAATTATTTTGAAATTTCAAATTGCCATAAGTTCCCTTCAAATAATGGCAGGATGCCAATATTTAGGACTTTGCATGATGTAAATTGGACCTTGAATTTAGTTGAGTTTAGAAGTAATCAGTCAGACTTTGAATTTTTCAATACTTCATTTTTTGATGCAAGAGTGAGCTTCCTAAAAACTAAGACTGACAGAGAATGAAAAGTCGCAGATCAAAGCCATTTTAAGATATGATAAAGCGCGAGTTAACCTTCCATTTGAAGTAGGATAAAAGCGAAAGGAGGTGGGACAAAACCAACTAAAACATTTAGTCTGTGCCGAAAGAATTCCAACGTGCCCCATAATAAATTATTTTGAAATTTCAAATTGCCATAAGTTCCCTTCAAATAATGGCAGGATGCCAATATTTAGGATTTTGCATGATGTAAATTGGACCTTGAATTTATTTGAGTTTGGAAGTAATCAGTCAGACTTTGAATTTTTCAATATTTTATTTTTTGATGCAAGAGTGAGCTTCCTGAAAACTAAGACTGACAGAGAATGAAAAGTCGCATTTCAAAGCCATTTTAAGATATGATAAAGCGCGAGTTACCCTTCCATATTAGGTAGGATAAAAGCAAAATGAGGTGGATCAAAAGCGAATAAAAGATTTAATCTGGGCCGAAAAAATTCCAACGTGCCTTATGTTGAAATATTTTGAAATTTCAAATTGCCATAAGTTGCCTTCAAATAATGGCAGGATGTCCATATTTAGGAATTTGCATGACATAAATTGGGCCTCAAATTTATATGAGTTTGGAAGTAATCTAACAGTCTTTGAATTTTTTAATATTTTATTTTTTGATGCAAGAGTGAGCTTCCTAAAAGCTAAGACTGACAGAGAATGAAAAGTCGCAGATCAAAGCCATTTTAAGATATGATAAAGCGCGAGTTAACCTTCCATTTGAAGAATTCCAACGTGCCCCATGTTAAATTATTTTGAATTTCCAAATTGCCATAAGTTCCCTTCAAATAATGGCAGGATGCCAATATTTAGGAATTTGCATGACGTACATTGGGCCTTGAAATGATTTGAGTTTGGAAGTAATCTGTCAGACTTTGAATTTTTCAATAATTGATTTTTTGATGCAAGAGTGAGCTTCCTAAAAACTAAGACTGACAGAGAATGAAAAGTATCAGATCAAAGCCATTTTAAGATATGATAAAGCGTGAGTTACCCTTCCATATTAGGTAGGATAAAAGCGAAAGGAGTTGGGTCAAAAGCAACTGAAACATTTATTCTGAGCCGAAAAAATTCCAACGTGCCCCATGTTAAATTATTTTGAAATTTCAAATTGCCATAAGTTCCCTTCAAATAATGGCAGGATGCCAATATTTAGGACTTTGCATGATGTAAATTGGACCTTGAATTTAGTTGAGTTTAGAAGTAATCAGTCAGACTTTGAATTTTTCAATACTTCATTTTTTGATGCAAGAGTGAGCTTCCTAAAAACTAAGACTGACAGAGAATGAAAAGTCGCAGATCAAAGCCATTTTAAGATATGATAAAGCGCGAGTTAACCTTCCATTTGAAGTAGGATAAAAGCGAAAGGAGGTGGGACAAAACCAACTAAAACATTTAGTCTGTGCCGAAAGAATTCCAACGTGCCCCATAATAAATTATTTTGAAATTTCAAATTGCCATAAGTTCCCTTCAAATAATGGCAGGATGCCAATATTTAGGATTTTGCATGATGTAAATTGGACCTTGAATTTATTTGAGTTTGGAAGTAATCAGTCAGACTTTGAATTTTTCAATATTTTATTTTTTGATGCAAGAGTGAGCTTCCTGAAAACTAAGACTGACAGAGAATGAAAAGTCGCATTTCAAAGCCATTTTAAGATATGATAAAGCGCGAGTTACCCTTCCATATTAGGTAGGATAAAAGCAAAATGAGGTGGATCAAAAGCGAATAAAAGATTTAATCTGGGCCGAAAAAATTCCAACGTGCCTTATGTTGAAATATTTTGAAATTTCAAATTGCCATAAGTTGCCTTCAAATAATGGCAGGATGTCCATATTTAGGAATTTGCATGACATAAATTGGGCCTCAAATTTATATGAGTTTGGAAGTAATCTAACAGTCTTTGAATTTTTTAATATTTTATTTTTTGATGCAAGAGTGAGCTTCCTAAAAGCTAAGACTGACAGAGAATGAAAAGTCGCAGATCAAAGCCATTTTAAGATATGATAAAGCGCGAGTTAACCTTCCATTTGAAGAATTCCAACGTGCCCCATGTTAAATTATTTTGAATTTCCAAATTGCCATAAGTTCCCTTCAAATAATGGCAGGATGCCAATATTTAGGAATTTGCATGACGTACATTGGGCCTTGAAATGATTTGAGTTTGGAAGTAATCTGTCAGACTTTGAATTTTTCAATAATTGATTTTTTGATGCAAGAGTGAGCTTCCTAAAAACTAAGACTGACAGAGAATGAAAAGTATCAGATCAAAGCCATTTTAAGATATGATAAAGCGTGAGTTACCCTTCCATATTAGGTAGGATAAAAGCGAAAGGAGTTGGGTCAAAAGCAACTGAAACATTTATTCTGAGCCGAAAAAATTCCAACGTGCCCCATGTTAAATTATTTTGAAATTTCAAATTGCCATAAGTTCCCTTCAAATAATGGCAGGATGCCAATATTTAGGACTTTGCATGATGTAAATTGGACCTTGAATTTAGTTGAGTTTAGAAGTAATCAGTCAGACTTTGAATTTTTCAATACTTCATTTTTTGATGCAAGAGTGAGCTTCCTAAAAACTAAGACTGACAGAGAATGAAAAGTCGCAGATCAAAGCCATTTTAAGATATGATAAAGCGCGAGTTAACCTTCCATTTGAAGTAGGATAAAAGCGAAAGGAGGTGGGACAAAACCAACTAAAACATTTAGTCTGTGCCGAAAGAATTCCAACGTGCCCCATAATAAATTATTTTGAAATTTCAAATTGCCATAAGTTCCCTTCAAATAATGGCAGGATGCCAATATTTAGGATTTTGCATGATGTAAATTGGACCTTGAATTTATTTGAGTTTGGAAGTAATCAGTCAGACTTTGAATTTTTCAATATTTTATTTTTTGATGCAAGAGTGAGCTTCCTGAAAACTAAGACTGACAGAGAATGAAAAGTCGCATTTCAAAGCCATTTTAAGATATGATAAAGCGCGAGTTACCCTTCCATATTAGGTAGGATAAAAGCAAAATGAGGTGGATCAAAAGCGAATAAAAGACTTAATCTGGGCCGAAAAAATTCCAACGTGCCTTATGTTGAAATATTTTGAAATTTCAAATTGCCATAAGTTGCCTTCAAATAATGGCAGGATGTCCATATTTAGGAATTTGCATGACATAAATTGGGCCTCAAATTTATATGAGTTTGGAAGTAATCTAACAGTCTTTGAATTTTTTAATATTTTATTTTTTGATGCAAGAGTGAGCTTCCTAAAAACTAAGACTGACAGAGAATGAAAAGTCGCAGATCAAAGCCATTTTAAGATATGATAAAGCGCGAGTTAACCTTCCATTTGAAGTAGGATAAAAGCGAAATGAGGTGGGACAAAACCAACTAAAACATTTAGTCTGTGCCAAAAAAATTCCAACGTGCCCAATGTTAAATTATTTTGAAATTTCAAATTGCCATAAGTTCCCTTCAAATAATGGCAGGAATTCCATATTTAGGAATTTGTATGACGTAAATTGGGCCTTAAATTTATATGAGTTTGGAAGTAATCTAACAGATTTTGAATTGTTTAATATTTCATTTTTTGATGCAGGAGTGAGCTTCCTGAAAACTAAGACTGACAGAGAATGAAAAGTCGCAGGTCAAAGCCATTTTAAGATATGATAAAGCGCAAGTTACCCTTCCATATTAAGTAGGATAAAAGCGAAATGAGGTGGGTCAAAAGCAACTAAAACAATTAGTCTGAGCCGAAAAAATTCCAACGTACCCCATGTTAAATTATTTTGAATTCTCAAATTGCCATAATTTCCCTTCAAATAATGGCAGGATGCCAATGTTTAGGATCTTGCATGATGTAAATTGGACCTTGAATTTATTTGAGTTTGGAAGTAATCTGTCGGACTTTGAATTTTTCAATAATTGATTTTTTGATGCAAGAGTGAGCTTCCTGAAAACTAAGACTGACAGAGAATGAAAAGTCGCAGATCAAAGCCATTTTAAGATATGATAAAGCGCGAGTTAACCTTCCATTTGAAGTAGGATATAAGCGAAATGAGGTGGGACAAAACCAACTAAAACATTTAGTCTGTGCCGAAAAAATTCCAACGTGCCCCATGTTAAATTATTTTGAAATTTCAAATTGCCATAAGTTCCCTTCAAATAATGGCAGGATGTCCATATTTGGGAATTTGCATGACGTAAATTGGGCCTTAAATTTATATGAGTTTGGAAGTAATCTAACAGATTTTGAATTTTTTAATATTTCATTTTTGGATGCAGGAGTGAGCTTCCTGAAAACTAAGACTGACAGAGAATGAAAAGTCGCAGGTCAAAGCCATTTTAAGATATGATAAAGCGCGAGTTACCCTTCCATATAAAGTAGGATAAAAGCGAAATGAGGTGGGTCAAAAGCAACTAAAACATTTAGTCTGTGCCGAAAAAATTCCAACGTGCCCCATGTTAAATTATTTTGAATTTTCAAATTGCCATAATTTCCCTTCGTATAATGGCAGGATGCCAATATTTAGGATTTTGCATGATGTAAATTGGACCTTGAATTTATTTGAGTTTAAAAATAATCTGTCAGACTTTGAATTTTTCAATATTTCATTTTTTGATGCAAGAGTGAGCTTCCTTAAAACTAAGACTGACAGAGAATGAAAAGTCGCAGATCAAAGCCATTTTACGATATGATAAAGCGCGAGTTACCCTTCCATTTGAAGTAGGATAAAAGCGAAAGGAGTTGGGTCAAAAGCAACTAAAACATTTATTCTGAGCCGAAAAAATTCCAACGTGCCCCATGTTAAATTATTTTGAAATTTCTAATTGCCATAAGTTCCCTTCAAATAATGGCAGGATGCCAATATTTAGGACTTTGCATGATGTAAATTGGACCTTGAATTTATTTGAGTTTGGAAGTAATCAGTCAGACTTTGAATTTTTCAATATTTTATTTTTTGATGCAAGAGTGAGCTTCCTGAAAACTAAGACTGACAGAGAATGAAAAGTCGCATTTCAAAGCCATTTTAAGATATGATAAAGCGCGAGTTACCCTTCCATATTAGGTAGGATAAAAGCAAAATGAGGTGGATCAAAAGCGAATAGAAGAGTTAATCTGGGCCGAAAAAATTCCAACGTGCCTTATGTTGAAATATTTTGAAATTTCAAATTGCCATAAGTTGCCTTCAAATAATGGCAGGATGTCCATATTTAGGAATTTGCATGACATAAATTGGGCCTCAAATTTATATGAGTTTGGAAGTAATCTAACAGTCTTTGAATTTTTTAATATTTTATTTTTTGATGCAAGAGTGAGCTTCCTAAAAACTAAGACTGACAGAGAATGAAAAGTCGCAGATCAAAGCCATTTTAAGATATGATAAAGCGCGAGTTAACCTTCCATTTGAAGTAGGATAAAAGCGAAATGAGGTGGGACAAAACCAACTAAAACATTTAGTCTGTGCCAAAAAAATTCCAACGTGCCCAATGTTAAATTATTTTGAAATTTCAAATTGCCATAAGTTCCCTTCAAATAATGGCAGGAATTCCATATTTAGGAATTTGTATGACGTAAATTGGGCCTTAAATTTATATGAGTTTGGAAGTAATCTAACAGATTTTGAATTTTTTAATATTTCATTTTTTGATGCAGGAGTGAGCTTCCTAAAAACTAAGACTGACAGAGAATGAAAAGTCGCAGATCAAAGCCATTTTAAGATATGATAAAGCGCGAGTTACCCTTCCATTTGAAGTAGGATAAAAGCGAAATGAGGTGGGACAAAACCAACTAAAACATTTAGTCTGTGCCGAAAAAATTCCAACGTGCCCAATGTTAAATTATTTTGAAATTTCAAATTGCCATAAGTTCCCTTCAAATAATGGCAGGAATTCCATATTTAGGAATTTGTATGACGTAAATTGGGCCTTAAATTTATATGAGTTTGGAAGTAATCTAACAGATTTTGAATTTTTTTAATATTTCATTTTTTGATGCAGGAGTGAGCTTCCTGAAAACTAAGACTGACAGAGAATGAAAAGTCGCAGGTCAAAGCCATTTTAAGATATGATAAAGCGCAAGTTACCCTTCCATATTAAGTAGGATAAAAGCGAAATGAGGTGGGTCAAAACCAACTAAAACATTTAGTCTGTGCCAAAAAAATTCCAACGTGCCCAATGTTAAATTATTTTGAAATTTCAAATTGCCATAAGTTCCCTTCAAATAATGGCAGGAATTCCATATTTAGGAATTTCTATGACGTAAATTGGGCCTTAAATTTATATGAGTTTGGAAGTAATCTAATAGATTTTGAATTTTTTAATATTTCATTTTTTGATGCAGGAGTGAGCTTCCTGAAAACTAAGACTGACAGAGAATGAAAAGTCGCAGGTCAAAGCCATTTTAAGATATGATAAAGCGCAAGTTACCCTTCCATATTAAGTAGGATAAAAGCGAAATGAGGTGGGTCAAAAGCAACTAAAACAATTAGTCTAAGCCGAAAAAATTCCAACGTACCCCATGTTAAATTATTTTGAATTCTCAAATTGCCATAATTTCCCTTCAAATAATGGCAGGATGCCAATGTTTAGGATCTTGCATGATGTAAATTGGACCTTGAATTTATTTGAGTTTGGAAGTAATCTGTCGGACTTTGAATTTTTCAATAATTGATTTTTTGATGCAAGAGTGAGCTTCCTGAAAACTAAGACTGACAGAGAATGAAAAGTCGCAGATCAAAACCATTTTAAGATATGATCAAGCGCGAGTTAACCTTCCATTTGAAGTAGGATATAAGCGAAATGAGGTGGAACAAAACCAACTAAAACATTTAGTCTGTGCCGAAAAAATTCCAACGTGCCCCATGTTAAATTATTTTGAAATTTCAAATTGCCATAAGTTCCCTTCAAATAATGGCAGGATGTCCATATTTGGGAATTTGCATGACGTAAATTGGGCCTTAAATTTATATGAGTTTGGAAGTAATCTAACAGATTTTGAATTTTTTAATATTTCATTTTTGGATGCAGGAGTGAGCTTCCTGAAAACTAAGACTGACAGAGAATGAAAAGTCGCAGGTCAAAGCCATTTTAAGATATGATAAAGCGCGAGTTACCCTTCCATATAAAGTAGGATAAAAGCGAAATGAGGTGGGTCAATAGCAACTAAAACATTTAGTCTGTGCCGAAAAAATTCCAACGTGCCCCATGTTAAATTATTTTGAATTTTCAAATTGCCATAATTTCCCTTCGTATAATGGCAGGATGCCAATATTTAGGATTTTGCATGATGTAAATTGGACCTTGAATTTATTTGAGTTTAAAAGTAATCTGTCAGACTTTGAATTTTTCAATATTTCATTTTTTGATGCAAGAGTGAGCTTCCTTAAAACTAAGACTGACAGAGAATGAAATGTCGCAGATCAATGCCATTTTAAGATATGATAAAGCGCAAGTTACCCTTCCATTTGAGGTAGGATAAAAGCGAAATGAGGTGGGACAAAAACCAACTAAAACATTTAGTCCATGCCAAAAAAATTCCAACGTGCCCCATGTTAAATTATTTTGAAATTTCAAATTGCCATAAGTTCCCTTCAAATAATGGCAGGATGCCAATATTTAGGATTTTGCATAATGTAATTTGGACCTTGAATTTATTTGAGTTTGGAAGTAATCTGTCGGACTTTGAATTTTTCAATATTTTATTTTTTTGAGCAAGAGTGAGGTTCCTTAAAGCTAAGACTGACAGAGAATGAAATGTCGCAGATCAATGCCGTTTTAAGATATGATAAAGCGCAAGTTACCCTTCCATTTGAGGTAGGATAAAAGCGAAATGAGGTGGGACAAAACCAACTGAAACATTTAGTCCGTGCCGAAAAAATTCCAACGTGCCCCATTTTAAATTATTTTAAAATTTCAAATTGCCATCCATAAGTTCCCTTCGAATAATGGCAGGATGCCAATATTTAGGATTTTGCATGATGTAAATTGGACTTTGAAATTATTTCAGTTTGGAAGTAATCCGTCAGATTTTGAATTTTTTAATATTTCATTTTTTTATGCAAGAGTGAGCTTCCTAAAAACTAAGACTGACAGAGAATGAAAAGTCGCAGATCAAAGCCATTTTAAGATATGATAAAGCGCGAGTTAACCTTCCATTTGAAGTAGGATAAAAGCGAAATGGGGTGGGACAAAACCAACTAAAACATTTAGTCTGTGCCGAAAAACTTCCAACGTGCCCAATGTTAAATTATTTTAAAATTTCAAATTGCCATAAGTTCTCTTCAAATAATGGCAGGATGTCCATATTTAGGAATTTGCATGACGTAAATTGGGCCTTAAATTTATATGAGTTTGGAAGTAATCTAACAGATTTTGAATTTTTTAATGTTTCATTTTTTGATGCAGGAGTGAGCTTCCTGAAAACTAAGACTGACAGAGAATGAAAAGTCGCAGGTCAAAGCCATTTTAAGATATGATAAAGCGCGAGTTACCCTTCCATATTAAGTAGGATAAAAGCGAAATGAGGTGGGTCAAAAGCAACTAAAACAATTAGTCTGAGCCGAAAAAATTCCAACGTGCCCCATGTTAAATTATTTTGAAATTTCAAATTGCCATAATTTCCCTCCAAATAATGGCATGCTGCCAATATTTAGGATTTCGCATGATGTAAATTGGACCTTGAAATTTTTTCGCTTTGGAAGTAATCTGTCAGATTTTGAATTTTTCAATAATTGATTTTTTTATGCAAGAGTGAGCTTCCTAAAAACTAAGACTGACAGAGAATGAAAAGTCGCAGATCAACGCCATTTTAAGATATGATAAAGCGCGAGTTAACCTTCCATTTGAAGTAGGATATAAGCGAAATGAGGTGGGACAAAACCAACTAAAACATTTAGTCTGTGCTGAAAAAATTCCAACGTGCCCCATGTTAAATTATTTTGAAATTTCAAATTGCCATAAGTTCCCTTCAAATAATGGCAGGATGTCTATATTTAGGAATTTGCATGACATAAATTGGGCCTTAAATTTATATGAGTTTGGAAGTAATCTGACAGTCTTTGAATTTTTTAATATTTCATTTTTTGATGCAGGAGTGAGCTTCCTGAAAACTAAGACTGACAGAGAATGAAAAGTTGCAGATCAAAGCTATTTTAATATATGATAAAGCTCGAGTTAACCTTCCATTTAAAGTAGGATAAAAGCGAAATGAGGTGGGACAAAACCAACTAAAACATTTTGTCTGTGCCGAAAAAATTCCAACGTGCCCCATGTTAAATTATTTTGAAATTCCAAATTGCCATAAGTTCCCTTCAAATAATGGCAGGATGTCCATATTTAGGAATTTGCATGACGTAAATTGGGCCTTAAATTTATATGAGTTTGGAAGGAATCTAACAGATTTTGAATTTTTTAATATTTCATTTTTTGATGCAGGAGTGACCTTCCTGAAAACTAAGACTGACAGAGAATGAAACGTCGCAGGTCAAAGCCATTTTAAGATGTGATAGAGCGCGAGTTACCCTTCCATATCAGGTAGGATAAAAGCGAAAGGAGTTGGGTCAAAAGCAACTAAAACATTTAGTCTGAGCCGAAAAAATTCCAACGTGCCCCATGTTAAATTATTTTGGATTTTCACATTGCCATTATTTCCCTTCAAATAATGGCAGGATGCCAATATTTAGGATTTTGCATGATGTAAAGCGAAATGAGGTGGATCAAAAGCGAATAAAAGATTTAATCTGGGCCGAAAAAATTCCAACGTGCCTTATGTTGAAATATTTTGAAATTTCAAATTGCCATAAGTTCCATTCAAATAATGGCAGGATGTCCATATTTAGGGATTTGCATGACATAAATTGGGCCTTAAATTTATATGAGTTTGGAAGTAATCTAACAGTCTTTGAATTTTTTAATATTTTATTTTTTGATGCAAGTGTGAGCCTCCTTAAAACTGAGACTGACAGAGAATGGATAGTTGCAGATTAAAGCAATTTTAAGATGTGATAGAGCGCGAGTTACCCTTCCATATTAAGTAGGATAAAAGAGAAATGAGGTGGGTCAAAAGCAACCAAAACATTTAGTCTGAGCCGAAACAATTCCAGCGTGCCCAATGTTACATTATTTTGAATTTTCAAATTGCCATAAGTTCCCTTCGAATAATGGCAGGATGCCAATATTTAGGATTTTGCATGATGTAAATTGGACTTTGAAATTATTTCAGTTTGGAAGTAATCTGTCAGATTTTGAATTTTTTAATATTTCATTTTTTGATGCAGGAGTGAGCTTCCTGAAAACTAAGACTGACAGAGAATGAAAAGTCGCAGGTCAAAGCCATTTTAGGATGTGATAGAGCGCGAGTTACCCTTCCATATTAGGTAGGATAAAAGCGAAAGGAGTTGGGTCAAAAGCAACTAAAACATTTAGTCTGAGCCGAAAAAATTCCAACGTGCCCCATGTTAAATGATTTTGGATTTTCAAATTGCCATTATTTCCCTTCAAATAATGGCAGGATGCCAATACTTAGGACTTTGCATGATGTAAATTGGACCTTCAAATTATTTCGTTTTGGAAGTAATCTGTCAGACTTTGAATTTTTCAATAATTGATTTTTTGATGCAAGAGTGAGCTTCCTAAAAACTAAGACTGACAGAGAATGAAAAGTCGCAGATCAAAGCCATTTTGAGATATGATAAAGCGTGAGTTGCCCTTCCATTTGAAGTAGGATAAATGCGAAATGAGGTGGGACAAAACCAACTAAAATATTTAGTCTGTGCCGAAAAAAGTCCAACGTGCCCCATAATAAATTATTTTAAAATTTCAAATTGCCATATGTTCCCTTCAAATAATGGCAGGATGCCAATATTCAGGATTTTGCATGATATAAATTGGACCTTCAAATTATTTCGTTTTGGAAATAATCTGTCAGACTTGGAATTATAATTGATTTTTTGATGCAAGAGTGAGCTTCCTAAAAACTAAGACTGACAGAGAATGAAAAGTCGCAGATCAAAGCCATTTTGAGATATGATAAAGCGTGAGTTGCCCTTCCATTTGAAGTAGGATAAAAGCGAAATGAGGTGGGACAAAACCAACTAAAATATTTAGTCTGTGCCGAAAAAAGTCCAACGTGCCCCATAATAAATTATTTTAAAATTTCAAATTGCCATATATTCCCTTCAAATAATGGCAGGATGCCAATATTCAGGATTTTGCATGATGTAAAGCGAAATGAGGTGGAGCAAAAGCGAATAAAAGATTTAATCTGGGCCGAAAATATTCCGACGTGCCTTATGTTGAAATATTTTGAAATTTCAAATAGCCATAATTTCCCTTCAAATAATGGCAGGATGTCCATATTCAGGAATTTGCATGACATAAATTGGGCCTTAAATTTATATGAGTTTGGAAGCAATCTAACGGTCTTTGAATTTTTTAATATTTCATTTTTTGATGCAGGAGTGAGCTTCCTGAAAACTAACACTGACAAAAAGTGAAAAGTCGCAGATCAAAGCCATTTTGAGATATGATAAAGCGTGAGTTGCCCTTCCATTTGAAGTAGGATAAAAGCGAAATGAGGTGGGACAAAACCAACTAAAATATTTAGTCTGTGCCGAAAAAAGTCCAACGTGCCCCATAATAAATTATTTTAAAATTTCAAATTGCCATATATTCCCTTCAAATAATGGCAGGATGCCAATATTCAGGATTTTGCATGATGTAAAGCGAAATGAGGTGGAGCAAAAGCGAATAAAAGATTTAATCTGGGCCGAAAATATTCCGACGTGCCTTATGTTGAAATATTTTGAAATTTCAAATAGCCATAATTTCCCTTCAAATAATGGCAGGATGTCCATATTCAGGAATTTGCATGACATAAATTGGGCCTTAAATTTATATGAGTTTGGAAGCAATCTAACGGTCTTTGAATTTTTTAATATTTCATTTTTTGATGCAGGAGTGAGCTTCCTGAAAACTAACACTGACAAAAAATGAAAAGTCGCAGATCAAAGCCATTTTAAGATATGATAGAGCGCGAGTTACCCTTCCATATTAGGTAGGATAAAAGCGAAAGGAGTTGGGTCAAAAGGAACTAAAACATTTAGTCTGAGCCGAAAAAATTCCAACGTGCCCCATGTTAAATTATTTTGAATTTTCAAATTGCCATAAGTTCCCTTCGAATAATGGCAGGATGCCAATATTTAGGCCTTATCATGATGTAAATTGGACCTTGAATTTATTTGAGTTTGGAAGTAATCAGTCAGACTTTGAGTTTTTCAATATTTTATTTTTTGATGCAAGAGTGAGCTTCCTGAAAACTAAGACTGACAGAGAATGAAAAATCGCAGATCAAAGCCATTTTAAGATATGATAAAGCGCGAGTTACGCTTCCATTTGAAGTAGGATAAAAGCGAAATGAGGTGGGACAAAACCAACTAAAACATTTAGTCTGTGCCGAAAAAATTCCAACGTGCCCCATGTTAAATTATTTTGAAATTTCAAATTGCCATAAGTTCCCTTCAAATAATGGCAGGATGTCCATATTTAGGAATTTGCATGACGTAAATTGAACCTTGAAATTATTTCAGTTTGGAAGTAATCTAACATACTTTGAATTTTTCAATATTTCATTTTTTGATGCAGGAGTGAGCTTCCTGAAAACTAAGACTGACAGAGAATGAAAAGTCGCAGGTCAAAGCCATTTTAAGATGTGATAGAGCGCGAGTTACCCTTCCATATTAAGTAGGATAAAAGCGAAATGAGGTGGGTCAAAAGCAACTAAAACAATTAGTCTGAGCCGAAAGAATTCCAACGTGCCCCATGTTAAATTATTTTGGATTTTCAAATTGCCATTATTTCCCTTCAAATAATGGCAGGATGCCAATATTTAGGCCTTATCATGATGTAAATTGGACCTTGAATTTATTTGAGTTTGGAAGTAATCAGTCAGACTTTGAATTTTTCAATATTTTATTTTTTGATGCAAGAGTGAGCTTCCTGAAAACTAAGACTGACAGAGAATGAAAAATCGCAGATCAAAGCCATTTTAAGATATGATAAAGCGTGAGTTGCCCTTCCATTTGAAGTAGGATAAAAGCGAAATGAGGTGGGACAAAACCAACTAACACATTTAGTCTGTGTCGAAAAAATTCCAACGTGCCCCATAATAAATTATTTTGGAATTTCAAATTGCCATAAGTTCCCTTCAAATAATGGCAGGATGCCAATATTTAGGATTTTGCGTGATGTAAATTGGACCTTGAATTTATTAGAGTTTGGAAGTAATCTGTCAGACTTTGAATTTTTCAATATTTCATTTTTTGATGCAGGAGTGAGCTTCCTGAAAACTAAGACTGACAGAGAATGAAAAATCGCAGATCAAAGCCATTTTAAGATATGATAAAGCGCGAGTTACCCTTCCATTTGAAGTAGGATAAAAGCGAAATGAGGTGGGACAAAACCAACTAAAACATTTAGTCTGTGCCGAAAAAATTCCAACGTGCCCCATGTTAAATTATTTTGAAATTTCAAATTGCCATAAGATCCCTTCAAATAATGGCAGGATGCCAATATTCAGGATTTTGCATGATGTAAAGCGAAATGAGGTGGATCAAAAGCGAATAAAAGATTTAATCTGGGCCGAAAATATTCCGACGTGCCTTATGTTGAAATATTTTGAAATTTCAAATTGCCTTAACTTCCCTTCAAATAATGGCAGGATGTCCATATTTAGGAATTTGCATGACATAAATTGGGCCTTAAATTTATATGAGTTTGGTAGTAATCTAACGGTCTTTGAATTTTTTAATATTTCATTTTTTAATGCAGGAGTCAGCTTCCTGAAAACTAAGACTGACAGAGAATGAAAAGTCGCAGATCAAAGCCATTTTAAGATATGATAGAGCGCGAGTTACCCTTCCATATTAGGTAGGATAAAAGCGAAAGGAGTTGGGTCGAAAGCAACTAAAACATTTAGTCTGAGCCGAAAAAATTCCAACGTGCCCCATGTTAAATTATTTTGAAATTTCAAATTGCCATAAGTTCCCTTCAAATAATGGCAGGATGTCTATATTTAGGAATTAGCATGACGTAAATTGGGCCTTAAATTTATATGAGTTTGGAAGTAATCTAACAGATTTTGAATTTTTTAATATTTCATTTTTTGATGCAAGAGTAAGCTTCCTGAAAACTAAGACTGACAGAGAATGAAAAATCGCAGATCAATGCCATTTTAAGATATGATAAAGCGCGAGTTACCCTTCCATTTGAAGTAGGATAAAAGCGCAATGAGGTGGGACAAAACCAACTAAAACATTTAGTCGTGCCGAATAAATTCCAACAGGACCCATGTTAAGTTATTTTGAAATTTCAAATTGCCATAAGTTCCCTTCAAATAATGACAGGATGTCCATATTTAGGAATTAGCATGATGTAAATTGGGCCTTAAATTTATATGAGTTTGGAAGTAATCTAACAGATTTTGAATTTTTTAATATTTCATTTTTTCATGCAGGAGTGAGCTTCCTGAAAACTAAGACTGACAGAGAATGAAAAGTCGCAGGTCAAAGCCATTTTAAGATATGATAAAGCGAGAGTTACCCTTCCATTTGAAGTAGGATAAAAGCGAAATGAGGTGGGACAAAACCAACTAAAACATTTAGTCTGTGCCGAATAAATTCCAACGTGCCCCATGTTAAGTTATTTTGAAATTTCAAATTGCCATAAGTTCCCTTCAAATAATGACAGGATGTCCATATTTAGGAATTTGCATGACGTAAATTGGGCCTTAAATTTATATGAGTTTGGAAGTAATCTAACAGATTTTGAATTTTTTAATATTTCTTTTTTTGATGCAGGAGTGAGCTTCCTGAAAACTAAGACTGACAGAGAATGAAAAGTCGCAGGTCAAAGCCATTTTAAGATATGATAAAGCGCGAGTTACCCTTCCATTTGAAGTAGGATAAAAGCGAAATGAGTTGGGACAAAACCAACTAAAACGTTTAGTCTGTGCCGAAACAATTCCAATGTGCCCCATGTTAAATTATTTTGAAATTTCAAGTTGCCATAAGTTCCCTTCAAATAATGTCAGGATGCCCATATCTAGTGGTTTGCCTGACGTAAATTGGGCCTTGCAATGATTTGGGTTTGAAAATAGTCTAGCAGACTTTGAATTTTTCAATATTTTATTTTTTGATGCAAGAGTGAGCCTCCTTACAACTGTGACTTGCAGAGAATGAAGAGGCGCGGATCAAAGCTATTTTAAAATATGATAGAGCACGAGTTGCCCCTCCATATGAAGTAGGATAATTGCGAAACGAGGTGGGACAAAAGCAAATAAAACATTTAATCAGAGCCGTAAAAATCCCAATGTGCCCCATGTTAAATTCTTTAAAATTTCAAATTGCCATAAGTTCCCTTCAAAAAATGTCAGGATGCCCATAACTAGTAGTTTGCATGACATAATTTGCGCCTTGAAATGAACTGAGTTTCGAAGTAATCTAACAGACTTTGTATTTTTCAATATTTTAGTTTTTGATGCAAGAGTGAGCCTCCTTACAACTGAGATTGGCAGCAAATGAATAGTCGCTGATCCAAGCCATTTTCGGATATGATAGAACGGGAGTTGCCCTTTCATATGAAGCAAGATAAAAGCGAAATGCGGAGGGACAAAAGCAAATAAAACAATTAATGTGAGCTATAAAAATCCCAACGTGCCCAATGTTAAATAATTTTGAAATTCCAAATAGCCATTAGTTCCCTTTAAATAATGGCATGATGCCCATTTCTAAGAATTTGCATGACGTCAATTGGGCCTTGAATTGATTTGAGTTTGGAAGTAATCTATTATACTTTGAATTTTTCAATATTTTATTTTTTGATGCAAGAGTGAGCCTCCTTAAAAGTGAGACTGACAGAGAATGAATAGTCACAGATCAAACCCATATTAAGATATGATAAAGCGCAAGTTGCCCTTCCATATTAAGTAGGATAAAAGCGAAATGAGGTGGGACAAAAGCAAATAAATCATTTAATCTGAGACTTAAAAATCCCAACATGCCCCATGTTAAATTATTTTGAAATTTCAAGTTGCCATAACTTCCCTTCAAATAATGTCAGGATGCCCAACTCTAGTGGTTTGCCTGACGTAAATTGGGCCTTGAATTGATTTAAGTATGGAAGTAATCTAACATACTTTGAATTTTTCAATATTTTTTTTTTTGATGCAAGAGTGAGCCTCCTTACAACTGAGACTGGCAGAGAATAATTAGTTGCAGATCCAAGCCATTTTAAGTTATGATAGAGCGTGAGTTGCCCTTCCATATGAAGTAGGATAAAAGCGAAATGAGATGGGACAAAAGCAAATAAAACAATTAATCAGAGCCGTAAAAATCCCAACGTGCCGCATGTTTAATTATTTTGAAATTTCAAATTGCCACAAGTTCCCTTCAAATAATGGCAGGATCCCAATATTTAGGATTTTGCATGATGTAAATTGGACCTTGAAATTATTTGAGTTTGGAAGTAATCTGTCAGTAATCATGGATAGATGGCTTCATGTTTTAGTAGGCTTCATCACCCAAATGTAGTAAGAACCTACATCCTTGTACAATGGTTTACATTGAATTTTTGTCAGTAGTTTGTTTTTAATCAATGTTTCTTTCTTCAACAGGTACCTCTACGCATATCTGGTTGGTTTAGTGAATAGCCGTAGGTTCAAGCTAACAGAGATAGAGATAAAATATTCCCCTTCCTGGTCACAGCAGGATGCCTTGCGATAGGTAAGTGTCACTCTCTTACATTACCGAATACTAGGGGTGACCATGCGTATCACAAGAAAGATATTTTACACCAGATTTTGGTTTTTTTTAGAGACTTTGGACGAATAGAGAAACGAAGGAGGAAAAAGGACAAGGTCACTCTCCCTTCAGAATTGGTGAATCTCATCAGGAACACAATCAAGGAAACCCATTCAACATCATATATGTGGAGCATCCCCTTACAGACAGCATGCTAACAGCCACCACACCAGTTGTGACGGTGATGGACTATAAATCAGCCTACGACCCAGTTGTGAAAGCCATCACCGGCATCAGCGCCTTTAGAGGCATTACCTTCAAACAAGGTTCAGTAAAAAGTAGAGTAGCCATGACCGCTACATGTGACGCCCAAGTGAATATTCTTAAACGTGGTCAGAAGATGGCAAGTCTGTCTAATCCGAGCAATCTCAGACGGGCATACGCAGCAGACACTTTCTTGCCCATAAAACAAAAAAAATATGATGATGTTATTGCCCTGCTCTCTCATGTTACACTCCCACCTGAGGCTAAGTTTTATTCAAATCTAAGACCAGGTGGTGACGCAGACCATGATGAAAATGATGTGGAGTAGTGAGTTTTGCTTGTTGTGGATTGTTAACCGATCAAGCCTTGACCCATGCTGATATTATTGTTTTAACGAATTTTTTCTGTCTAATATATAATTTTTTTCTGGTAAAAAAACTATGCAGTATATCTTATCTAGTTGATAGCAAGGTATTCTTTCATCTTAAAACATAATACAATAATCACATTCATATTATCATAAACTAAAACAGTATTTTTTATCTCTAAAGGATTCTATGTGTATGAACTTTTTTATGCTAAAAGTGCACAAGTCCCGAATCTGACCAAAAAGTACCTAAGTCCGAAATCAGATTAATCTATTAATCCGAGATTATCATCATGAATGTCTTTAAACAGATATTATATGTTAGCTATCATATCATACTTGCATTGGGTACAAAGGAAATGATGGATCACCACCACATAGGTTTCACGCCTACTTCGAATATTTAATGAGCTGTTACCGCAAATTGCTTTAGTGTGACTTGAGCACTTTTAGCGCTGGGCTCTTCAATTTCAAATTGCCATAAGTTCCCTTCAAATGATGGCAAGATGCCCATGTCAAGGATTTTGCATTATGTAAATTGGACCTTGAATTGATTTGAGTTTGGAAGTTATCTAACAGACTTTGAATTTTTCAATATTTTATTTTTTGATGCGAGAGTGAGCTTCCTGAAAACTAAGACTGACAGAGAATTGAAAGTCGCAGATCAAAGCCATTTTAAGATATGATAAAGTGCGAGTTACCCTTCCATTTGAAGTAGGATAAAGCGAAATAAGGTGGGACAAAACCAACTAAAACATTTAGTCTGTGCCGAAAAAATTCCAACGTGCCCCATGTTAAATTATTTTGAAATTTCAAATTGCCATAAGTTCCCTTCAAATGATGGCAAGATGCCCATGTCAAGGATTTTGCATGATGTAAATTGGACCTTGAATTGATTTGAGTTTGGAAGTTATCTAACAGACTTTGAATTTTTCAATATTTTATTTTTTGATGCAAGAGTGAGCTTCCTGAAAACTAAGACTGACAGAGAATTGAAAGTCGCAGATCAAAGCCATTTTAAGATATGATAAAGTGCGAGTTACCCTTCCATTTGAAGTAGGATAAAAGCGAAATGAGGTGGGACAAAACCAACTAAAACATTTAGTCTGTGCCGAAAAAATTCCAACGTGCCCCATGTTAAATTATTTTGAAATTTCAAATTGCCATAATTTCCCTTCAAATAATGGCAGGATGCCAATATTTAGGATTTTGCATGATGTAAATTGGACCTTGGATTTATTTGAGTTTGGACGTAATCTAGCAGACTTTGAATTTTTCAATATTTTATTTTTGGATGCAAGAGTGAGCTTCCTGAAAACTAAGACTGACAGAGAATTGAAAGTCGCAGATCAAAGCCATTTTAAGATATGATAAAGTGCGAGTTACCCTTCCATTTGAAGTAGGATAAAAGCGAAATGAGGTGGGTCTAAACCAACTAAAACATTTAGTCTGTGCCGAAAAAATTCCAACGTGCCCCATGTTAAATTATTTTGAATTTTCAAATTGCCATAAGTTCCCTTCAAATAATTGCAGGATGCCAATATTTAGGACTTTGCATGATGTGAATTGGACCTTGAATTTATTTGAGTTTGGAAGTAATCTGTCAGACTTTGAATTTTTCAATATTTTATTTTTTGATGCAAGAGTGAACTTCCTGAAAACTAAGACTGACAGAGAATGAAAAGTCGCAGATCAAAGCCATTTTAAGATTTGATAAAGCGCGAGTTGCCCTTCCATTTGAAGTAGGATAAAAGCGAAATGAGGTGGGACAAAACCAACTAAAACATTTAGTCTGTGCCGAATAAATTCCAACGTGCCCAATGTTAAATTATTTTGAAATTTCAAATTGCCATAAGTTCCCTTCAAATAATGGCAAGATGCCCATGTTAAGGAATTTGCACGACGTAAATTTGGCCTTGAACTGATTTGAGTTTGGAAGTTATCTAACAGACTTTGAATTTTTCAATATTTTATATTTTGATGCAAGAGTGAGCTTCCTGAAAACTAAGACTGACAGAGAATGAAAAGTCGCAGATCAAAGCCATTTTAAGATATGATAAAGCGCGAGTTACCCTTCCATTAGAAGTAGGATAAAAGCGAAATGAGGTGGGACAAAACCAACTAAAACACTTAGTTTGTGCCGAAAAAATTCCAACGTGCCCCATGTTTAATTATTACGAATTTTCAAATTGCCATAATTTCCCTTCAAATAATGGCAGGATCCCAATATTTAGGATTTTGCATGATGTAAATTGGACCTTGAAATTATTTGAGTTTGGAAGTAATCTGTCAGACTTTGAAATTTTCAATATTTTTATTTTTGATGCAAGAGTTAGCTTCCTGAAAACTAAGACTGACAGAGAATGAAAAGTCGCAGATCAAAGCCATTTTAAGATATGATAAAGCGCGAGTTTGGACGTAATCTAGCAGACTTTGAATTTTTCAATATTTTATTTTTGGATGCAAGAGTGAGCTTCCTGAAAACTAAGACTGACAGAGAATTGAAAGTCGCAGATCAAAGCCATTTTAAGATATGATAAAGTGCGAGTTACCCTTCCATTTGAAGTAGGATAAAAGCGAAATGAGGTGGGTCTAAACCAACTAAAACATTTAGTCTGTGCCGAAAAAATTCCAACGTGCCCCATGTTAAATTATTTTGAATTTTCAAATTGCCATAAGTTCCCTTCAAATAATTGCAGGATGCCAATATTTAGGACTTTGCATGATGTGAATTGGACCTTGAATTTATTTGAGTTTGGAAGTAATCTGTCAGACTCTGAATTTTTCAATATTTTTATTTTTGATGCAAGAGTTAGCTTCCTGAAAACTAAGACTGACAGAGAATGAAAAGTCGCAGATCAAAGCCATTTTAAGATTTGATAAAGCGCGAGTTACCCTTCCATATTAGGTAGGATAAAAGCGAAATGAGGTGGGTCAAAAGCAACTAAAACATTTAGGCTGAGTCGAAAAAATTCCAACGTGCCCCATGTTAAATTATTTTAAATTTTAAAATTGCCATAAGTTCCCTTTAAATAATGGCAGGATGCCAATATTTAGGACTTTGCACGATGTAAATTGGACCTTGAAATTATTTGAGTTTGGAAGTAATCTGTCAGACTCTGAATTTTTCAATATTTTTATTTTTGATGCAACAGTTAGCTTCCTGAAAACTAAGACTGACAGACAATGAATAGTCGCAGATCAAAGCCATTTTAAGATATGATAAAGCACGAGTTGCCCTTCCATTTGAAGTAGGATAAAAGCGAAATGAAGTGGGACAAAACCAACTAAAACATTTAGTCTGTGCCGACAAAATTCCAACGCGCCCCATATTAAATTATTTTGAATTTTCAAATCGCCATAGGTTCCCTTCAAATAATGGCAGGATGCCAATATTTAGGACTTTGCATGATGTGAACTGGACCTTGAATTTCTTTGAGTTTGGAAGTAATCTGTCAGACTTTGAATTTTTCAATATTTTATTTTTTGATGCAAGAGTGAGCTTCCCGAAAACTAAGACTGACAGAGGATGAAAAGTCGCATTTCAAAGCCATTTTAAGATATGATAGAGCGCGAGTTACCTTTCCATTTGAAGTAGGATAAAAGCGAAATGAGGTGGGACAAAACCAACTAAAACATTTAGTCTGTGCCGAAAAAATTCCAACGTAGCCCATGTTAAATTATTTTGAAATTTCAAATTGCCATAAGTTCCCTTCAAATAATGGCAGGATGCCAATATTTAGGATTTTGCACAATGTAAATTGGGCCTTGAAATTATTTAAGTTTGGACGTAATCTAGCAGACTTTGAATGTTTCAGTAATTTATTTTTTGATGCAAGAGTGAGCTTCATGAAAACTAAGACTGACAGAGAATGAAAAGTCGCAGATCAAAGCCATTTTGAGATATGATAAAGCGCGAGTTACCCTTCCATTAGAAGTAGGATAAAAGCGAAATGAGGTGGGACAAAACCAACTAAAACACTTAGTCTGTGCCGAAAAAATTCCCACGTGCCCCATGTTTAATTATTTTGAATTTTCAAATTGCCATAATTTCCCTTCAAATAATGGCAGGATCCCAATATTTAGGATTTTGCATGATGTAAATTGGACCTTGAAATTATTTGAGTTTGGAGGTAATCTGTCAGACTTTGAATTTTTCAATATTTTATTTTTTGATGCAAGAGTGAACTTCCTGAAAACTAAGACTGACAGAGAATGAAAAGTCGCAGATCAAAGCCATTTTAAGATTTAATAGAGCGCGAGTTACCTTTCCATTTGAAGTAGGATAAAAGCAAAATGAGGTGGGATAAAACCAACTAAAACATTTAGTCTGTGCCGAAAAAATTCCAACGTAGCCCATGTTAAATTATTTTAAATTTTCAAATTGCCATAAGTTCCCTTCAAATAATGGCAGGATGCCAATATTTAGGACTTTGCACAATGTAAATTGGACCTTGAAATTATTTGAGTTTGGACGTAATCTAACAGACTTTGAATGTTTCAGTATTTTATTTTTTGATGCAAGAGTGAGCTTCCTGAAAACTAAGAATGACAGAGAATGAAAAGTCGCAGATCAAAGCCATTTTGAGATATGATAAAGTGCGAGTTACCCTCCCATTTGAAGTAGGATAAAAGCGAAGTGAGGTGGGTCAAAAGCAACTAAAACATTTAGTCTGAGTCGAAAAAATTCCAACTTGCCCCATGTTAAATTATTTTAAATTTTCAAATTGCCATAAGTTCCCTTCAAATAATGGCAGGATGCCAATATTTAGGACTTTGCATGATGTGAACTGGACCTTGAATTTCTTTGAGTTTGGAAGTAATCTGTCAGACTTTGAATTTTTCAATATTTTATTTTTTGATGCAAGAGTGAGCTTCCCGAAAACTAAGACTGACAGAGGATGAAAAGTCGCATTTCAAAGCCATTTTAAGATATGATAGAGCGCGAGTTACCTTTCCATTTGAAGTAGGATAAAAGCGAAATGAGGTGGGACAAAACCAACTAAAACATTTAGTCTGTGCCGAAAAAATTCCAACGTAGCCCATGTTAAATTATTTTGAAATTTCAAATTGCCATAAGTTCCCTTCAAATAATGGCAGGATGCCAATATTTAGGATTTTGCACAATGTAAATTGGGCCTTGAAATTATTTGAGTTTGGACGTAATCTAGCAGACTTTGAATGTTTCAGTAATTTATTTTTTGATGCAAGAGTGAGCTTCATGAAAACTAAGACTGACAGAGAATGAAAAGTCGCAGATCAAAGCCATTTTGAGATATGATAAAGCGCGAGTTACCCTTCCATTAGAAGTAGGATAAAAGCGAAATGAGGTGGGACAAAACCAACTAAAACACTTAGTCTGTGCCGAAAAAATTCCCACGTGCCCCATGTTTAATTATTTTGAATTTTCAAATTGCCATAATTTCCCTTCAAATAATGGCAGGATCCCAATATTTAGGATTTTGCATGATGTAAATTGGACCTTGAAATTATTTGAGTTTGGAGGTAATCTGTCAGACTTTGAATTTTTCAATATTTTATTTTTTGATGCAAGAGTGAGCTTCATGAAAACTAAGACTGACAGAGAATGAAAAGTCGCAGATCAAAGCCATTTTAAGATTTAATAGAGCGCGAGTTACCTTTCCATTTGAAGTAGGATAAAAGCAAAATGAGGTGGGATAAAACCAACTAAAACATTTAGTCTGTGCCGAAAAAATTCCAACGTAGCCCATGTTAAATTATTTTAAATTTTCAAATTGCCATAAGTTCCCTTCAAATAATGGCAGGATGCCAATATTTAGGACTTTGCACAATGTAAATTGGACCTTGAAATTATTTGAGTTTGGACGTAATCTAACAGACTTTGAATGTTTCAGTATTTTATTTTTTGATGCAAGAGTGAGCTTCCTGAAAACTAAGACTGACAGAGAATGAAAAGTCGCAGATCAAAGCCATTTTAAGATTTGATAAAGCGCGAGTTACCCTTCCATATTAGGTAGGATAAAAGCGAAATGAGGTGGGTCAAAAGCAACTAAAACATTTAGTCTGAGTTGAAAAAATTCCAACGTGCCCCATGTTAAATTATTTTAAATTTTCAAATTGCCATAAGTTCCCTTCAAATAATGGCAAGATGCCCATGTTAAGGAATTTGCACGACGTAAATTTGGCCTTGAATTGATTTGAGTTTGGTAGGTATCTAACTAGACTTTGAATTTTTCAATATTTTATTTTTTGATACAAGAGTGAACTTCCTGAAAACTAAGACTGACAGAGAATGAAAAGCCGCAGATCAAAGCCATTTTAAGATTTGATAAAGCGCGAGTTGCCCTTCCATTTGAAGTAGGATAAAAGCGAAATGAGGTGGGACAAAACCAACTAAAGCATTTAGTCTGTGCCGAAAAAATTCCAACGTGCCCCATGTTAAATTATTTTGAATTTTCAAATTGCCATAGGTTCCCTTCAAATAATGGCAGGATGCCAATATTTAGGACTTTGCACGATGTGAATTGGACCTTGAATATATTTGAGTTTGGAAGTAATTTGTCAGACTTCTAATTTTTCAATATTTTATTTTTTGATGAAAGAGTGAGCTTCCTGAAAACTAAGACTGACAGAGAATGAAAAGTCGCATTTCAAAGCCATTTTAAGATATCATAAAGCGCGAGTTACCCTTCCATATTAGGTAGGATAAAAGCGAAATGAGGTGGGTCAAAAGCAACTAAAACATTTAGTCTGAGTCAAAAAAATTCCAACGTGCCCCATGTTAAATTATTTTGAATTTTCAAATTGCCATAAGTTCCATTCAAATAATGGCAGGATGCCGATATTTAGGACTTTGCACGATGTAAATTGGACCTTGAAATTATTTGAGTTTGGAAGTAATCTGTCAGACTTTGAATTTTTCAACATTTTATTTTTTGATGCAAGAGTGAGCTTCCTGAAAACTAAGACTGAGAGAGAATGAAAAGTCGCAGATCAAAGCCATTTCAAGATATGATAAAGCGCGAGTTACCCTCCCATTTGAAGTAGGATAAAAGCGATATGAGGTGGGACAAAACCAGCTAAAACATTTAGTCTATGCCGAAAAAATTCCAACGTGCCCCATGTTAAATTATTTTGAATTTTCAAATTGCCATAAGTTCCCTTCAAATAATGGCAAGATGCCCATGTTAAGGAATTTGCACGACCTAAATTTGGCCTTGAATTTATTTGAGTTCGGTAGTTATCTAACTAGACTTTGAATTTTCCAATATTTTATTTTTTGATACAAGAGTGAGCTTCCTGAAAACTAAGACTGACAGAGAATGAAAAGCCGCAGATCAAAGCCATTTTAAGATTTGATAAAGCGCGAGTTGCCCTTCCATTTGAAGTAGGATAAAAGCGAAATGAGGTGGGACAAAACCAACTAAAACACTTAGTCTGTGCCGAAAAAATTCCAACGTGCCCCATGTATAAATATTTTGAAATTTCAAATTGCCATAAGTTCCCTTCAAATATTGGCAAGATGCCCATGTTAAGGAATTTGCACGACGTAAATTTGGCCTTGAATTGATTTGAGTTTGGAAGTTATCTAACAGACTTTGAATTTTTCGATATTTTATTTTTTGATGCAAGAGTGAGCTTCCTGAAAACTAAGACTGACAGAGAATTGAAAGTCGCAGATCAAAGCCATTTTAAGATATGATAAAGCGCGAGTTACCCTCCCATTTGAAGTAGGATAAAAGCGATATGAGGTGGGACAAAACCAGCTAAAACATTTAGTCTGTGCCGAAAAAATTCCAACGTGCCTCATGTTAAATTATTTTGAATTTTCAAATTGCCATAATTTCCCTTCAAATAATGGCAGGATCCCAATATTTAGGATTTTGCATGATGTAAATTGGACCTTGAAATTATTTGAGTTTGGAAGTAATCTGTCAGACTTTGAATTTTTCAATATTTTATTTTTTGATGCAAGAGTGAGCTTCCTGAATACTAAGACTGACAGAGAATGAAAAGTCGCAGATCAAAGCCATTTTAAGATTTGATAAAGCGCGAGTTACCCTTCCATATTAGGTAGGATAAAAGCGAAATGAGGTGGGTCAAAAGCAACTAAAACATTTAGTCTGTGCCGAAAAAATTCCAACGTGCCCCATGTTAAATTATTTTGAATTTTCAAATTGCCATAGGTTCCCTTCAAATAATGGCAGGATGCCAATATTTAGGACTTTGCACGATGTGAATTGGACCTTGAATATATTTGAGTTTGGAAGTAATCTGTCAGACTTTGAATTTTTCAATATTTTATTTTTTGATGCAAGAGTGAGCTTCCTGAAAACTAAGACTGACAGAGAATGAAAAGTCGCAGATCAAAGCCATTTTAAGATTTGATAAAGCGCGAGTTACCCTTCCATATTAGGTAGGATAAAAGCGAAATGAGGTGGGTCAAAAGCAACTAAAACATTTAGTCTGAGTTGAAAAAATTCCAACGTGCCCCATGTTAAATTATTTTAAATTTTCAAATTGCCATAAGTTCCCTTCAAATATTGGCAAGATGCCCATGTTAAGGAATTTGCACGACGTAAATTTGGCCTTGAATTGATTTGAGTTTGGAAGTTATCTAACAGACTTTGAATTTTTCGATATTTTATTTTTTGATGCAAGAGTGAGCTTCCTGAAAACTAAGACTGACAGAGAATTGAAAGTCGCAGATCAAAGCCATTTTAAGATATGATAAAGCGCGAGTTACCCTCCCATTTGAAGTAGGATAAAAGCGATATGAGGTGGGACAAAACCAGCTAAAACATTTAGTCTGTGCCGAAAAAATTCCAACGTGCCTCATGTTAAATTATTTTGAATTTTCAAATTACCATAAGTTCCCTTCAAATAATGGCAAGATGCCCATGTTAAGGAATTTGCACAACCTAAATTTGGCCTTGAATTTATTTGAAATTGGTAGTTATCTAACTAGACTTTGAATTTTTCAATATTTTATTTTATGATACAAGAGTGAGCTTCCTGAAAACTAAGACTGACAGAGAATGAAAAGCCGCAGATCAAAGCCATTTTAAGATTTGATAAAGCGCGAGTTGCCCTTCCATTTGAAGTAGGATAAAAGCGAAATGAGGTGGGACAAAACCAACTAAAACATTTAGTCTGTGCCGAAAAAATTCCAACGTGCCCCATGTTAAATTATTTTGAATTTTCAAATTGCCATAGGTTCCCTTCAAATAATGGCAGGATGCCAATATTTAGGACTTTGCACGATGTGAATTGGACCTTGAATATATTTGAGTTTGGAAGTAATTTGTCAGACTTCTAATTTTTCAATATTTTATTTTTTGATGCAAGAGTGAGCTTCCTGAAAACTAAGACTGACAGAGAATGAAAAGTCGCATTTCAAAGCCATTTTAAGATATCATAAAGCGCCAGTTACCCTTCCATATTAGGTAGGATAAAAGCGAAATGAGGTGGGTCAAAAGCAACTAAAACATTTAGTCTGAGTCAAAAAAATTCCAACGTGCCCCATGTTAAATTATTTTGAATTTTCAAATTGCCATAAGTTCCATTCAAATAATGGCAGGATGCCGATATTTAGGACTTTGCACGATGTAAATTGGACCTTGAAATTATTTGAGTTTGGAAGTAATCTGTCAGACTTTGAATTTTTCAATATTTGATTTTTTGATGCAAGAGTGAGCTTCCTGAAAACTAAGACTGAGAGAGAATGAAAAGTCGCAGATCAAAGCCATTTCAAGATATGATAAAGCGCGAGTTACCCTCCCATTTGAAGTAGGATAAAAGCGATATGAGGTGGGACAAAACCAGCTAAAACATTTAGTCTATGCCGAAAAAATTCCAACGTGCCCCATGTTAAATTATTTTGAATTTTCAAATTGCCATAAGTTCCCTTCAAATAATGGCAAGATGCCCATGTTAAGGAACTTGCACGACCTAAATTTGGCCTTGAATTTATTTGAGTTTGGTAGTTATCTAACTAGACTTTGAATTTTTCAATATTTTATTTTTTGATACAAGAGTGAGCTTCCTGAAAACTAAGACTGACAGAGAATGAAAAGCCGCAGATCAAAGCCATTTTAAGATTTGAAAAAGCGCGAGTTGCCCTTCCATTTGAAGTAGGATAAAAGCGAAATGAGGTGGGACAAAACCAACTAAAACACTTAGTCTGTGCCGAAAAAATTCCAACGTGCCCCATGTATAAATATTTTGAAATTTCAAATTGCCATAAGTTCCCTTCAAATATTGGCAAGATGCCCATGTTAAGGAATTTGCACGACGTAAATTTGGCCTTGAATTTATTTGAGTTTGGAAGTTATCTAACAGACTTTGAATTTTTCGATATTTTATTTTTTGATGCAAGAGTGAGCTTCCTGAAAACTAAGACTGACAGAGAATTGAAATTCGCAGATCAAAGCCATTTTAAGATATGATAAAGCGCGAGTTACCCTCCCATTTGAAGTAGGATATAAGCGAAATGAGGTGGAACAAAACCAACTAAAACATTTAGTCTGTGCCGAAAAAATTCCAACGTGCCCCATGTTAAATTATTTTGAAATTTCAAATTGCCATAAGTTCCCTTCAAATAATGGCAGGATGTCCATATTTGGGAATTTGCATGACGTAAATTGGGCCTTAAATTTATATGAGTTTGGAAGTAATCTAACAGATTTTGAATTTTTTAATATTTCATTTTTGGATGCAGGAGTGAGCTTCCTGAAAACTAAGACTGACAGAGAATGAAAAGTCGCAGGTCAAAGCCATTTTAAGATATGATAAAGCGCGAGTTACCCTTCCATATAAAGTAGGATAAAAGCGAAATGAGGTGGGTCAATAGCAACTAAAACATTTAGTCTGTGCCGAAAAAATTCCAACGTGCCCCATGTTAAATTATTTTGAATTTTCAAATTGCCATAATTTCCCTTCGTATAATGGCAGGATGCCAATATTTAGGATTTTGCATGATGTAAATTGGACCTTGAATTTATTTGAGTTTAAAAGTAATCTGTCAGACTTTGAATTTTTCAATATTTCATTTTTTGATGCAAGAGTGAGCTTCCTTAAAACTAAGACTGACAGAGAATGAAATGTCGCAGATCAATGCCATTTTAAGATATGATAAAGCGCAAGTTACCCTTCCATTTGAGGTAGGATAAAAGCGAAATGAGGTGGGACAAAAACCAACTAAAACATTTAGTCCGTGCCGAAAAAATTCCAACGTGCCCCATGTTAAATTATTTTGAAATTTCAAATTGCCATAAGTTCCCTTCAAATAATGGCAGGATGCCAATATTTAGGATTTTGCATAATGTAATTTGGACCTTGAATTTATTTGAGTTTGGAAGTAATCTGTCGGACTTTGAATTTTTCAATATTTTATTTTTTTGAGCAAGAGTGAGGTTCCTTAAAGCTAAGACTGACAGAGAATGAAATGTCGCAGATCAATGCCGTTTTAAGATATGATAAAGCGCAAGTTACCCTTCCATTTGAGGTAGGATAAAAGCGAAATGAGGTGGGACAAAACCAACTGAAACATTTAGTCCGTGCCGAAAAAATTCCAACGTGCCCCATTTTAAATTATTTTAAAATTTCAAATTGCCATCCATAAGTTCCCTTCGAATAATGGCAGGATGCCAATATTTAGGATTTTGCATGATGTAAATTGGACTTTGAAATTATTTCAGTTTGGAAGTAATCCGTCAGATTTTGAATTTTTTAATATTTCATTTTTTTATGCAAGAGTGAGCTTCCTAAAAACTAAGACTGACAGAGAATGAAAAGTCGCAGATCAAAGCCATTTTAAGATATGATAAAGCGCGAGTTAACCTTCCATTTGAAGTAGGATAAAAGCGAAATGGGGTGGGACAAAACCAACTAAAACATTTAGTCTGTGCCGAAAAACTTCCAACGTGCCCAATGTTAAATTATTTTAAAATTTCAAATTGCCATAAGTTCTCTTCAAATAATGGCAGGATGTCCATATTTAGGAATTTGCATGACGTAAATTGGGCCTTAAATTTATATGAGTTTGGAAGTAATCTAACAGATTTTGAATTTTTTAATGTTTCATTTTTTGATGCAGGAGTGAGCTTCCTGAAAACTAAGACTGACAGAGAATGAAAAGTCGCAGGTCAAAGCCATTTTAAGATATGATAAAGCGCGAGTTACCCTTCCATATTAAGTAGGATAAAAGCGAAATGAGGTGGGTCAAAAGCAACTAAAACAATTAGTCTGAGCCGAAAAAATTCCAACGTGCCCCATGTTAAATTATTTTGAAATTTCAAATTGCCATAATTTCCCTCCAAATAATGGCATGCTGCCAATATTTAGGATTTCGCATGATGTAAATTGGACCTTGAAATTTTTTCGCTTTGGAAGTAATCTGTCAGATTTTGAATTTTTCAATAATTGATTTTTTTATGCAAGAGTGAGCTTCCTAAAAACTAAGACTGACAGAGAATGAAAAGTCGCAGATCAACGCCATTTTAAGATATGATAAAGCGCGAGTTAACCTTCCATTTGAAGTAGGATATAAGCGAAATGAGGTGGGACAAAACCAACTAAAACATTTAGTCTGTGCCGAAAAAATTCCAACGTGCCCCATGTTAAATTATTTTGAAATTTCAAATTGCCATAAGTTCCCTTCAAATAATGGCAGGATGTCCATATTTAGGAATTTGCATGACATAAATTGGGCCTTAAATTTATATGAGTTTGGAAGTAATCTGACAGTCTTTGAATTTTTTAATATTTCATTTTTTGATGCAGGAGTGAGCTTCCTGAAAACTAAGACTGACAGAGAATGAAAAGTTGCAGATCAAAGCTATTTTAATATATGATAAAGCTCGAGTTAACCTTCCATTTAAAGTAGGATAAAAGCGAAATGAGGTGGGACAAAACCAACTAAAACATTTTGTCTGTGCCGAAAAAATTCCAACGTGCCCCATGTTAAATTATTTTGAAATTCCAAATTGCCATAAGTTCCCTTCAAATAATGGCAGGATGTCCATATTTAGGAATTTGCATGACGTAAATTGGGCCTTAAATTTATATGAGTTTGGAAGGAATCTAACAGATTTTGAATTTTTTAATATTTCATTTTTTGATGCAGGAGTGACCTTCCTGAAAACTAAGACTGACAGAGAATGAAACGTCGCAGGTCAAAGCCATTTTAAGATGTGATAGAGCGCGAGTTACCCTTCCATATCAGGTAGGATAAAAGCGAAAGGAGTTGGGTCAAAAGCAACTAAAACATTTAGTCTGAGCCGAATAAAATTCCAACGTGCCCCATGTTAAATTATTTTGGATTTTCAAATTGCCATTATTTCCCTTCAAATAATGGCAGGATGCCAATATTTAGGATTTTGCATGATGTAAAGCGAAATGAGGTGGATCAAAAGCGAATAAAAGATTTAATCTGGGCCGAAAAAATTCCAACGTGCCTTATGTTGAAATATGTTGAAATTTCAAATTGCCATAAGTTCCATTCAAATAATGGCAGGATGTCCATATTTAGGGATTTGCATGACATAAATTGGGCCTTAAATTTATATGAGTTTGGAAGTAATCTAACAGTCTTTGAATTTTTTAATATTTTATTTTTTGATGCAAGTGTGAGCCTCCTTAAAACTGAGACTGACAGAGAATGGATAGTTGCAGATTAAAGCAATTTTAAGATGTGATAGAGCGCGAGTTACCCTTCCATATTAAGTAGGATAAAAGAGAAATGAGGTGGGTCAAAAGCAACCAAAACATTTAGTCTGAGCCGAAACAATTCCAGCGTGCCCAATGTTACATTATTTTGAATTTTCAAATTGCCATAAGTTCCCTTCGAATAATGGCAGGATGCCAATATTTAGGATTTTGCATGATGTAAATTGGACTTTGAAATTATTTCAGTTTGGAAGTAATCTGTCAGATTTTGAATTTTTTAATATTTCATTTTTTGATGCAGGAGTGAGCTTCCTGAAAACTAAGACTGACAGAGAATGAAAAGTCGCAGGTCAAAGCCATTTTAGGATGTGATAGAGCGCGAGTTACCCTTCCATATTAGGTAGGATAAAAGCGAAAGGAGTTGGGTCAAAAGCAACTAAAACATTTAGTCTGAGCCGAAAAAATTCCAACGTGCCCCATGTTAAATGATTTTGGATTTTCAAATTGCCATTATTTCCCTTCAAATAATGGCAGGATGCCAATACTTAGGACTTTGCATGATGTAAATTGGACCTTCAAATTATTTCGTTTTGGAAGTAATCTGTCAGACTTTGAATTTTTCAATAATTGATTTTTTGATGCAAGAGTGAGCTTCCTAAAAACTAAGACTGACAGAGAATGAAAAGTCGCAGATCAAAGCCATTTTGAGATATGATAAAGCGTGAGTTGCCCTTCCATTTGAAGTAGGATAAATGCGAAATGAGGTGGGACAAAACCAACTAAAATATTTAGTCTGTGCCGAAAAAAGTCCAACGTGCCCCATAATAAATTATTTTAAAATTTCAAATTGCCATATGTTCCCTTCAAATAATGGCAGGATGCCAATATTCAGGATTTTGCATGATATAAATTGGACCTTCAAATTATTTCGTTTTGGAAATAATCTGTCAGACTTGGAATTATAATTGATTTTTTGATGCAAGAGTGAGCTTCCTAAAAACTAAGACTTACAGAGAATGAAAAGTCGCAGATCAAAGCCATTTTGAGATATGATAAAGCGTGAGTTGCCCTTCCATTTGAAGTAGGATAAAAGCGAAATGAGGTGGGACAAAACCAACTAAAATATTTAGTCTGTGCCGAAAAAAGTCCAACGTGCCCCATAATAAATTATTTTAAAATTTCAAATTGCCATATATTCCCTTCAAATAATGGCAGGATGCCAATATTCAGGATTTTGCATGATGTAAAGCGAAATGAGGTGGAGCAAAAGCGAATAAAAGATTTAATCTGGGCCGAAAATATTCCGACGTGCCTTATGTTGAAATATTTTGAAATTTCAAATAGCCATAATTTCCCTTCAAATAATGGCAGGATGTCCATATTCAGGAATTTGCATGACATAAATTGGGCCTTAAATTTATATGAGTTTGGAAGCAATCTAACGGTCTTTGAATTTTTTAATATTTCATTTTTTGATGCAGGAGTGAGCTTCCTGAAAATTAACACTGACAAAAAATGAAAAGTCGCAGATCAAAGCCATTTTGAGATATGATAAAGCGTGAGTTGCCCTTCCATTTGAAGTAGGATAAAAGCGAAATGAGGTGGGACAAAACCAACTAAAATATTTAGTCTGTGCCGAAAAAAGTCCAACGTGCCCCATAATAAATTATTTTAAAATTTCAAATTGCCATATATTCCCTTCAAATAATGGCAGGATGCCAATATTCAGGATTTTGCATGATGTAAAGCGAAATGAGGTGGAGCAAAAGCGAATAAAAGATTTAATCTGGGCCGAAAATATTCCGACGTGCCTTATGTTGAAATATTTTGAAATTTCAAATAGCCATAATTTCCCTTCAAATAATGGCAGGATGTCCATATTCAGGAATTTGCATGACATAAATTGGGCCTTAAATTTATATGAGTTTGGAAGCAATCTAACGGTCTTTGAATTTTTTAATATTTCATTTTTTGATGCAGGAGTGAGCTTCCTGAAAACTAACACTGACAAAAAATGAAAAGTCGCAGATCAAAGCCATTTTAAGATATGATAGAGCGCGAGTTACCCTTCCATATTAGGTAGGATAAAAGCGAAAGGAGTTGGGTCAAAAGGAACTAAAACATTTAGTCTGAGCCGAAAAAATTCCAACGTGCCCCATGTTAAATTATTTTGAATTTTCAAATTGCCATAAGTTCCCTTCGAATAATGGCAGGATGCCAATATTTAGGCCTTATCATGATGTAAATTGGACCTTGAATTTATTTGAGTTTGGAAGTAATCAGTCAGACTTTGAGTTTTTCAATATTTTATTTTTTGATGCAAGAGTGAGTTTCCTGAAAACTAAGACTGACAGAGAATGAAAAATCGCAGATCAAAGCCATTTTAAGATATGATAAAGCGCGAGTTACGCTTCCATTTGAAGTAGGATAAAAGCGAAATGAGGTGGGACAAAACCAACTAAAACATTTAGTCTGTGCCGAAAAAATTCCAACGTGCCCCATGTTAAATTATTTTGAAATTTCAAATTGCCATAAGTTCCCTTCAAATAACGGCAGGATGTCCATATTTAGGAATTTGCATGACGTAAATTGAACCTTGAAATTATTTCAGTTTGGAAGTAATCTAACATACTTTGAATTTTTCAATATTTCATTTTTTGATGCAGGAGTGAGCTTCCTGAAAACTAAGACTGACAGAGAATGAAAAGTCGCAGGTCAAAGCCATTTTAAGATGTGATAGAGCGCGAGTTACCCTTCCATATTAAGTAGGATAAAAGCGAAATGAGGTGGGTCAAAAGCAACTAAAACAATTAGTCTGAGCCGAAAGAATACCAACGTGCCCCATGTTAAATTATTTTGGATTTTCAAATTGCCATTATTTCCCTTCAAATAATGGCAGGATGCCAATATTTAGGCCTTATCATGATGTAAATTGGGCCTTAAATTTATATGAGTTTGGAAGTAATCTAACAGATTTTGAATTTTTTAATATTTCATTTTTTGATGCAAGAGTAAGCTTCCTGAAAACTAAGACTGACAGAGAATGAAAAATCGCAGATCAATGCCATTTTAAGATATGATAAAGCGCGAGTTACCCTTCCATTTGAAGTAGGATAAAAGCGCAATGAGGTGGGACAAAACCAACTAAAACATTTAGTCGTGCCGAATAAATTCCAACAGGACCCATGTTAAGTTATTTTGAAATTTCAAATTGCCATAAGTTCCCTTCAAATAATGACAGGATGTCCATATTTAGGAATTAGCATGATGTAAATTGGGCCTTAAATTTATATGAGTTTGGAAGTAATCTAACAGATTTTGAATTTTTTAATATTTCATTTTTTCATGCAGGAGTGAGCTTCCTGAAAACTAAGACTGACAGAGAATGAAAAGTCGCAGGTCAAAGCCATTTTAAGATATGATAAAGCGAGAGTTACCCTTCCATTTGAAGTAGGATAAAAGCGAAATGAGGTGGGACAAAACCAACTAAAACATTTAGTCTGTGCCGAATAAATTCCAACGTGCCCCATGTTAAGTTATTTTGAAATTTCAAATTGCCATAAGTTCCCTTCAAATAATGACAGGATGTCCATATTTAGGAATTTGCATGACGTAAATTGGGCCTTAAATTTATATGAGTTTGGAAGTAATCTAACAGATTTTGAATTTTTTAATATTTCTTTTTTTGATGCAGGAGTGAGCTTCCTGAAAACTAAGACTGACAGAGAATGAAAAGTCGCAGGTCAAAGCCATTTTAAGATATGATAAAGCGCGAGTTACCCTTCCATTTGAAGTAGGATAAAAGCGAAATGAGTTGGGACAAAACCAACTAAAACGTTTAGTCTGTGCCGAAACAATTCCAATGTGCCCCATGTTAAATTATTTTGAAATTTCAAGTTGCCATAAGTTCCCTTCAAATAATGTCAGGATGCCCATATCTAGTGGTTTGCCTGACGTAAATTGGGCCTTGCAATGATTTGGGTTTGAAAATAGTCTAGCAGACTTTGAATTTTTCAATATTTTATTTTTTGATGCAAGAGTGAGCCTCCTTACAACTGTGACTTGCAGAGAATGAAGAGGCGCGGATCAAAGCTATTTTAAAATATGATAGAGCACGAGTTGCCCCTCCATATGAAGTAGGATAATTGCGAAACGAGGTGGGACAAAAGCAAATAAAACATTTAATCAGAGCCGTAAAAATCCCAATGTGCCCCATGTTAAATTCTTTAAAATTTCAAATTGCCATAAGTTCCCTTCAAAAAATGTCAGGATGCCCATAACTAGTAGTTTGCATGACATAATTTGCGCCTTGAAATGAACTGAGTTTCGAAGTAATCTAACAGACTTTGTATTTTCAATATTTTAGTTTTTGATGCAAGAGTGAGCCTCCTTACAACTGAGATTGGCAGCAAATGAATAGTCGCTGATCCAAGCCATTTTCGGATATGATAGAACGGGAGTTGCCCTTTCATATGAAGCAAGATAAAAGCGAAATGCGGAGGGACAAAAGCAAATAAAACAATTAATGTGAGCTATAAAAATCCCAACGTGCCCAATGTTAAATAATTTTGAAATTCCAAATAGCCATTAGTTCCCTTTAAATAATGGCATGATGCCCATTTCTAAGAATTTGCATGACGTCAATTGGGCCTTGAATTGATTTGAGTTTGGAAGTAATCTATTATACTTTGAATTTTTCAATATTTTATTTTTTGATGCAAGAGTGAGCCTCCTTAAAAGTGAGACTGACAGAGAATGAATAGTCACAGATCAAACCCATATTAAGATATGATAAAGCGCAAGTTGCCCTTCCATATTAAGTAGGATAAAAGCGAAATGAGGTGGGACAAAAGCAAATAAATCATTTAATCTGAGACTTAAAAATCCCAACATGCCCCATGTTAAATTATTTTGAAATTTCAAGTTGCCATAACTTCCCTTCAAATAATGTCAGGATGCCCAACTCTAGTGGTTTGCCTGACGTAAATTGGGCCTTGAATTGATTTAAGTATGGAAGTAATCTAACATACTTTGAATTTTTCAATATTTTTTTTTTTGATGCAAGAGTGAGCCTCCTTACAACTGAGACTGGCAGAGAATAATTAGTTGCAGATCCAAGCCATTTTAAGTTATGATAGAGCGTGAGTTGCCCTTCCATATGAAGTAGGATAAAAGCGAAATGAGATGGGACAAAAGCAAATAAAACAATTAATCAGAGCCGTAAAAATCCCAACGTGCCGCATGTTTAATTATTTTGAAATTTCAAATTGCCACAAGTTCCCTTCAAATAATGGCAGGATCCCAATATTTAGGATTTTGCATGATGTAAATTGGACCTTGAAATTATTTGAGTTTGGAAGTAATCTCTCAGTAATCATGGATAGATGGCTTCATGTTTTAGTAGGCTTCATCACCCAAATGTAGTAAGAACCTACATCCTTGTACAATGGTTTACATTGAATTTTTGTCAGTAGTTTGTTTTTAATCAATGTTTCTTTCTTCAACAGGTACCTCTACGCATATCTGGTTGGTTTAGTGAATAGCCGTAGGTTCAAGCTAACAGAGATAGAGATAAAATATTCCCCTTCCTGGTCACAGCAGGATGCCTTGCGATAGGTAAGTGTCACTCTCTTACATTACCGAATACTAGGGGTGACCATGCGTATCACAAGAAAGATATTTTACACCAGATTTTGGTTTTTTTTAGAGACTTTGGACGAATAGAGAAACGAAGGAGGAAAAAGGACAAGGTCACTCTCCCTTCAGAATTGGTGAATCTCATCAGGAACACAATCAAGGAAACCCATTCAACATCATATATGTGGAGCATCCCCTTACAGACAGCATGCTAACAGCCACCACACCAGTTGTGACGGTGATGGACTATAAATCAGCCTACGACCCAGTTGTGAAAGCCATCACCGGCATCAGCGCCTTTAGAGGCATTACCTTCAAACAAGGTTCAGTAAAAAGTAGAGTAGCCATGACCGCTACATGTGACGCCCAAGTGAATATTCTTAAACGTGGTCAGAAGATGGCAAGTCTGTCTAATCCGAGCAATCTCAGACGGGCATACGCAGCAGACACTTTCTTGCCCATAAAACAAAAAAAATATGATGATGTTATTGCCCTGCTCTCTCATGTTACACTCCCACCTGAGGCTAAGTTTTATTCAAATCTAAGACCAGGTGGTGACGCAGACCATGATGAAAATGATGTGGAGTAGTGAGTTTTGCTTGTTGTGGATTGTTAACCGATCAAGCCTTGACCCATGCTGATATTATTGTTTTAACGAATTTTTTCTGTCTAATATATAATTTTTTTCTGGTAAAAAAACTATGCAGTATATCTTATCTAGTTGATAGCAAGGTATTCTTTCATCTTAAAACATAATACAATAATCACATTCATATTATCATAAACTAAAACAGTATTTTTTATCTCTAAAGGATTCTATGTGTATGAACTTTTTTATGCTAAAAGTGCACAAGTCCCGAATCTGACCAAAAAGTACCTAAGTCCGAAATCAGATTAATCTATTAATCCGAGATTATCATCATGAATGTCTTTAAACAGATATTATATGTTAGCTATCATATCATACTTGCATTGGGTACAAAGGAAATGATGGATCACCACCACATAGGTTTCACGCCTACTTCGAATATTTAATGAGCTGTTACCGCAAATTGCTTTAGTGTGACTTGAGCACTTTTAGCGCTGGGCTCTTCAATTTCAAATTGCCATAAGTTCCCTTCAAATGATGGCAAGATGCCCATGTCAAGGATTTTGCATTATGTAAATTGGACCTTGAATTGATTTGAGTTTGGAAGTTATCTAACAGACTTTGAATTTTTCAATAGTTTATTTTTTGATGCGAGAGTGAGCTTCCTGAAAACTAAGACTGACAGAGAATTGAAAGTCGCAGATCAAAGCCATTTTAAGATATGATAAAGTGCGAGTTACCCTTCCATTTGAAGTAGGATAAAGCGAAATAAGGTGGGACAAAACCAACTAAAACATTTAGTCTGTGCCGAAAAAATTCCAACGTGCCCCATGTTAAATTATTTTGAAATTTCAAATTGCCATAAGTTCCCTTCAAATGATGGCAAGATGCCCATGTCAAGGATTTTGCATGATGTAAATTGGACCTTGAATTGATTTGAGTTTGGAAGTTATCTAACAGACTTTGAATTTTTCAATATTTTATTTTTTGATGCAAGAGTGAGCTTCCTGAAAACTAAGACTGACAGAGAATTGAAAGTCGCAGATCAAAGCCATTTTAAGATATGATAAAGTGCGAGTTACCCTTCCATTTGAAGTAGGATAAAAGCGAAATGAGGTGGGACAAAACCAACTAAAACATTTAGTCTGTGCCGAAAAAATTCCAACGTGCCCCATGTTAAATTATTTTGAAATTTCAAATTGCCATAATTTCCCTTCAAATAATGGCAGGATGCCAATATTTAGGATTTTGCATGATGTAAATTGGACCTTGGATTTATTTGAGTTTGGACGTAATCTAGCAGACTTTGAATTTTTCAATATTTTATTTTTGGATGCAAGAGTGAGCTTCCTGAAAACTAAGACTGACAGAGAATTGAAAGTCGCAGATCAAAGCCATTTTAAGATATGATAAAGTGCGAGTTACCCTTCCATTTGAAGTAGGATAAAAGCGAAATGAGGTGGGTCTAAACCAACTAAAACATTTAGTCTGTGCCGAAAAAATTCCAACGTGCCCCATGTTAAATTATTTTGAATTTTCAAATTGCCATAAGTTCCCTTCAAATAATTGCAGGATGCCAATATTTAGGACTTTGCATGATGTGAATTGGACCTTGAATTTATTTGAGTTTGGAAGTAATCTGTCAGACTTTGAATTTTTCAATATTTTATTTTTTGATGCAAGAGTGAACTTCCTGAAAACTAAGACTGACAGAGAATGAAAAGTCGCAGATCAAAGCCATTTTAAGATTTGATAAAGCGCGAGTTGCCCTTCCATTTGAAGTAGGATAAAAGCGAAATGAGGTGGGACAAAACCAACTAAAACATTTAGTCTGTGCCGAATAAATTCCAACGTGCCCAATGTTAAATTATTTTGAAATTTCAAATTGCCATAAGTTCCCTTCAAATAATGGCAAGATGCCCATGTTAAGGAATTTGCACGACGTAAATTTGGCCTTGAACTGATTTGAGTTTGGAAGTTATCTAACAGACTTTGAATTTTTCAATATTTTATATTTTGATGCAAGAGTGAGCTTCCTGAAAACTAAGACTGACAGAGAATGAAAAGTCGCAGATCAAAGCCATTTTGAGATATGATAAAGCGCGAGTTACCCTTCCATTAGAAGTAGGATAAAAGCGAAATGAGGTGGGACAAAACCAACTAAAACACTTAGTTTGTGCCAAAAAAATTCCAACGTGCCCCATGTTTAATTATTACGAATTTTCAAATTGCCATAATTTCCCTTCAAATAATGGCAGGATCCCAATATTTAGGATTTTGCATGATGTAAATTGGACCTTGAAATTATTTGAGTTTGGAAGTAATCTGTCAGACTTTGAAATTTTCAATATTTTTATTTTTGATGCAAGAGTTAGCTTCCTGAAAACTAAGACTGACAGAGAATGAAAAGTCGCAGATCAAAGCCATTTTAAGATATGATAAAGCGCGAGTTTGGACGTAATCTAGCAGACTTTGAATTTTTCAATATTTTATTTTTGGATGCAAGAGTGAGCTTCCTGAAAACTAAGACTGACAGAGAATTGAAAGTCGCAGATCAAAGCCATTTTAAGATATGATAAAGTGCGAGTTACCCTTCCATTTGAAGTAGGATAAAAGCGAAATGAGGTGGGTCTAAACCAACTAAAACATTTAGTCTGTGCCGAAAAAATTCCAACGTGCCCCATGTTAAATTATTTTGAATTTTCAAATTGCCATAAGTTCCCTTCAAATAATTGCAGGATGCCAATATTTAGGACTTTGCATGATGTGAATTGGACCTTGAATTTATTTGAGTTTGGAAGTAATCTGTCAGACTCTGAATTTTTCAATATTTTTATTTTTGATGCAAGAGTTAGCTTCCTGAAAACTAAGACTGACAGAGAATGAAAAGTCGCAGATCAAAGCCATTTTAAGATTTGATAAAGCGCGAGTTACCCTTCCATATTAGGTAGGATAAAAGCGAAATGAGGTGGGTCAAAAGCAACTAAAACATTTAGGCTGAGTCGAAAAAATTCCAACGTGCCCCATGTTAAATTATTTTAAATTTTAAAATTGCCATAAGTTCCCTTTAAATAATGGCAGGATGCCAATATTTAGGACTTTGCACGATGTAAATTGGACCTTGAAATTATTTGAGTTTGGAAGTAATCTGTCAGACTCTGAATTTTTCAATATTTTTATTTTTGATGCAACAGTTAGCTTCCTGAAAACTAAGACTGACAGACAATGAATAGTCGCAGATCAAAGCCATTTTAAGATATGATAAAGCACGAGTTGCCCTTCCATTTGAAGTAGGATAAAAGCGAAATGAAGTGGGACAAAACCAACTAAAACATTTAGTCTGTGCCGACAAAATTCCAACGCGCCCCATATTAAATTATTTTGAATTTTCAAATCGCCATAGGTTCCCTTCAAATAATGGCAGGATGCCAATATTTAGGACTTTGCATGATGTGAACTGGACCTTGAATTTCTTTGAGTTTGGAAGTAATCTGTCAGACTTTGAATTTTTCAATATTTTATTTTTTGATGCAAGAGTGAGCTTCCCGAAAACTAAGACTGACAGAGGATGAAAAGTCGCATTTCAAAGCCATTTTAAGATATGATAGAGCGCGAGTTACCTTTCCATTTGAAGTAGGATAAAAGCGAAATGAGGTGGGACAAAACCAACTAAAACATTTAGTCTGTGCCGAAAAAATTCCAACGTAGCCCATGTTAAATTATTTTGAAATTTCAAATTGCCATAAGTTCCCTTCAAATAATGGCAGGATGCCAATATTTAGGATTTTGCACAATGTAAATTGGGCCTTGAAATTATTTGAGTTTGGACGTAATCTAGCAGACTTTGAATGTTTCAGTAATTTATTTTTTGATGCAAGAGTGAGCTTCATGAAAACTAAGACTGACAGAGAATGAAAAGTCGCAGATCAAAGCCATTTTGAGATATGATAAAGCGCGAGTTACCCTTCCATTAGAAGTAGGATAAAAGCGAAATGAGGTGGGACAAAACCAACTAAAACACTTAGTCTGTGCCGAAAAAATTCCCACGTGCCCCATGTTTAATTATTTTGAATTTTCAAATTGCCATAATTTCCCTTCAAATAATGGCAGGATCCCAATATTTAGGATTTTGCATGATGTAAATTGGACCTTGAAATTATTTGAGTTTGGAGGTAATCTGTCAGACTTTGAATTTTTCAATATTTTATTTTTTGATGCAAGAGTGAACTTCCTGAAAACTAAGACTGACAGAGAATGAAAAGTCGCAGATCAAAGCCATTTTAAGATTTAATAGAGCGCGAGTTACCTTTCCATTTGAAGTAGGATAAAAGCAAAATGAGGTGGGATAAAACCAACTAAAACATTTAGTCTGTGCCGAAAAAATTCCAACGTAGCCCATGTTAAATTATTTTAAATTTTCAAATTGCCATAAGTTCCCTTCAAATAATGGCAGGATGCCAATATTTAGGACTTTGCACAATGTAAATTGGACCTTGAAATTATTTGAGTTTGGACGTAATCTAACAGACTTTGAATGTTTCAGTATTTTATTTTTTGATGCAAGAGTGAGCTTCCTGAAAACTAAGAATGACAGAGAATGAAAAGTCGCAGATCAAAGCCATTTTGAGATATGATAAAGTGCGAGTTACCCTCCCATTTGAAGTAGGATAAAAGCGAAGTGAGGTGGGTCAAAAGCAACTAAAACATTTAGTCTGAGTCGAAAAAATTCCAACTTGCCCCATGTTAAATTATTTTAAATTTTCAAATTGCCATAAGTTCCCTTCAAATAATGGCAGGATGCCAATATTTAGGACTTTGCATGATGTGAACTGGACCTTGAATTTCTTTGAGTTTGGAAGTAATCTGTCAGACTTTGAATTTTTCAATATTTTATTTTTTGATGCAAGAGTGAGCTTCCCGAAAACTAAGACTGGCAGAGGATGAAAAGTCGCATTTCAAAGCCATTTTAAGATATGATAGAGCGCGAGTTACCTTTCCATTTGAAGTAGGATAAAAGCGAAATGAGGTGGGACAAAACCAACTAAAACATTTAGTCTGTGCCGAAAAAATTCCAACGTAGCCCATGTTAAATTATTTTGAAATTTCAAATTGCCATAAGTTCCCTTCAAATAATGGCAGGATGCCAATATTTAGGATTTTGCACAATGTAAATTGGGCCTTGAAATTATTTGAGTTTGGACGTAATCTAGCAGACTTTGAATGTTTCAGTAATTTATTTTTTGATGCAAGAGTGAGCTTCATGAAAACTAAGACT
Organism: Membranipora membranacea; assembly: GCA_914767715.1. Taxonomy (NCBI): domain Eukaryota; kingdom Metazoa; phylum Bryozoa; class Gymnolaemata; order Cheilostomatida; family Membraniporidae; genus Membranipora; species Membranipora membranacea. The sequence goes on along the minus strand of OU612071.1, from coordinate 5,051,789 downwards.
GACAGAGAATGAAAAGTCGCAGATCAAAGCCATTTTGAGATATGATAAAGCGCGAGTTACCCTTCCATTAGAAGTAGGATAAAAGCGAAATGAGGTGGGACAAAACCAACTAAAACACTTAGTCTGTGCCGAAAAAATTCCCACGTGCCCCATGTTTAATTATTTTGAATTTTCAAATTGCCATAATTTCCCTTCAAATAATGGCAGGATCCCAATATTTAGGATTTTGCATGATGTAAATTGGACCTTGAAATTATTTGAGTTTGGAGGTAATCTGTCAGACTTTGAATTTTTCAATATTTTATTTTTTGATGCAAGAGTGAACTTCCTGAAAACTAAGACTGACAGAGAATGAAAAGTCGCAGATCAAAGCCATTTTAAGATTTAATAGAGCGCGAGTTACCTTTCCATTTGAAGTAGGATAAAAGCAAAATGAGGTGGGATAAAACCAACTAAAACATTTAGTCTGTGCCGAAAAAATTCCAACGTAGCCCATGTTAAATTATTTTAAATTTTCAAATTGCCCTAAGTTCCCTTCAAATAATGGCAGGATGCCAATATTTAGGACTTTGCACAATGTAAATTGGACCTTGAAATTATTTGAGTTTGGACGTAATCTAACAGACTTTGAATGTTTCAGTATTTTATTTTTTGATGCAAGAGTGAACTTCCTGAAAACTAAGACTGACAGAGAATGAAAAGTCGCAGATCAAAGCCATTTTAAGATTTAATAGAGCGCGAGTTACCTTTCCATTTGAAGTAGGATAAAAGCAAAATGAGGTGGGATAAAACCAACTAAAACATTTAGTCTGTGCCGAAAAAATTCCAACGTAGCCCATGTTAAATTATTTTAAATTTTCAAATTGCCATAAGTTCCCTTCAAATAATGGCAGGATGCCAATATTTAGGACTTTGCACAATGTAAATTGGACCTTGAAATTATTTGAGTTTGGACGTAATCTAACAGACTTTGCACTGCATTTCATACCCAAGAATTGTCTGACAATTCTGTACAATTCTAGAATTGTCATAAACTGACCTATATATCATTACCCAACCAGCAACCATTATTGTGTAATTAACCCTGCCTGCTAAATAAATTACTTTCATTATTGATATTGTATAGCCATAGTATAAGCCTTTACAGTTCTAGTCAATATCATACAATTGGATATGCTGTAATGAATAGATATTGCTGTGCAAGGTAGCATCAAAATCTATATTGCGGGAGGCTTTTCGTATCATCATGATGGAAAATGAAAGCATTCATTTGAATAGTTGGCTCACAATTTTTGTAAGCACGGAAAACTCTTAGTAATGAGTATGATGACGCGACAAAATACTTATGTTCAACTCTTCTGTGTTGTACCATACCTTACGTTATATTTTGTGCAATCTGTGAATATTGGGAGCAACTGCATAAATAGAATACATCAGCTAAACTATGCTAGCAGAATTATCAGAAAACTTTGCTACTAATAAAAATGTACAGCGTCGCTCCCCAGATGAGCGAGGAATTACTTTGTATCAACTGTCCTACATGCCTAAGTGGAGAGAAGTGATATGTGAATGAGGCCATATTATCCACAGAACCACTGACAACTGAAAATATGCTGACTGATGCTAAAAAAACTCAAACTTGGTGTCACAGCAAGTAGTATGAGTGCTGATTATTGGCATAGTCTAAATTACGCCCCTTGTGATTATTGAGAGTGAATGGCTTTCAGCTATTTCTATTTGTTGGACAAAGATGCTCTGAGCATGGAGTTAGCTCTGAATGTTATGGTATGTGGGCTGAGGGAGGCAAAGGTAAATCAACTATCGTAAGCCTGGTATATATTCATTACCTGTCTACAAAGGAGCTCTTGATGTTTTACTATATAATTCTCAGCCATCTCAGTTATATGGTGTACAAGAAGCAATTCTGGCATAGTTCTGTCTCACTCTTGGATGGTAGTCCCCTAGTAGGTGTTGGCACTAGTACAGATAGTATTAAAATGTTAGACTAGTGGCAACACCGTTTAATGTAATAAATTTTAATCTGTCAGCTTGAGTGCCACAAGCAGGGAGATTGGCCAATAACAGGCATAATTACATAACTACCTTGATATCCTTGTTGTCAAATTTTTTAATTCTCCAATTAAGTATAATTAATACTGTTTGTTAATCCTTCACACACATTCCATTGCACTTGTAACAAGTCATCATGACACACTTGTGGAATCAGAGAGACAGGAGTCATTGTAAGCTGCCCTAACTTCCTGTCTTTTGCCGCTGATGATGACTGCCGTGAATTTTTAATTTCGCGAATATTCATTTTTATAATGATGGTTTGTTTGGGTGTAAGTGCAATCATGATCATTCTTTGACGGAAGAGTGAGGGGGCGGGAAGTTGTAACATTTTATGCAAAATTCTATCAGGCAGATTAAACAGTGCATTGTAGCCATTAATTGAATTTTATGGTATATGGGTAGAGAGAAGCAAGAGTAAATCTAACAGGCCTATCATTCGATGACACAATAGAACTGTTTGTACAGAATGTCTGGTGGTCACTGTAAATTCTAAATTTATCAATGCAGCCGATAATAATAATCTGAGAGCTTTGAAAGATTATCTGCCAAAAGGCTGTCCAGGCAATAATTTATCGCTTTGAAATTTAACAGCTGTAATGGCCCTGCAAGCCCCTAATCTGAATTTGTTGAAATGATTGGAATTTCAGGTTGATAGAACCTTTAACATACCAAACTCTTTGATGCATACAATTAATGGCTACAGTGTACAGTTTGATCATTTTCATTGAGATTAGCTTATTATTGAATTTGAACAAGATTCTCACAGTGTCATCTGCCAATTGTTTACCTTTCAATTAACATCAACATCTTAGCCAAGCATAATTGGATGTATTGTTGGTATCCAAGTTATTTACCCATGAAGTCATAATCAAGATAAGCCAGTAAGAATGTTAATTTTGTTTACACTGGCATTCATAGGCACCTTCACAGAACTTATGAGGTACCAGTAGATTTGTAAATGAACCACCCTGTGGATAAACACACAGATTATCATATAATGCTGGCTCAACTCTTGAAGTTGACCAAGAAGCGCGGAATATCAATGAAACTTTTTTGCAAATACTGGAGAATAAGGGCGCCAGAGAATTTAAGGTTTTTTGCGAGGCAATCTCATTCTTGGCATAATAACTCTGTACAATGATCAGCTTTGATGCAGAGTATGGTGAAATAATTTGATAAAAATATACAAATGGAATTTGGACAATTATCTAGTTTTTTGCATAAAATGTTACAACTTCCCGCCCCTCACTCTTCTGACAAAGAATGATCATGATTGCAATCACACCCAAACAACCATCTTTATAAAAATGAATATTCGCGAAATTTAAAACTCAATTCATTATCAGCAGCAAAAAACAGGAAGTTAGGTCAGCTTACAATGACTCCTGTCTCTCTGATTCCACAAGTGTGTCATGATGACTTGTTACAAGTGCAATGGAATGTGTATGAAGGATTAACAAACAGTGTTGATTATACTTAATTGTACAATTAAAAATTTTGACAACAAGGATATCAAGGTAATTATGTAATTATGCCTGTTATTGGCTAACCTCCCTGCTTGTGGCACTCAAGCTGACAGATTAAAATTTATTACTTTAAACAGTGTTGCCACTAGTCTGACATTTTAATACTATCTGTACTAGTGCCAACACCTACTAGGGAACTACCATCCAAGAGTGAGAGAGAAATATGCCAAATTGCTTCCTGTACACCATATAACTGAGATGGCTGAGAATTATATAGTATAACATCAAGAGCTCCTTTGTAGACAGGTAATGAATATATACCAGGCTTACGATAGATGATTTACCTTTGCCTCCCTCAGTCCACATACCATAACATTCAGAGCTAACTCCATGCTCAGAGCATCTTTGGCCAACAAATAGAAATAGCTGAAAGCAATTCAATCTCAATAATCACAAGGAGCGTAGTTTAGACTATGCCAATAATCAGTACTCATACAACTTGCTGTGACACCAAGTTTAGGTTTTTTTAGCATCAGTCAGCATATTTTCAGTAGTCAGTGGTTCTGTGGATAATATGGCCTTATTCACATAACACTTCTCTCCACTTAGGCATGTAGGACAGTTGATACAAAATAATTCCTCGCTCATCTGGGGAGCGACGTTGTACATTTTTATTAGTAGCAAAGTTCTGATCTGAACCTGGGCCTCCCGCAATATAGATTTTGATGCTACCTTGCACAGCAATATCTATTCATTACAGCATATCAAATTGTATGATATTCACTAGAACTGTAAAGGCTTATACTATGGCTATACAATATCAATAATGAAAGTAATTTATTTAGCAGGCAGGGTTAATTACACAATAATGGTTGCTGGTTGGGTAATGATATATAGGTCAGTTTCTGACAATTCTAGAATTGTACAGAATTGTCAGACAATTCTTGGGTATGAAACGCAGTGTTGAATGTTTCAGTATTTTATTTTTTGATGCAAGAGTGAGCTTCCTGAAAACTAAGAATGACAGAGAATGAAAAGTCGCAGATCAAAGCCATTTTGAGATATGATAAAGTGCGAGTTACCCTCCCATTTGAAGTAGGATAAAAGCGAAGTGAGGTGGGTCAAAAGCAACTAAAACATTTAGTCTGAGTCGAAAAAATTCCAACTTGCCCCATGTTAAATTATTTTAAATTTTCAAATTGCCATAAGTTCCCTTCAAATAATGGCAGGATGCCAATATTTAGGACTTTGCATGATGTGAACTGGACCTTGAATTTCTTTGAGTTTGGAAGTAATCTGTCAGACTTTGAATTTTTCAATATTTTATTTTTTGATGCAAGAGTGAGCTTCCCGAAAACTAAGACTGACAGAGGATGAAAAGTCGCATTTCAAAGCCATTTTAAGATATGATAGAGCGCGAGTTACCTTTCCATTTGAAGTAGGATAAAAGCGAAATGAGGTGGGACAAAACCAACTAAAACATTTAGTCTGTGCCGAAAAAATTCCAACGTAGCCCATGTTAAATTATTTTGAAATTTCAAATTGCCATAAGTTCCCTTCAAATAATGGCAGGATGCCAATATTTAGGATTTTGCACAATGTAAATTGGGCCTTGAAATTATTTGAGTTTGGACGTAATCTAGCAGACTTTGAATGTTTCAGTAATTTATTTTTTGATGCAAGAGTGAGCTTCATGAAAACTAAGACTGACAGAGAATGAAAAGTCGCAGATCAAAGCCATTTTGAGATATGATAAAGCGCGAGTTACCCTTCCATTAGAAGTAGGATAAAAGCGAAATGAGGTGGGACAAAACCAACTAAAACACTTAGTCTGTGCCGAAAAAATTCCCACGTGCCCCATGTTTAATTATTTTGAATTTTCAAATTGCCATAATTTCCCTTCAAATAATGGCAGGATCCCAATATTTAGGATTTTGCATGATGTAAATTGGACCTTGAAATTATTTGAGTTTGGAGGTAATCTGTCAGACTTTGAATTTTTCAATATTTTATTTTTTGATGCAAGAGTGAACTTCCTGAAAACTAAGACTGACAGAGAATGAAAAGTCGCAGATCAAAGCCATTTTAAGATTTAATAGAGCGCGAGTTACCTTTCCATTTGAAGTAGGATAAAAGCAAAATGAGGTGGGATAAAACCAACTAAAACATTTAGTCTGTGCCGAAAAAATTCCAACGTAGCCCATGTTAAATTATTTTAAATTTTCAAATTGCCCTAAGTTCCCTTCAAATAATGGCAGGATGCCAATATTTAGGACTTTGCACAATGTAAATTGGACCTTGAAATTATTTGAGTTTGGACGTAATCTAACAGACTTTGAATGTTTCAGTATTTTATTTTTTGATGCAAGAGTGAGCTTCCTGAAAACTAAGACTGACAGAGAATGAAAAGTCGCAGATCAAAGCCATTTTAAGATTTGATAAAGCGCGAGTTACCCTTCCATATTAGGTAGGATAAAAGCGAAATGAGGTGGGTCAAAAGCAACTAAAACATTTAGTCTGAGTTGAAAAAATTCCAACGTGCCCCATGTTAAATTATTTTAAATTTTCAAATTGCCATAAGTTCCCTTCAAATAATGGCAAGATGCCCATGTTAAGGAATTTGCACGACCTAAATTTGGCCTTGAACTGATTTGAGTTTGGAAGTTATCTAACAGACTTTGAATTTTTCAATATTTTATTTTTTGATGCAAGAGTGAGCTTCCTGAAAACTAAGACTGACAGAGAATGAAAAGTCGCAGATCAAAGCCATTTTAAGATATGATAAAGCGCGAGTTACCCTTCCATATTAGGTAGGATAAAAGCGAAATGAGGTGGGTCAAAAGCAACTAAAACATTTAGTCTGTGCCGAAAAAATTCCAACGTGCCCCATGTTAAATTATTTTGAATTTTCAAATTGCCATAGGTTCCCTTCAAATAATGGCAGGATGCCAATATTTAGGACTTTGCACGATGTGAATTGGACCTTGAATATATTTGAGTTTGGAAGTAATCTGTCAGACTTTGAATTTTTCAATATTTTATTTTTTGATGCAAGAGTGAGCTTCCTGAAAACTGAGACTGACAGAGAATGAAAAGTCGCAGATCAAAGCCATTTTGAGATTTGATAAAGCGCGAGTTACCCTTCCATATTAGGTAGGATAAAAGCGAAATGAGGTGGGTCAAAAGCAACTAAAACATTTAGTCTGAGTCAAAAAAATTCCAACGTACCCCATGTTAAATTATTTTAAATTTTCAAATTGCCATAAGTTCCCTTCAAATAATGGCAGGATGCCAATATTTAGGACTTTGCACGATGTAAATTGGACCTTGAAATTATTTGAGTTTGGACGTAATCTAGCAGACTTTGAATTTTTTAATATTTTATTTATGATGCAAGAGTGAGCTTCCTGAAAACTAAGACTGAGAGAGAATGAAAAGTCGCAGATCAAAGCCATTTTAAGATATGATAAAGCGCGAGTTACCCTCCCATTTGAATTAGGATAAAAGCGATATGAGGTGGGACAAAACCAGCTAAAACATTTAGTCTGTGCCGAAAAAATTCCAACGTGCCCCATGTTAATTTATTTTGAATTTTCAAATTGCCATAAGTTCCCTTCAAATAATGGCAAGATGCCCATGTTAAGGAATTTGCACGACGTAAATTTGGCCTTGAATTGATTTGAGTTTGGTAGGTATCTAACTAGACTTTGAATTTTTCAATATTTTATTTTTTGATACAAGAGTGAACTTCCTGAAAACTAAGACTGACAGAGAATGAAAAGCCGCAGATCAAAGCCATTTTAAGATTTGATAAAGCGCGAGTTGCCCTTCCATTTGAAGTAGGATAAAAGCGAAATGAGGTGGGACAAAACCAACTAAAGCATTTAGTCTGTGCCGAAAAAATTCCAACGTGCCCCATGTTAAATTATTTTGAATTTTCAAATTGCCATAGGTTCCCTTCAAATAATGGCAGGATGCCAATATTTAGGACTTTGCACGATGTGAATTGGACCTTGAATATATTTGAGTTTGGAAGTAATTTGTCAGACTTCTAATTTTTCAATATTTTATTTTTTGATGCAAGAGTGAGCTTCCTGAAAACTAAGACTGACAGAGAATGAAAAGTCGCATTTCAAAGCCATTTTAAGATATCATAAAGCGCGAGTTACCCTTCCATATTAGGTAGGATAAAAGCGAAATGAGGTGGGTCAAAAGCAACTAAAACATTTAGTCTGAGTCAAAAAAATTCCAACGTGCCCCATGTTAAATTATTTTGAATTTTCAAATTGCCATAAGTTCCATTCAAATAATGGCAGGATGCCGATATTTAGGACTTTGCACGATGTAAATTGGACCTTGAAATTATTTGAGTTTGGAAGTAATCTGTCAGACTTTGAATTTTTCAACATTTTATTTTTTGATGCAAGAGTGAGCTTCCTGAAAACTAAGACTGAGAGAGAATGAAAAGTCGCAGATCAAAGCCATTTCAAGATATGATAAAGCGCGAGTTACCCTCCCATTTGAAGTAGGATAAAAGCGATATGAGGTGGGACAAAACCAGCTAAAACATTTAGTCTATGCCGAAAAAATTCCAACGTGCCCCATGTTAAATTATTTTGAATTTTCAAATTGCCATAAGTTCCCTTCAAATAATGGCAAGATGCCCATGTTAAGGAATTTTCACGACCTAAATTTGGCCTTGAATTTATTTGAGTTCGGTAGTTATCTAACTAGACTTTGAATTTTCCAATATTTTATTTTTTGATACAAGAGTGAGCTTCCTGAAAACTAAGACTGACAGAGAATGAAAAGCCGCAGATCAAAGCCATTTTAAGATTTGATAAAGCGCGAGTTGCCCTTCCATTTGAAGTAGGATAAAAGCGAAATGAGGTGGGACAAAACCAACTAAAACACTTAGTCTGTGCCGAAAAAATTCCAACGTGCCCCATGTATAAATATTTTGAAATTTCAAATTGCCATAAGTTCCCTTCAAATATTGGCAAGATGCCCATGTTAAGGAATTTGCACGACGTAAATTTGGCCTTGAATTGATTTGAGTTTGGAAGTTATCTAACAGACTTTGAATTTTTCGATATTTTATTTTTTGATGCAAGAGTGAGCTTCCTGAAAACTAAGACTGACAGAGAATTGAAAGTCGCAGATCAAAGCCATTTTAAGATATGATAAAGCGCGAGTTACCCTCCCATTTGAAGTAGGATAAAAGCGATATGAGGTGGGACAAAACCAGCTAAAACATTTAGTCTGTGCCGAAAAAATTCCAACGTGCCTCATGTTAAATTATTTTGAATTTTCAAATTGCCATAATTTCCCTTCAAATAATGGCAGGATCCCAATATTTAGGATTTTGCATGATGTAAATTGGACCTTGAAATTATTTGAGTTTGGAAGTAATCTGTCAGACTTTGAATTTTTCAATATTTTATTTTTTGATGCAAGAGTGAGCTTCCTGAATACTAAGACTGACAGAGAATGAAAAGTCGCAGATCAAAGCCATTTTAAGATTTGATAAAGCGCGAGTTACCCTTCCATATTAGGTAGGATAAAAGCGAAATGAGGTGGGTCAAAAGCAACTAAAACATTTAGTCTGTGCCGAAAAAATTCCAACGTGCCCCATGTTAAATTATTTTGAATTTTCAAATTGCCATAGGTTCCCTTCAAATAATGGCAGGATGCCAATATTTAGGACTTTGCACGATGTGAATTGGACCTTGAATATATTTGAGTTTGGAAGTAATCTGTCAGACTTTGAATTTTTCAATATTTGATTTTTTGATGCAAGAGTGAGCTTCCTGAAAACTAAGACTGAGAGAGAATGAAAAGTCGCAGATCAAAGCCATTTCAAGATATGATAAAGCGCGAGTTACCCTCCCATTTGAAGTAGGATAAAAGCGATATGAGGTGGGACAAAACCAGCTAAAACATTTAGTCTATGCCGAAAAAATTCCAACGTGCCCCATGTTAAATTATTTTGAATTTTCAAATTGCCATAAGTTCCCTTCAAATAATGGCAAGATGCCCATGTTAAGGAATTTGCACGACCTAAATTTGGCCTTGAATTTATTTGAGTTTGGTAGTTATCTAACTAGACTTTGAATTTTTCAATATTTTATTTTTTGATACAAGAGTGAGCTTCCTGAAAACTAAGACTGACAGAGAATGAAAAGCCGCAGATCAAAGCCATTTTAAGATTTGATAAAGCGCGAGTTGCCCTTCCATTTGAAGTAGGATAAAAGCGAAATGAGGTGGGACAAAACCAACTAAAACACTTAGTCTGTGCCGAAAAAATTCCAACGTGCCCCATGTATAAATATTTTGAAATTTCAAATTGCCATAAGTTCCCTTCAAATATTGGCAAGATGCCCATGTTAAGGAATTTGCACGACGTAAATTTGGCCTTGAATTTATTTGAGTTTGGAAGTTATCTAACAGACTTTGAATTTTTCGATATTTTATTTTTTGATGCAAGAGTGAGCTTCCTGAAAACTAAGACTGACAGAGAATTGAAATTCGCAGATCAAAGCCATTTTAAGATATGATAAAGCGCGAGTTACCCTCCCATTTGAAGTAGGATAAAAGCGATATGAGGTGGGACAAAACCAGCTAAAACATTTAGTCTGTGCCGAAAAAATTCCAACGTGCGTCATGTTAAATTATTTTGAATTTTCAAAATGCCATAAGTTCCCTTCAAATAATGGCAAGATGCCCATGTTAAGGAATTTGCACGACCTAAATTTGGCCTTGAATTTATTTGAGTTTGGTAGTTATCTAACTAGACTTTGAATTTTTCAATATTTTATTTTTTGATACAAGAGTGAGCTTCCTGAAAACTAAGACTGACAGAGAATGAAAAGCCGCAGATCAAAGACATTTTAAGATTTGATAAAGCGCGAGTTGCCCTTCCATTTGAAGTAGGATAAAAGCGAAATGAGGTGGGACAAAACCAACTAAGACATTTAGTCTGTGCCGAAAAAATTCCAACGTGCCCCATGTTAAATTATTTTGAATTTTCAAATTGCCATAGGTTCCCTTCAAATAATGGCAGGATGCCAATATTTAGGACTTTGCACGATGTGAATTGGACCTTGAATATATTTGAGTTTGGAAGTAATTTGTCAGACTTCTAATTTTTCAATATTTTATTTTTTGATGCAAGAGTGAGCTTCCTGAATACTAAGACTGACAGAGAATGAAAAGTCGCAGATCAAAGCCATTTTAAGATTTGATAAAGCGCGAGTTACCCTTCCATATTAGGTAGGATAAAAGCGAAATGAGGTGGGTCAAAAGCAACTAAAACATTTAGTCTGTGCCGAAAAAATTCCAACGTGCCCCATGTTAAATTATTTTGAATTTTCAAATTGCCATAGGTTCCCTTCAAATAATGGCAGGATGCCAATATTTAGGACTTTGCACGATGTGAATTGGACCTTGAATATATTTGAGTTTGGAAGTAATCTGTCAGACTTTGAATTTTTCAATATTTTATTTTTTGATGCAAGAGTGAGCTTCCTGAAAACTAAGACTGACAGAGAATGAAAAGTCGCAGATCAAAGCCATTTTAAGATTTGATAAAGCGCGAGTTACCCTTCCATATTAGGTAGGATAAAAGCGAAATGAGGTGGGTCAAAAGCAACTAAAACATTTAGTCTGTGCCGAAAAAATTCCAACGTGCCCCATGTTAAATTATTTTGAATTTTCAAATTGCCATAGGTTCCCTTCAAATAATGGCAGGATGCCAATATTTAGGACTTTGCACGATGTGAATTGGACCTTGAATATATTTGAGTTTGGAAGTAATCTGTCAGACTTTGAATTTTTCAATATTTTATTTTTTGATGCAAGAGTGAGCTTCCTGAAAACTAAGACTGACAGAGAATGAAAAGTCGCAGATCAAAGCCATTTTAAGATTTGATAAAGCGCGAGTTACCCTTCCATATTAGGTAGGATAAAAGCGAAATGAGGTGGGTCAAAAGCAACTAAAACATTTAGTCTGAGTTGAAAAAATTCCAACGTGCCCCATGTTAAATTATTTTAAATTTTCAAATTGCCATAAGTTCCCTTCAAATATTGGCAAGATGCCCATGTTAAGGAATTTGCACGACGTAAATTTGGCCTTGAATTGATTTGAGTTTGGAAGTTATCTAACAGACTTTGAATTTTTCGATATTTTATTTTTTGATGCAAGAGTGAGCTTCCTGAAAACTAAGACTGACAGAGAATTGAAAGTCGCAGATCAAAGCCATTTTAAGATATGATAAAGCGCGAGTTACCCTCCCATTTGAAGTAGGATAAAAGCGATATGAGGTCGGACAAAACCAGCTAAAACATTTAGTCTGTGCCGAAAAAATTCCAACGTGCCTCATGTTAAATTATTTTGAATTTTCAAATTACCATAAGTTCCCTTCAAATAATGGCAAGATGCCCATGTTAAGGAATTTGCACAACCTAAATTTGGCCTTGAATTTATTTGAAATTGGTAGTTATCTAACTAGACTTTGAATTTTTCAATATTTTATTTTATGATACAAGAGTGAGCTTCCTGAAAACTAAGACTGACAGAGAATGAAAAGCCGCAGATCAAAGCCATTTTAAGATTTGATAAAGCGCGAGTTGCCCTTCCATTTGAAGTAGGATAAAAGCGAAATGAGGTGGGACAAAACCAACTAAAACATTTAGTCTGTGCCGAAAAAATTCCAACGTGCCCCATGTTAAATTATTTTGAATTTTCAAATTGCCATAGGTTCCCTTCAAATAATGGCAGGATGCCAATATTTAGGACTTTGCACGATGTGAATTGGACCTTGAATATATTTGAGTTTGGAAGTAATTTGTCAGACTTCTAATTTTTCAATATTTTAATTTTTGATGCAAGAGTGAGCTTCCTGAAAACTAAGACTGACAGAGAATGAAAAGTCGCATTTCAAAGCCATTTTAAGATATCATAAAGCCCGAGTTACCCTTCCATATTAGGTAGGATAAAAGCGAAATGAGGTGGGTCAAAAGCAACTAAAACATTTAGTCTGAGTCAAAAAAATTCCAACGTGCCCCATGTTAAATTATTTTGAATTTTCAAATTGCCATAAGTTCCATTCAAATAATGGCAGGATGCCGATATTTAGGACTTTGCACGATGTAAATTGGACCTTGAAATTATTTGAGTTTGGAAGTAATCTGTCAGACTTTGAATTTTTCAATATTTGATTTTTTGATGCAAGAGTGAGCTTCCTGAAAACTAAGACTGAGAGAGAATGAAAAGTCGCAGATCAAAGCCATTTCAAGATATGATAAAGCGCGAGTTACCCTCCCATTTGAAGTAGGATAAAAGCGATATGAGGTGGGACAAAACCAGCTAAAACATTTAGTCTATGCCGAAAAAATTCCAACGTGCCCCATGTTAAATTATTTTGAATTTTCAAATTGCCATAAGTTCCCTTCAAATAATGGCAAGATGCCCATGTTAAGGAATTTGCACGACCTAAATTTGGCCTTGAATTTATTTGAGTTTGGTAGTTATCTAACTAGACTTTGAATTTTTCAATATTTTATTTTTTGATACAAGAGTGAGCTTCCTGAAAACTAAGACTGACAGAGAATGAAAAGCCGCAGATCAAAGCCATTTTAAGATTTGATAAAGCGCGAGTTGCCCTTCCATTTGAAGTAGGATAAAAGCGAAATGAGGTGGGACAAAACCAACTAAAACACTTAGTCTGTGCCGAAAAAATTCCAACGTGCCCCATGTATAAATATTTTGAAATTTCAAATTGCCATAAGTTCCCTTCAAATATTGGCAAGATGCCCATGTTAAGGAATTTGCACGACGTAAATTTGGCCTTGAATTTATTTGAGTTTGGAAGTTATCTAACAGACTTTGAATTTTTCGATATTTTATTTTTTGATGCAAGAGTGAGCTTCCTGAAAACTAAGACTGACAGAGAATTGAAATTCGCAGATCAAAGCCATTTTAAGATATGATAAAGCGCGAGTTACCCTCCCATTTGAAGTAGGATAAAAGCGATATGAGGTGGGACAAAACCAGCTAAAACATTTAGTCTGTGCCGAAAAAATTCCAACGTGCGTCATGTTAAATTATTTTGAATTTTCAAAATGCCATAAGTTCCCTTCAAATAATGGCAAGATGCCCATGTTAAGGAATTTGCACGACCTAAATTTGGCCTTGAATTTATTTGAGTTTGGTAGTTATCTAACTAGACTTTGAATTTTTCAATATTTTATTTTTTGATACAAGAGTGAGCTTCCTGAAAACTAAGACTGACAGAGAATGAAAAGCCGCAGATCAAAGACATTTTAAGATTTGATAAAGCGCGAGTTGCCCTTCCATTTGAAGTAGGATAAAAGCGAAATGAGGTGGGACAAAACCAACTAAGACATTTAGTCTGTGCCGAAAAAATTCCAACGTGCCCCATGTTAAATTATTTTGAATTTTCAAATTGCCATAGGTTCCCTTCAAATAATGGCAGGATGCCAATATTTAGGACTTTGCACGATGTGAATTGGACCTTGAATATATTTGAGTTTGGAAGTAATTTGTCAGACTTCTAATTTTTCAATGTTTTATTTTTTGATGCAAGAGTGAGCTTCCTGAAAACTAAGACTGACAGAGAATGAAAAGTCGCATTTCAAAGCCATTTTAAGATATCATAAAGCGCGAGTTACCCTTCCATATTAGGTAGGATAAAAGCGAAATGAGGTGGGTCAAAAGCAACTAAAACATTTAGTCTGAGTCAAAAAAATTCCAACGTGCCCCATGTTAAATTATTTTGAATTTTCAAATTGCCATAAGTTCCATTCAAATAATGGCAGGATGCCGATATTTAGGACTTTGCACGATGTAAATTGGACCTTGAAATTATTTGAGTTTGGAAGTAATCTGTCAGACTTTGAATTTTTCAATATTTTATTTTTTGATGCAAGAGTGAGCTTCCTTAAAACTAAGACTGAGAGAGAATGAAAAGTCGCAGATCAAAGCAATTTCAAGATATGATAAAGCGCGAGTTACCCTCCCATTTGAAGTAGGATAAAAGCGATATGAGGTGGGACAAAACCAGCTAAAACATTTAGTCTATGCCGAAAAAATTCCAACGTGCCCCATGTTAAATTATTTTGAATTTTCAAATTGCCATAAGTTCCCTTCAAATAATGGCAAGATGCCCATGTTAAGGAATTTGCACGACGTAAATTTGGCCTTGAATTGATTTGAGTTTGGTAGTTATCTAACTAGACTTTGAATTTTTCTATATTTTATTTTTTGATACAAGAGTGAGCTTCCTGAAAACTAAAACTGAGAGAGAATGAAAAGTCGCAGATCAAAGCCATTTTAAGATATGATAAAGCGCGAGTTACCCTTCCATTTGAAGTAGGATAAAAGCGAAATGAGGTGGGACAAAACCAATTAAAACATTTAGTCTGTGCCGAAAAAATTCCAACGTCACCCATGTTAAATTATTTTGAATTTTCAAATTGCCATAGGTTCCCTTCAAATAATGGCAGGATGCCAATATTTAGGATTTTGCATGATGTAAATTGGACCTTGAAATTATTTGAGTTTGGAAGTAATCTGTCAGACTTTGAAATTTTCAATATTTTATTTTCTGATGCAAGAGTTAGCTTCCTGAAAACTAAGATTGACAGAGAATGAAAAGTCGCAGATCAAAGCCATTTTAAGATATGACAAAGCATGAGTTGCCCTTCCATTTGAAGTAGGATAAAAGCGAAATGAGGTGGGACAAAACCAACTAAAACAATTAGTCTGTGCCGACTAAATTCCAACGTGCCCATGTTTAGGAATTTGCACGACGTAAATTTGGCCTTGAATTGATTCGAGTTTCGAAGTTATCTAACAGACTTTGAATTTTTCAATATTTTATTTTTTGATGCAAGAGTGAGCTTCCTGAAAACTAAGACTTACAGAGAATGAAAAGTCGCTGATCAAAGCAATTTTAAGATATGATAAAGCGCGAGTTACCCTGCCATATGAAGTAGGATAAAGGCGAAATGAGGTGGGACAAAAGCAAATAAAACATTTGATCTGGGCCAAAAAAATTTAAACGTCCCGAATGTTAAATGATTTTGAAGTTTTAAATTGCCTTAAGTTCCGTTCAAATAATGGCAGGATGCCCATATCTAGGAGTTTGCACGACGTAAATTGCGCCTTGATATGAAATGAGTTTGGAAGTAATCTAACAGACTTTGAATATTTCAATATTTTATTTTCTGATGCAACAGTGAGCCTCCTTTCAACTGAGACTGGCAGGTAATGAATAGTCGCAGGTCAAAGGCAATTCAAGATATAAGAGAGCGCGAGTTGCCCTTCCATATGCAGTAGGATAAAGCAAAATAAGGTGGGGCAAAAGCAAAT
The DNA here is from genome assembly GCA_914767715.1 of Membranipora membranacea. Lineage (NCBI taxonomy): Eukaryota > Metazoa > Bryozoa > Gymnolaemata > Cheilostomatida > Membraniporidae > Membranipora > Membranipora membranacea. The sequence goes on along the minus strand of OU612071.1, from coordinate 5,035,856 downwards.
AAAACCTTTAATCTGAGCCGTAAAAATCCCAGCGTGCCCCATGTTAAATTTTTTAAATTTCAAATTGCCATAAGTTCCCTTCAAATAATGGCAGGATGGCCATATTTAGGAATTTGCATGACGTAAATTAGGCCTTGAATTGATTTGAGTTTGAAAGTAATCTAACAGATTTTAAATATTTCAATATTTTATTTTCTGATGCAACAGTGAGCCTCCTTAAAAGTGAGACTGGCAGAAAATGAATAGTTGCAGATCGAAGCAACGTGAAGATATGAAAGAGCTTAAGTTGCCCTTCCATATGCAGTAGGATAAAAGCGAAATGAGGTGTGACAAAAGCAAAAAACCATTTAATCTGAGCCTTAAAAATCCCAACGTGCCCCATGTTAAATTACTTTGATATTTCAAATTGCCACAAGTTCCATTCAAATAATGGCAGGATGGCCATATTTAGGAATTCACATATCGTAAATTGGGCCTTGAATTGATGTCAGTTTGGAAGTAATCTAACATACTTTGAATTTTTCAATATTTTATTTTTTGATGCAAGAGTGAGCCTCCTTACAACTGAGATTGGCAGATAATGAATCGTCGCAGATCAAAGCCATATTAAGATATGATAGAGCGCGAGTTGCCCTTCCATATGCAGTAGGATAAAAGCGAAATGAGGCGGGACAAAAGCAAATAAAACATTTAATCTGAGCCTTAAAAATCCCAACGTGCCCCAATGTTAAATTACTTTGATATTTCAAATTGCCATAAGTTCCCTTCAAATAATGGCAGGATGGCCATATTTAGGAGTTTGCACGACATAAATTGCGCCTTGATATGAATTGAGTTTGGAAGTAATCTAACAGACTTTGAATATTCCAATATTTTATTTTCTGATGCAACAGTGAGCCTCCTTAAAAGTGAGACTGGCAGGTAATGAATAGTTGCAGATCAAAGGCAATTTAAGATATGATAGAGCGCGAGTTGCCCTTCCATATGAAGTAGGATAAAGGCGAAATGAGGTGGGACAAAAGCAAATAAAACCTTTAATCTGAGGCGAATTAATTCAAACGTGCCCAATGTTAAATTATTTTGAAGTTTCAAATTGCCTTAAGTTCTCTTCAAATAATGGCAGGATGGCCATATTTAGGAATTTGCATGACGTAAATTGGGCCTTGAATTGATTTGAGTTTGAAAGTAATCTAAAAAATTTTGAATTTATGATATTTTATTTTTTGATGCAAGAGTGTGCCCCCATAAAAGTGAAACTGACAGAGAATGAATGGTCGCAGATCAAAGCCATATTAAGATATGATAGAGCGCAAGTTGCCCATCCGAATGAAGTAGGATAAAAGCGAAATGAGGTGGGAAAAAGCAAATAAAAATTTCAATCTGAGCCGAAAAACTTCCATTGGCTCTCTTTCCCAGTCGATAGCAAATCTCAAATGACAAATGAACAATGAACAATGACAAGACTAATTTATGTAAATCGTTTTTTACAAATCACGCTCTTACAACATATTTTCCATATTTACACCTATCTGTTTAGTGAGGAGCCTATCATGTTGGCCGACTGCATTGTGTATTAGACCGCTCCCACAGCAGAGATACATTTCTCCTGACTTTAGTGTGCAAGGTAGTTACCAGTTAGATAGATATAAATACAACTCTAGCCACCCAAGACATCAAACCAGACACAAACTGATATTGATTGTTTCTCATGGCAGATTACTGTCTTCTGTAGTGGTCGTGGTCAACAGAAATCAGAGGAAAAGAAGGCCATTTAATTTTTTTTAAAGATTTAATTCCATTTATTGTTTGCCAACTTGAAAACTTCGTAATTGGTACATTCTTAGTTGAACATGACTTTATTTTACGTTTTTGTTTGTTTTTATTCCATTTTGTTAAATTTCAAGGAAAGTGTTTGCCACAATGATCCTTCAACACTTCAGATAGATTTGACAACAAACATCTGTGGAAATAGGCTCATGATCTCATTTAATAGTCGATTGTTGCTCCCATTGATATTAAGTGCTTCTACCAACCTACAGTATTTCTCAAAACATCTGCTCCCTAGATCTTTCCCCCTCGATTTGTTTTTCGTATTACTTATTGTATTTTCCTGTTTAACATTTCTTAATAATCTTCCCTGATTTCTTCTCTTTCAGGCTTTGCTGGTAATGTGTGATCCTGATTTATCGGCTTTACTTGATTGATTGAAGTATAACATATCACAGACAATATTACATGTTGCGAAATTCGGTGTAAATACTGGCCTTGAAAGAAGACGTGAGCAAATATGGAAAAAAAGCTCTGTAGGATTGGTTAAAACAAAATATCTTTCAAAGTATGTACAAGGTGGCGTAAAAAACTCTCTTTGCCCAAAGCTCCTGGGAAAGCTGATCTAAACATTCATGAATGGTGCTATGGTTTCTGCTAATAGTTTGATGTGTTTTGGTTATATTACTCTTCTGATGATTTTGTTCGTGTATTTTGAAGCTTAATAAACTGGTTTTCCAGCCAATCTAAGCAGTGAAAGGTTTTTGCTTTCTTCTATAATATTTCTTCATTCACCTCTGACCTAAATATCTGATATAGCGATTTAAACTGAATGGTGCAATGTGTTGTTGTTCTAGATTAGTATCTCTAACAGGAAATATGCGGCAGTTAACAACAGTAGAGCCGAGTCATAATATATAATAATGTATAATGTTGCTGTCTGGTCCAGGTGGACGATGACTGCACCGAGGTGCGGCATTGGAAGAGGTTTATAGTGACAACTTTTCAACCACTGACAGCTTTAACCCAGAGTGAAGCATAGCGCTACAAGGCCAGAGCTGCAGTGGTTGATGACAGCATCCTCCTGTATAGAACTATACCATAAAGAACGGTTCTTTAATCTGCATGCACGATGGTGTTGTACATACAAAAGACCTCCATTATCTATAGTCCTGATCCGAAAGGACTGTCTGATCAGACAAAGTCGAAACGACTTTCGGTCCCGGACGGGGTTCGAACCCACAACCGGCTGGTCATGTGGCAGACACGCTAACCACTGCATCATAGTGGTATGAATACATTGTGAAAAATTTGTGATAACAGTGAAATCATCCAACGGATAATTAAATTTAGATTTGATCTATCTTTGTCAATTTCCCTCTTCAATCCAACAAAGAAATTAGTTCCTCCTAATGTGACAGATCTTGCATATGACAGAATGGGCCTTAGCTTCTTCTTAGCTCACGAGTAATCCAACAGATTGTGTCGGTTTTTATTAACAGCTTGTACTATATTATTACAGCTTATTTATACCTGTGTCACCTGAACGGCGCAAAGATATGACATTATGTCAAAGGATGTTATTTATTCAAATTTCAAGTTGCATTCACCACCTTCCCAAAATGTTCTTCCTGATGTGCAAAAAAAGAAAATGGACTGAAAATAAAAATCAAGGGATTAACAATATTAACTCAATCCACTGAAGGCAAAATTTGTTTCACAATGCCAGTTTAAATGTACGTTTGGTTTTTGATGAAGGTATATGTTGAGGAAAGTTGTTATGTGGTTTAAGGCAGGGAACTTTGTATGATTCAACACCAACATCCAGCCCAAATGGTTTATCATCAGACTAAGAGGAGGAAGTGTAGCGCAAGCTGATAGTGGCTACATAGAAGCTTAGGATTGATTTGGTTCTTTGAATATTTTTGTAGTGAAAATAATTTGGAGTTTTCTGCCTTCCCTACAACTGTGGATTGATACAAGTCCTCAAAATCAAAATCTCAAAGTAAACGCCGGGATAAGTGAAGAGTGAACCTAAAAATATAAGTTCATACTACATCTTGTGAAGAGATGTCATGTCATATCATGCTTTTACTGGCACGGAAATAGGGTAGTCGAAAAGAGAAGAAATTGAACATTGTCAAACAGAAGTAATAACTCACAACAGTGCACCACAAAGTAAACTCCATGTGGTGGTGAGATTCCACACCACTAGATTACAGAGCGTAGCAGGTAATCAACATCACTACAGCACAGAGGTGTAGTTTAGAAAAAATGCTAGGGGAGGCAGAAGTCCGGGGCGATTCCAAAGTACCACCAATAACCTCCTCCCCGAGCAATTTAAGCCATAAAATAAGCAAATGGAAATCCCAGAGGAGCTGATTTTGTTATGGATTCTTCAATTACAGTGCTTGTAGACCGCTGTATTTAGCATTATAGGGGAAGCAGTGCCTCCCTGCCTCAACTAGAACTACGGCCCTGCTACAGCACAGAGGTGTGGAGGTTGTTTGGTTATTCTTTGATGAGTAAAAGTACTCACAGGAGAAACAGCTCCACCTTTTCCCACAAGTATGACTATCTATGAGTTACTCAACCTTATAACTGGGTCATATTCTCAAAAGTGGTACACTCTAGAGAAAAATGTTTGGAAAATAAAGTTCCCCCGATCCTTTCGAAATTCACACCCCTGGGTCAAAAAAGCCTGTTCAACAAGATTATGAAGTCAAAAAATATTTTTCATGGCTCGCTGCCGACCTAACGTGATGTAATCATTTTTGGCAGCATAAAAAAAATCATCTCCGATCTTGTCAAAAATAGCACACCAGGGTCGACTGGGCATGCAAAATAAGAATCTGGACTCCAAATTTGATTTTTCTTACCTGCTGCCGGGATACTGTTATATAATTATCTTCCGGCAGCAAAATTAAATATCATCGATCCTATCGAAAATTGCACACCAGGGTCAACTGGACGTGCATAAAAAGAATCTAAACTCCAAATTTCATTTTTCTTACCTGCTGCCGGGATACTGTTATATTATGATTTTCCGGCAGCAAAATTACATCTCATCCGATCCTATTGAAAATTACACACAAGGGGCAACTCAAATTTTACTTTGATAAAAATTAGGATTCTGACCAAGCAACTATAAATTCCACCATTCCTAACTAGAATTTGTTGCCAGCTAACATTAAGTGACCTTAAAACAAGCTATAATCTAAGATCTTCCCAAGAAGTGTTAACTCATCTGGTTGATTGGTCTTAAACTTGTTGCATGCCATATTATCAACTCGCATCACATGTCTATATAAATTACAAGGCGGTCAGGAAATGGCCTCATAGCCACATTTTTGCCTGGGCAGCCTGTCTGAGGTGGGGGAGGTCACCCACCCACCACGGACAGCCTGCCCAGGCTAAAATGTGTAGTCGCCACACATAATAGCATAGCACAGTTGTCAATTATTGTCACGCTATCAGGGGTTGGCATAAGATATTTGATCAAAACTTGTGCATTCCATTAATCCCACCTGCAGTTACAAATATGTTATTTAGATGATCTTAAAATAGAAAAGGGAATCCTGCTTGTCCCTACACATAAAGTGATAACCTGCACTGTACCTATATAGCCCGCCAGGGTTACTTCCTCATATGTTCATATGAGGTCATTACCAGTCAAGGCAATTAGTCAAATTAGGAGCATTAATCATTCAACTATCCTGGATACAATTCTGTAACATCAGGAAGAAGTGCAAATAGGATCAACTTGATAAGCTTCCAGCTTTGTTGGCTTAACTTACACAACTTAAGTATGTTATGTCATCGAGAAGTTTAGTTTTGATGACAGGAAACAATATTCTGTATCACAATAAGGTGCAGCTACCAAAGTGTCTATTTTGGTCACAAACTGAATGTACTTGAAACTTAAATGGCAAGCATTCACAACCACGAAGTGTTATTTCTGGACCTTTGTCTCTATTCATAGTAATCATAGCAAGCAACTGATATATGAATGAAAGCAGCTCTAGCAGATAGTAGTCCATTCAAAATGATTTCACAATGATTCACATGATAGAACATATGACAGGACAGATAACGCTTGGTACAATCCCTGATAAAACATGCCTGCAGATAACACAGCTGTGTGACTGGCATGGGGATCAGAGTTTTAATCTTAGGTAACGCTGACTGATTATAAGCTGAACTACCTCCCTCTCCATTGAATGCTGTTTGGTTCAGGTAGGTGGCAGGCGACTTCATTAGCAGGCCAATGAAAGGTGTAGACATAATGGAAGAATTTGATAATGTTGGGCAGGACTTAAGTAGTAGATATACACCTGATCACCTTATGTAAACAAAACAGACTTCCTGGTCGCTACTGGTAATGGGCTAAAAATTCTCTCTTTGGAAAGGTATTTGCATGTAAGATAAGAGAACGTAATGGGCAAATATTTACTTTGAGATAATATTGAGTCGGAGTTTGAGTGAGTTTATCGGATTGTTTGTTGGGAGGGGAAGTTACTCTCGACGAGGCGGTTCAGTGTGATATAAGGAGTGGCTACTGAGAACTTCTAGTAGTAAGCTAGCCAGTCAAGGTGATTGAAGGCCGCAATTGTTTTATGGTTGGATGCCGCTCAGCACTAATTCTGGCTACTTTGTACAAAATCATCGATATTGATCAAAGGTAAG